>JAJNLL010000075.1:0-182629 GCA_023089105.1 Lasiodiplodia citricola | reverse complement strand
CCCCCCCTTTTTTTTTTTTTTTGGCTGTTTGCTCAGGCTGCATCGTGTATGTAAAAATAATTTTCAACTCCTAATCGACCTTTCGGTAGTCGCTCTCTTGAATCTTACGTCATGGCCCTGCAAGAAACTATTATGGAGGCGAGGGATAATCGATTGGCGACTGCAGTATACGTAGTGCTCATGAAACTAATTACTAAGTCAACACTTACTAAGGCCAGTCCACAGAATGTTTCGGGTTGTTTCGAGAGACGAGAAACGGCAGGAGCGTCCGCGGCGCCTTACCGAATCCGGCACTTCTACCGCCAAGGGGATGCTCCCCATCAACACATTTAGCAAGAATCGAGCCGCGAGGAAACCGGGGAAAACCTACGCATTCACAAACGTGTAGCCGCACGCATCGATTATATTGCATCCACACCCTTCCGGAGATTAGCGAGCCAACACTCCCGGTGCACGTATATATGAGGCCTACCTGCTGAAGATGCTCCCCATACCATATCATCCGCAACTTCGAACATCATCATGAAGCTTTCATCCTTCTTGGCCGGCGTGGCCACTACCGCGGCACTCGGCGCTCATGCTCAAACCCTCACTGGCAAGGCTGAAGGATTCGCTACTGGAGTCACTGGCGGCGGCGACGCTACTCCCGTCGAGCCTGCCGACATTGACGAGCTCACGGAGCTGCTCACGAGCGATGAGCCCCAGGTCATTGTCCTCAAGCAGGAGTTTGACTACACGGATTCGGAGGGAACGACCGACGGAACGGGATGCGTGAGCTTCGGAACCGGCGATGCTTGCCAGCAGCAAATCGACACGGGCTCTGGTTGCGGAGACAAAGACTCGGTTCCGATCACGTACTACACGGCGGCGAAGACGCCCATCGACGTGGCCTCGAACAAGACTATCATTGGTGTGGGCAGCGCTGGTGTGATCAAAGGCAAGGGGCTGAGGTTCAGGGACGGCGCCTCGAACATCATCGTGCAGAACATTGCCATCACCGATCTCAACCCGAAATACGTGTGGGGAGGCGATGCCCTCAGCTTCGATGAGAGCGATTTGATCTGGATTGACCACGTCGAGGCAAGTTCACCCGCAAAACAGATGAGTCAGTTGATGAGGACTAACGCTTATGACTAGACCTCGCTGATTGGCCGCGTGCACTACGTGTTCGGCTTTGGTGCCAACTCTCGCATCGAGCTCACGAACAACTTCCTCAACGGAAGCACCCCGTATTCGACAGGCTGCGACGGATACCAATACTGGGGCATGGAGCTCGTTGGCGCCGACGACACGATTACGTTCAAAGGTAAGCGGGCACAACTTCGCCTGGCAGAACCAAGCTAACCGAGTCTTTCAGGCAACTACCTTTACAAGGGCTCTGGACGCAGCCCTGCTCTCAGCGGATCGACAGTCTTCCACGCCTGTAACAATGTGTGGGAGGACAACAACGGACATGCGCTCGAGGGCAATGTGAACGGCCAGGGTCTGTTCGAGGGCAATGCCTTCATCCAGATCCCGACCATTACGAGCGATAGGAACTGGGAGAGCGGACAGCTCTTCACCTCCCCCGACGACTCGACCAATGCCAAATGCGAAGAGTACATTGGTCGCGCCTGCGTCACTAATTTGTTTGAGGACTCTGGTGCTTTTGAGTACACTGATACGGCTTTCATGGCGAACCTCACGGATTTGACCGTCGCGCCGTGCGGCTCCGCGAGTGATGCCAAAGCGAGCGTTCCATCAAGCGCTGGCAACACGCTTTGAGTCTGATCGGAGGTCACCCAGCAAGGTTTGATCAATATGTAAATAGTCCGTTGTTGTACATAATTGCAGGCAGAATGACAAAAGCATTTCACTTCATTCGCCAGTGCCGTGAAATCCTGCCGTCCACGGGAGGACCGCTAAGAAATCCCATCGGCTCCTGAACTCGATTGCCGTGAAACAGATCGCCAGAATGCAAAGCAATCTGGGGTTTTAGCCCGTCGTTCAGGGGCCCAGGAGTTTTATTGCGCAACCGACTCAGCAGCATCAACTCTATGCCTTTCATGGGTGCACAGGCTATTTTGGTAAACGAGGCGGTAGTGGAAAGAGGTAACGGGGCCGTGCATCCTTGCGGCTATTCCTTTTGTGTCAGAAACGGAGCGGAAATACCCCACCATTGAAACGCCAGAACCCACTCCCGTGTCGGTGTAGGTTTTGACCGATGGCGATCTTCGTCTTCCCGAGACATCGTGGTTCGCTAAGAATAGATACGTGGGTAGATGTGAAGGCAGAGGCGTTCTTGGAGAATGTCTACGCAAGTGTACTGCGGCCGGTGGCTAGTACGAAGAATAGCAGGGCCCTATAACAGGAAAAGAAACATTTGTGGGTAGTTGGAGCTATCTTCCGGACATTAATGCATGATTATTAATTTAGCATTTACATCCAGATGACAGCTTCAGATACCCATAATATGAAACAAATTCACCCTAGCCGTCGGGTGCAATACCCTCCTATATTGCAGTACAGCTAGTAGCCGCGGCACAATCCCCCACCGCCGCTGGAAAAATCACTTACCGCCACATTCTTGCCACATAAATATAATAGAGCTAACGGAAGGATTAACCAACCGCCGCAGCTTCATCACATAAAAGAAACAGAGCTAAAGTTTCACTGACTTTAGTAAGAGCAGTAAAATAGTAATAAATTATTGAACCTGCAAAAAGAACGGAAATTCACCAAAAGGATGGTAAGAAAGGCCATATTGGCAGAACTCTTTCAGGCGATTCTCGTTCTTCGGCACAGCCAGCCAAGAGCATTTCTAGTACCTCCTTGTTCCTCTTCTGCTTCTCTTCAAAGTCTTCAGAAGGGTGGATCCAGCCGTTGGGATCAGTATCCAGTGCTTTCTGAGCAAGGGCAAGGACATTTTGGTGGGTCTGATATAGTTTAGCCTCGTCCTTGTACTTTTTCATGTCGTCCTTGCTGAATTCCAAGCAGTCGCCAGAGAATCCTGCGTGATTCCATGCTTTGGATATTTCGAGCACACAATTACGAATAGGCACGGCCCCTTCCTTCCAAACGCGTTCGTAGTGGCTGATGAGATTTGCGAAGACGGTAGGAACACGTAGCGCTTCGAAGACATCTGGACTACAGCCATGCTCGTACGCCTTGGCCATGCGTACTACTTCGTTCTTGTGCCTGGCTATAGCCTGGCTGTCATCGTCCATCTGATCCTCTAGAAGCGTTGGAACCTTTGAGCCGAGCTCGTAGTCGTTGCCGACGTCTATAAACATGGGGAAGCGGACCTGGTAGAACAAGGGCCAAACAACAGTTTGTTCCCAATTAATGAGTGAGACAATTTGGGTAGGATCTTCATTAGAAACGAATATATTTCCCATATGTAGGTCGTTATGCCAGAGCGTCGGCTGCGCTACTTGTGGTTGTCCAGGTGCAGTCTGTGAGTCCATCTTGGAAAAGATAGATTCAGCCATTTTCAAGATAGCGAGTTGCTCTTCGTTGGAGCCACGCAGTGGCTTGTTCGACTCATATGGTCTAGGATTCTGTTCGATACATGTGATCCCTCGTTCTACAAGCGCAATTCCGAATGCTTGTAGAGTGAGCCCTAATAATATATTCTCGTCAGTCTGGAAAAGTAATAAGTAGCGTAGGGCTACTTACAGGGTCCTTGATTAAAGCGCGCCTGTACGGATTCCGTTTCATTCTTACGGCAGGATGGTCCAATACAAAAACGGCCAAAAGGGTCTAGCTCAGGCGCTAGAGGTTCGTATTTGTCGTCGTCCATAAACTCCCGGAGGTAGAGACTTCCATATGCAGGAAAAGCAATAGCCGCCAATTCGCTCTCAAGCCTACACAGGTTTTTAACGAGTTGGACATGGCCCTCTTCGTCCATCTCGTCCCATTTCTTAGTTAGTTGGCAGCCGGCGGCCTTCTCCATTATAACGTATTCGGCGCCGACTGGATTTGACGAAGCATCAGCGCTCCACGCTAGAAGTTTTGGAACCGGAACTTTAGTATGATCGTATACTGTTAATATCAGAATTATTAGCTATAAGCCTTCCGTCCTCAATAGTAAATATTAAAAGACGTACGGTATTGTAGTACGGCAGCCTCTGAGGCTGTTGTATACTTAGAAGGTCCAGCGTAAGGAAGCTTAACAACAAGCTCCGACCCGTCTTCTTTAGTTATAAGTAATATCTTGCCAAAGCCGTTCTCCGTCTTCTCAATTGCGTAGATGGGAGATTTGCTGCTACCTATAGAAGCGGCTATAGCGCATAGCTGGTCTATGTCGAATTCGAGATATCTGGCGTCGATTTGTTCTTTTTCTCTGACTAAAAAGCGGCCATTGGTGTACTTGAAAAGGTCCTCCCGACCGATTGGCTCGCCTACAGCAACCTGGTTAACAATTCATACAGGTAATAAATAGCGTAGCGCTTACCCCGGCAGTATATGGAAAGCGGTTCGGATAGCTGGGTCGGCATGACGTGCTTGCTTCTCCAAATTTCACTCGGACGGATGAACTTGATGAAAAACTGCAATGCCATCCTCTGCGCACGCATGAGGGAGATATAAATGCAGATGCGGCGTCGGTCACTGGTGGCGGTGGAGATATTGCGGCGTAAAGATGGCGGTTGAAGAAGGATTGCGGCGTAGAGTTGGATTCTGTCGTAGAAGAGACGAGTGTTCCGCGAAGCGCCGAGCGAGGTAAGCGGAGCGCTTAAAGTCAAACGGCGGGAAGAAGCATCTCGCTCTATCACTGCCCTGTTACAGCACAGCCTCCACGGGGTTAGGAAGCATGAGAATAAGGGAAGAAGTAGGGTGCATCCGTGCGGTGTGAAAAGGACCCACGGGAGTCACGCAACTTACGTACTTAACGCCAAGAGGGTGCTCTACCTACCCCCTTGCTAAGACTACAGCAGCAAGTCGCCGATCAGCAGCTGGCAAGTGTCATGCAGCAAGCCATGCACCATACCGCGGAGCCTGGCCATGGTGGAACGGATGCCTTGGTACAGCACCTGCTGCCCCCCGTTCCACCCAACATGGCCCTTTGTTGTTGTGTTGTAGTAGATCTTCATCCCGTAGGTGCGCAGATCCAGTATCCACTGCATGGGGTTGCGGCTGTCCCGGACCATGAAGCTATCAGCCATCTGCCTGATAAATCGGAGAAAGTAGCCGGATTTCTCATGAAGACAAACCAAACTATAAATGTGGCCTGCTCTTTCTGGAACCAATGACCAGCCCCAATGAAAAGCGGGCATGTCTTCATCCCGCAAGATTCGCTGCCGTCGGGGACTTTTTCGAACGGTAGCAAGCATAAGAGGCCGTTTCAAGTGTTGTCGCTGTCACTGAAGTCGTCTCATTCGCCACCCTGGTATGGGATGGGGAGGCCATCGCCGACGCCGTCTTCTTCGTGCCGTAGGGGAGCATATTCAATCTTCGGGTGGATTGGGTAGGCGAGATTGTCTTTACCGCTGCTTCCAGAGCTGCAAAGCTGTCTACGAATAAACGATTACGAATCCGTCACGGCTGGACAGGATTTCTACCAAACGTGAGCTAACAGATGTTGAGAATATTCCATATGGCCATTCCAGATAAATTCAGAAGATATCCGGAGATAATGGACGTTGTTTACCAAGTAGTATTGTACGAGCTACCGTTTTGCCGATGACGAATCTTGTACTATCGAATGCCAACTACACCCCGAAAAACTCGCCCTTGGTGACAAACGCCGCCTTCCCCGCCAACCAAACCTCTTTCACCGAGTCTCCCCCCTCACCCAACACGACCTCAACCCTGATGAAACTCTGCCTCCCAATCTCCGTCCCCTCCTCCAAATCAAACTTGAACCTCGCATTACCCCGGCCAGCACCCTTCTGCAAAGCCAGATAAGCGCAAAGCGCACTCGAGCCGCTCCCGCAAGCCGGATCCTCCAGATTGATAGCAATCATGCGGACACGGAGCTTGATCACATCATTCGCCTCTTCCAGAATCCTGTAATACATACCACCCACAAAGCTGGGGCCCCATCCATCATCCAGCGCCACCTCCGGACTCGGTCCGGCCTTCACGGCGGCGAAGACGTCGTCGTTCTGCGTCAGGTCGCAGAGGACATACGTGACGCCCTTGACGATGGAGACAGCTGGAAAGGGGGACCACTGCGGGACGCCGGCAACGAGCGGGCGGAGGTGCGGCTGCGTCGGGAGGAGCTGGTCCCAGGTCGTCGCAGTTTGAGTGTGCTGGTGGACGTTGTGCGGGATGGAGGCGTGGACGAGCTGGGCGGCGGGGTCGTGGGTGAGGGAAACGGGGCCGGAGAGGGTGTGGAGCACCAGTTTGTTATGTTCGGCGTTGTGGGTTGGAGAGTCATCTTTGAGCAGGGAAAAGAGGTAGTGACCCGTGCCGATGATCGGATGGCCCGCGAAAGCCATCTCGGCTTCGGGCGTGAAGATGTCGACGGCCCATGAGGAGTCGGCGGGTCGGCGATGGAGGAAGACGGTCTCGGAGAAGTTGAACTCCCGGGCTATTTCCTGCTTGCGGGACTTGGTGATGAATTCGGCATTTGGAAGCGTTACGATGGCGAGCTGGTTGCCGCGGAACCTGCCGAGGAGTCAGCCAAGGAAGAAGTATGGGGGATGAACTCAATATACCTCTCTTCGGTGAAGACGTCGACCGTGACTATTAACCGTTAACTACCAGTATACCAACAGAGTCCTGTGGAAAAGGTTCGCACCAAAGGGAATGACCGGAGCCGTCATTTTGGAGATGGGTGAGTGGATACGTCAAACTACGCAGTAAAGGGAGTGCATGGTTTAAAAAAACACTCTGACTCATCTCGTTCGCTCCAAACCTTCCCCACATTCCCCGAAAATGGAATTCCACCCCATCGGCTGAATACCGGTCATTCTTGGCATGGTGCAGTGGGAGGAGTCATATTTGAGGTTCGAGGCATTTACAGAGCGCTGTCGGTTGCTTGAGCCGAAGGTAAGCGTGAATTTGTTTTTGTTCGTATCATGGGTAGATGAAGCTGCCATCCGTACGAGAATGTTGAATAAAAAATTATACATACGCGTCCGGACGGTAGCTTCACGTACCCGTGTATGTTCTAATTTCTGACTCTATCATAAGCCGTCGATATGGGCGGAAGAGAGAAGTACTAAGTGGGTGGACCGCACACTGAATTACCAACCATATATGAGTTTCGGGAAGAACTGCTTTATGGAAATTCTACTAATGAATAAATCAGTAGATTCGCCATCAGATTAGCACATCAATTTCAACCCCAATAATCTTATGGATGCTTTCCATATTAACTATTCTAAAAGTAAAATTTCAAAGATTTCTACCATCTCAAGTCCCCTGCCTACCGACGAGCCTCACAGTGTATCAGCGATCACCGTGGTTTTTGTCGTCCCCCGGTTTTGTTCCCCTAGCCTCTTCCAGCCATTCCGCATCTTATTATCCTCGAGGCTTCCCTCAGCCCTGCCCCAGTAGTGCGCCACCTGGTTTTCCTGCGTCTGGCTGGCCTCCTCGGAACTTGTTGTGAAAGCTTTCGTGACATTAATGCGCAGCCCGTCGTTTTTCGCACCCACAAGTTCATGAACGCTCCCGCCGCTGCTGCCGTGTTCGAGGTCCCGAAGGCTCGCCTCATCCTTGTTGCTCCAGCTCTCGTTAGACCTCAACTCAACCTCATCACCCCGCTGCGTGTGACGCGGCTTGCTTGTGCCAGTACGCGATGCGCTGCCGCCGCTTTTACTACCTTGAGCCAGTCGCCTGCGGCTGAACAGCGGCTTGATAGCGGGAGCGTTCACGACGAACATGGATACGAAGGTCTCGCGGATAGCCCACGCGCCAGACGTTCCGATCCTACGAATATCGCCGACGGACATGATGCAGCGGATAATAGCGGCGGTGACGATGAACAGAGATGAGAACAGGAGAATCGCTACCATAATCTTGCGCTTGATCGGGATCTGCGCTTTCCACAAGATTGGTGCGGGGATGAAGATCATGAGCCCAAGGTCAGTGCTGTGGCGACGTAGTAGTTAGTAGGTGGTAGAGAATTACAGCCGGAGAGACTCACGAGACATTTAGGACAAGTAAGAGGTAGTATCTCACGTAGATTAAGGTGCATTGATCTACACGTATGAGTCAGTATGTAGTGCGTTGTAGTTGACTTTTGTTTTATCCTTCGTACCTCCCGCGTAAGGCTTGATCTGCCAGTTCCTGTGGACCGGACGGCAGTTAAGTAGGATCTGTAAAATCATAGCAAGGAAGGAAGCGCCCACACCGATAGCAAGCCACCGGACTAGTCTTTGCTCCTTTAGACCCTTCCTTTTGATGGCAGTTCGATTAGCCTTATCCAATTACGACAGCCTTCAGAGTTAACTCACGTTAAGCGGTTGTAGAAGAATAACACTGAGCCCTTCAGACACCAGATCAGGCATATATAGCTTATCCATGCCGAGAAGAGGGCTTTAGAGCCTATTCCCAACGAATAGACTTCGGCATCTGTGAGAGCATTCGCTTCCTCTTCAGTAAGGCCGATGAAAGTTCCATATGCGTCTATTGCTCAAGCTTTAGTATGAAGCTTAAATCCTTATATACTGATATAAACTTACTCAGTAGATGAATGGTGGTCGCCTCTGAAGTCCAAAACAACTATGTAAGAGTTATTAAGTGTCTTTTACTTAGAAGTCTGGATAATAACTGACCATGGCGAGTCCTGATAGCAGGTCATCCCAGTATAAGTTCCGCCAACCAACGACGCGAACACGGGCGTACAGTCGTAAGAATGACACACATACCCCAATGGGATACATAATCCATTGCTCTACGAGGATAGGCGGAAGGGGGGCCATGGCCGATGCTAAAGAAGAGTCTGAATCGGGATTCCCTCTGAGTTGGAGGTACGTGTTTTTCTTGGTCTCCACTACTTCGATCGGGCAGGATTTATATCTGGCCCTGCATTTGAAATCAGGAGTTCCTGGGAACAGGAGGTGTGCTCCTGAGGTAGTAATTTGAGTCGGCTTTATGCGCCGGTAACACGGCTCGCGCTAGCCTTGCTGCCGTACCTGGCTATGGGTGATCCTGCAGCGCCATGGCACTAAGTTCCGGATGCTGGAAGTGACTCCTCTGGGATTTTCTAGAGTGCTTCCAGATATGCATAAACGAAGCTAATCGATTATAAATTTATGCCTAAGGCCTGAGTTCTAGGTATCTATCGTGCCTTTGCCTAGTTTTGTTATCCGAAACTTTGTGTCTAAAACCTTTCACATGGTGGTGGTGGTGGCGGGACCCGTTGCTTGTACAAAGGATTATAAGGCATTAGATTCGTGCACGCTTATCTATGGCCCGGTGCGGGATTGTAGGCTACTTAGTGGCGCTCGACGGGCGCACATTAAGCTTTGTTAAGTAGTAGAAAAGTTTCCGAAGCTAAACGAGAAGAATGAAAATCGGCGTAGAAATTCTCCGTAACTCAGCATCAAACATACACGGAATCGCCTTCAACGCCCCCGTATATCCAGCGACTAAGTGTTAGGGCAAATGAGTAGAATGATTTTGCTATAGTCTACGGCACACCTCCAAATCTGGACATCTTTATTAGATACCTCAAGTACTAAAGTTCATATGCGTGCTTTCATTGTCGGACGCTGGTGCTATAGCACTATTTTCACAAGGATTAATGTCTGGGCTTCTAGCTGTACCGCAATATGCCGCGCCGTGGCTGCGGAAAGAAGTCCCTTAGGAGATAACCGACATGACCAAGCGCAAGTGGTCTGAGAGGCAGATCCTGTATGAAACAATTGCACGGAATCGCCCGCAACTAGCTCACGCGCTAAAGCCCTGCACGGACTAGGGTTCTGTAGGATCTTGGGGCCCCACAACGGCTGGAATCTGGCAGAAGCCACGGATCTGCGCTACTAGAAATTGACGTAACGTGCCGTGCTGTAGTCCGCTGAACAGTGCGTTCCCTCGCCGGCTTTAACGACCTGAGGTCTTCGCAAGGGCTAATCAGCGTGCGTTTGAAGTAATTTTGCTATTGGATTGAATTAACTGCGGGCAACTTGCCATGTTGGCCCAGCCTAAAGCGAAATAGCACTGACTTAGCTATAACCGTTAAGTTCTTGAGAGTCTAAGACCGACAATTCTTCTCGCACCCCTATTTTTAAGTGGCTGAGTCTTTACTGCAGATCTACCGAGTATGAAATCCCTTTCGCGCGCCATTTCCCCTTTGACGGTCTTCCAGGCTTGCTCCGGGCCGCCCGCCGCTCCCGCCAGTCACCACCCTTACCCTCTAAATCCTCTTTCACCTGGGAAATAAGCCTGCGTACGCGCTATTTCCTCTGGTTGAGGCGGTCCTACGCATGGACCTCCTGCGGATCTGCATTTCTCGTTGACCGGGGCATGCGGGAGAGCGCTCGATCATCGTCGCTGCCGTCTGGAATGCTGGTTTTCCAGTAACCTATCGCTCTTTGGACCATCCCTCTGCTGCCGCTTGGACACTGCCACTTCCGTCTCCCGCTTTCGGTCTCGTTTTCCCTCGGAGTTTTGGAGGTTGTTTGTTACGGTGCTCTTAACTGCTCCGGGTTTGCTAGTCTGAAGCGTACGCTAAAAATATTCCTCCTATTGTACTAATCCTACCGGCTCTGCTTTTCCGTGTACCTAACCCAGCCACATCTCTAATCCTACCGGCTCTGTTTTTCCGTGTACCTATCTCAGCCACATCCAACTTTTGCTACTTGTTTTTACCTTTGGTTTCCTTTCTATCCTTTTCTCCATCATTATCTGCATCTTCCTCTTTGATTTCTCCCCCTTGTAGCTCCCCTTGAACACTCGTAGACTCCCCGCCATCCTGCCCGCGTACATTCCTAGTAGCTTACTGGCTGCTTGGTATGTCGGCTTGCTGATCGGCAGCATCTACTGCAAGGGTAAGCTCCGATTTCGTCGTTGTCGTTATTAGGTAAGGACGACGGCGCCTCTATTTCGAACTTAGAAACGAAGGTAGAGAGCTTGTGGGAGGGGAGCGCTTCTTGTGGATCTGTAAAATCCGCTCTACAAGGCAGCGAGCAAACCGGGTGAATATTTCCTCCCGACCCCCGCTCTCAGCGGCGATCGGGGTGACCCGGATCGTAATCCAGCTTGTCGACGAAGCAGCAACGAAATCGGCTAAGAGACCCAGAGCCTGACAAAGACGAAGCCGTCACGAACGCAAGCCATGCCGGTGAAACGAGACACCAACTATGATTCGAATAGTAAGGCCAGCGGTTTGTAAATTGGGAAGAAGGGAGTAGTCTAATCGGTTCCGTTGTTGTAAATGGCTGGCTTTACCTACTGCCAGAACCATCGGCATTTCCAAAAGAGCTAGTCGCTTTTACTAAATATATATGCGATAGATAGGTCAGCGCGATGTGCTCCACAATAAAGAGCCAGTTTCGTTTCCGATGTAGTCAACAGTGAAGGTAGCGATTCACAAATCAGGAAGGAGGGAGCGGCCCAGTGTGTTTTGTTGTTGTTAAGCTCTACTTTATTCTATACCAATCCACTCTTAAAATACTTTGTCGTAGAAGAAGCCGTATTGAATTTGTAGCCATTTACATGTACGTCATACTCTGTTTTGTGATGTAAACTTTAATTCTGTATAATATCTAAGCCGCAGGCGAGCTAAGCTCTACTTTCTTTTGGAAGTATTTGCCCCTCAAATCATCTTTCCCTGCCATCATCTAAGCCATTCCTCATTTTCAGTCTACGAGCTACGCTCAATATTCCTCAAAGTGGACTCAAACTCATTCCAGACATTGAGCACAATCTCCAGGTGCTCGAGCCCCAGCTTCCCATCCCCACTCTTCGCCAGCGTGAGCGCCGTGTTGACCGCATTCGAAATCTCCCGTCCATTCATCTCCGCCCGATGCGTCTGATCAATGCACTTCTCAACGTCCAAATCCTTATCACCCACCGCCACGCGCTCCAACTGCTGCCTCCAGATCTGCTTCCTGCGCTCCGCATTAGGCGCATGGTACTGCAGCGCGAGATGCAGCCTCGACCTGATCGCCGGATCGAAGATGCTCACGCGGTTCGACGTCAGGAACAAAATCCCCTGGAAGTACTCGAGCTGCTTGAGGAAAATCGCCACCAGGTTGTTATGCTCGAACTGGTCGGGACCACTGCTTCTCGCCTCGAGGAACACATCCGCCTCGTCGATCAGCACGATGGCGTGCCAGATCGACGCGTACGTCAGCAGGCACTGCAGCTCGGCCGCGATGCGGCTGCCGTAGCTGCCCAGCTCGCCCGTCGAGACCTTCAGCAAGGGCCGGCGCGTGTGCTCGGCCACCAGCTCCGCCGTCAGCGTCTTGCCGCTGCCAGGGGTGCCGTGCAGCAGGGCGATCAGGCCCTTGCCCTTGAGGCTGGCCTCGTTGCGGGCGTTGTCGGGAAAGCGGTGGGCAGTGACGAGGGCCTGGATGAGGTGGCGCTGGGCCGCGGGGATGATGAGGGCGTCCATGGCGCGGGGGATCCACTCGACGGCGGCGAGGCAGTCGATGAAGAGCTTGCACCACTCCTTCGTCTCGAGGGAGAAGCCGAAGACGTAAGGAGGGCAGAGGAGCGGGTCGGCGGCGGCGTTGAAGAAGGCGGAGGGCTTGGAGCTGGGTTTGCGGGCGCAGGCGCCGTCTTCGCAGTCGGAATCGTCGTCATAGACATCCTGGGCCTGCTTGGTGGCTTCCTCGGTGAAGGTCTTTGGGTCGACGACGACGCGGTGGGAGGCGGAGCGCGGCAGCCAGATGCCGTCGAAGGACGCGCACTCGTTGTAGTAGTCGTACGGGGGCTTCTTCAGATAGAGGAAGAGGCCTTCGTAGTCCCAGGTCGTGACGCCGCGGATGGCGAGGTATCGGTTGCCTCGCTCGATTAGCTTCTCTTTGATTTCTTCCTGCTCCTCCATGAACCTCAGTGGGAACAGCGGAAGGTGGTCGATCGAGGTGGTTCCGGTGCCGACGAAAACTTCGCCCTGCCAGATCCTGATGCCAACGGTAGAGGTACCGGCCCTCGTGCCGTCGCAGTTGGTGAACTCGCAAGTGACTTCGAAGAACCTTCCATTACGCATTTCATGTCCGTATGCAGCCTTCCGGCAGCGATACAGACGTGGGTGGCCGCACTCCGAAGCGAACAGGATGTCGCCAGGCTTGAAGATGGCCCACAGGAGATTGAACGTAATCAGCCCCGATTCGGTCAATTGACGAAGGGCCGGGCCGTCTTCGCCCATTTCCGTATCGAGGAAGCTTAGCAAAAGGTCCACGTGCCCGGAGATGGCGTCAGCGTCAGTAGCGCCGGACTCGACCGCCTTTGCGGCATACTGAGTGAGCTCATCCCTGTGGTGGTGCAGCAGGGCATAAGGCTTCTCGTAGGTGACTGCATCGGCTTCGCCAAACTTTAAAGACTCGGAAGGGTAGTAGGTGACGACATCCTTGAGCGCGGCGCGGATGTGGGGCGAGTTTATTTCGACCGTCGTCTTTTCGAGTTTCCTGTTCGCGTCGAAGGTTTGCTTGGTGACCAGAGCGTGGTCGAAGAATTTCTTGTCGTTCTGCGGCTTGAAGTACTTGTCCTTCTCGATGATTTCGAGCTCCCCGCTCTCCTTGTCCGGCCGTTCGACGAGGGCCTTGATCGAGAGCTTGGAGCCTGGAATGTCCGTTGCTTCTTCTGAGGAGTCCTCGCCGTCGGCGCTTGAATCGTCGGGAGTGTCCTGATTGTCGGCAGTCTTCGCGAGTAGTTTGTAAAGGAGAGGAATGAACTCGTTCATGGTCGTGGGTTCTGCGTCAATACCATCTTTTCCCTTCGGAACGGCGGCCGGCGCCGCGTTGTTGACCTCGGACGATGGCATTTTGATGGTAGTCGATTAAGAAAGAAAGTATGGGTGAGGTTCTGATCCTCAGTGAAGCGGAGGAGGAGCGGCGAAGGTGCGACGATGTAGCGTAGCTGCCTAATAAACGGATGTCATGAAAAGTCGTGGCCGTCAGGTGGAGAAGGACAGCAGGAGCGGGAGGTTGATGAAATTGGCTTTGCAGGCTGATGCCGATGCCCAGATGGCTCTGTCGTGAGACGGCGAAAGGGCCTTAAATAGAGACTGCATTATTCTCAGCCGCACACTGACCGGTATGCTTACTAGCAAGGATTAACTTAGCTTGACAAGGCAACAGCAGGTCGAAGTGGCACGTGGGATTCGCCAGTGGGCGCGGTGCGGGGAATACCTCTCAATCAAGAAACCAGCGCTTTGTCGGCGTCGTCATTGCAACACCGCAAAGCTTACCATGCGGGACACCGCTGCAGTGTTGGGGGTGATGTGAAACGCAGTTTGTGCTTTGTGCGATATGATTGGCTGGAGTTACTTCTGCTGCCTACGCTAAAGTTTGAGCTTATGGGGGCCAGAACGGCATGTTATTGGTGCTTGGTCTATCTGTTCCAGCTACTATCAATAATTATACTCAAGCCAAGATCGCAGCCTTACGCCACTTTTCAGATGCGATCGGTGGCTGTGCACGTTCTGGTATCGATTGCAAGAGAGTTCGATCTGTTGCAATTTTTGGTAGTCGCAGGGAGCTGGACTTAAATATGTGGCGATTATTATTGTTCATCATTCCATTCGCTAGACTAATCATTAAATGCTATGGAAAATGATTTTACGGATGAGTATTTTGTTTGTCGTCTTGTAGTCGGGTATCATTTTGTCTCTCCCACTGAACATTTTATTTCAAGGAAATTCGCCCGTTCATTTCAACCGAAAATGCTACATAATAGAGTTCACAGATTCTTGCAAATGAGAGACGAGATGCGCATAACAATCTTGCATTTTCTGATAGCTAACTACATGATGATGTGGTATCTTCATCGTAAAGGCTCACTTGGAAGCATCCATCTCAACTCAAATCCCCATTTAAACGAAGTTGCCCTGGCCGTTGCAGCGGGACATGGGCGGGTTGGAACCGGGCTTGGAGCACATGGAGACGGCACCCTCGATCCACTTGATGCCGTTGTACTGGCCGTCGTTGTGGGAGTCGGCGTACCAGGTGCCGACCTCGGTGGTGGAGCCGATGCAGCCCTTGAACTGGCGGCCGGAGCGGCGGGTGACGATGGGCTTGGTGATCATGACACCGCAGTTGCCGTCTTTGACGGTGCCCTTGGTGATGACCGAGGTCTGGGTCGCCCAGCTGCGGCTGTAGTTGATGCCGAGGGAGCCGCCGAGGCGGTCCTTGATGAACTTGAGGTCGACGCCCGCGCTGCCGCCAACCGTGTTGGTGACGGTGTAGCCGGAAGACACGCTGACGTCCATGTCGCCGACGGCGCAGACGACGGGCGACATCTGCACGTCCCAGTCGACGAAGGTCTCGGTCTTGTCCGTGACGAGCGAGAAGGTCTGGTCGCACGAGGCCTGACGGGACTTGAGCGCGTGCTCCTCGTCGGAAACGTCCTCGAGGTCGGGAATGTCCGAGGCGTTGACGGTGATCCAGGACGGGTCAAGCTTGGGGGCACCGATGGAGATACCCTGCGCCTTCAGCTGGGCGAGGTAGGTGGTCTCCTTCATGACGTGGGCTGGGACAGAGTTAGTAACTTGAACTCAAGAGATGGACATGAGGGAAAACTCACAAACGCCATCGATGGGGACGATCAGATCATCCGCCTGGAGATCATAGCCAGGAGTGTACTCGACAGGCTTGGTGTCGAGAGGAGTCGCACTAACGAGAGTGGAGAGAAGGAGAGTGGGGAAAACCAGGCGGTACATCATGATTGCTGTTCAGTAAAGAATGGACGAGGTGGTCTGTGGAGATACAGTCAATTGCAGGGAAAGCATGCAACATTTATAGTCGGGTCATCCATCATCAAGTCTCATGTTCTTGGTGTTCGTCGTGCTGATTCAGTGAATCCGACTAGTCGCGAGCCAAGCGAGGCGCTCGTGTTCACGAGTCTTAGGCCTCCAGACCTCTTCCCTACACGTCGGAACATGAGGGTGCCTGATGAAGATGGGATCAGCAGGGACATCCAGAACACTGGTAAACAAGTGTCGCGCCTTAATTTGCTTTGTTTAGAACACAACCACACACGCAGTCGCGCGCAAACTCTATCTTTCACCATGCATTGAGGCTCAAAGATGCTTAAAACCTAACGTCCCGTAAGCTTAAAGCCCTCTAGAGGCTTAAACCCTCGAGAACACCGTCAATGCAGACGGGTTGTGACAAGGAACATGCGGTGAATTGTAGGGGTTAGCGTCGGCGCAATTCGCTTAACGCCCCCTTTACTTTGTCATGGCCGGGATCACCCTACGTCATTGGCGAGTCGTGTCAGCACCGCACTGACTCTCAGTCATCTGGGGATGAAGACCAACTCTCGCCAACAAGTGCTCAATACATCTCACGACTCGAATATCGTGCTGAATAACCTATCAGTGGAGAAGGCCCCCCACAATGCACGCCCCTAAGGGCGGCCACTCTCATCATAGATACGAGTCGAACGTCGACTATAGACAAGAGAAGGAAGGTACTATGGTGGCTCGGCTCAATATCCATCGAACGACAGGTAGAAGCACGAGTCGGACAAGCGGGCCACGAAACCGAGCGAGATAAACGTCCACCGGAGTGTAAAGTTGATGAGCTATCTTTCTGTGTCTGGACTGCTACTTAAGTCCTCATAACCGTCCCTTTTCCACCGATCAACCAGCTCTAGTCATTCACTACGATTAACCCACCTCCAAGGCCTCCCAACAAATCCAAAATGCAGTACTCTGTCGTTGCCCTTCTCCTCCTGGCCGCTGGAACGTGAGTTGTTCCCGTTTCCCCACCTCCACTGCAGCATCTAAACATAGACTTTGATATTCAGGGCCTATGCCGACCTCCACAAGGCCGCCGCCTGTGTCTCGAACAGGAGGTCGTCGCCCGTTGGCGGCACTCCCTGGAGTGTCAGCTACAACTGGCAGACCAGCTACGAGGTCCTTCCCGATGCCACCAAGTGCGCCTGTGACTACTACAGGCAGCGCAACACTGGCAGCAACATGTGGGATACCTGCCCTGACTGCACTTTCGTAAGTAATTGGCTCGTTTGACAGTCTGATCACATTGCTAACTTTTACAGGATGGTCTGGCCTGTGGTTCGGCCGCTGGTCACATTGGTGGCGATGAGGTAAAACAGCTATTTTTATTGTAACCCGATCCTCATTCTAACCTTACGACAGATGACCTACTACTGCGAGAAGAAGTGCGGTGCTGCCGGCGCTGAGGCCGACTAAATTTGAGATGAGAGGAAGTGGAGGCCTGGATGGAATGATGCATCAGACGCAGTTGACTGCGCTTGCGAAGACGAAATACGAGAAGCCTTAGTTGATAGTCATAAATGAATGTTTACTGTTTGAAAGCGAACGCTACTATTGTTTCAGTGAATTTGCCCATTGCCCATCACTCCTTTGGCGATCCTATGACTGGAGCACATGATGTGTCGTCGGGACCTTTGATGCCGCGTGCGGCTCTTCGCACCAGCCAATCGCGTCACGTCCAAATACACGTGCCCATTTTTTTTTTTAAAAAACTCTCGGGCCGCACCCTGTGATCCGTGATGTGCAAATCGTCCGACCCGCTTGCCAGTTGTCACAACGGACGGCACGATTGTCTGGCGGTCCTCGGGCGGGTCGCGGCGAGATCTCAGTGCACGCACCCCAGGAACCGGTAAGGATCGGCTCCCGGTGAGCTCCATACGGAGGCAACAACTTCCGTCACCTTCGGCAGGGACTTATAGTATCTCCATACTATTTCCCCATGCAGTGGTTGGTTTTGCCGTTTTGCCGCTGCCCTACGCCCAGACATGAGGCCCGCCTTGTCATCTGTGGCGTGAAAAGCGTGAAACTGGAGGCGCTTCGCCCGGGCCATCTGGTGGCGCTTAGACGTGTGGGGTAATTAAGGTAGGGCGGACAGGGCTCCCCGGGGGGCGGCGGATGTGCGAAGCCTCATCAAGCCTCAATGTGGGTGATCGGCGGTGGTAACTCGGAAATTGCCGCGAGGCGAGATAACGGGTAGGGCGATTCGTGGTTGCTAATCTGATCTGGTCTAGGCCGGGGGGCTTGCAATACTGTGCTTGGTATTCGGAGCTCGGTGAGTGGATTGTGCATCCAATCCAATGGCGAGAATCGCGAGGAATACACAATACGACCCTTGCCACCGCTCGCATCTTGAGACATTCAGCCAGCTCGTCTTCGTTCCTGATCTACCTCGCATTCTTCGAGAAGTTCGGGCTATCTGCAGCCGATGCAGCGTGCTACTTACTAGTCGCTCCCGCTGTATGTGATGAGTGGGGACCGCAATCGTATCGCCGGCAAAATCGGCCTTGTCATGGAAACCCGATCTATAATTATAATTATTTCTCCGTCGTTTTGAAGAACGTCTTCGAATTGATAAGAATCTTCTGATATTCTGGCAGACCGTGTCTCTCAGCCCCTTGATGCCCAATGAAAGCCTCGCGCGACCATCTGTGCACTGTCGAAACTTGAACAAAATTCATGTCATTTGGTCAATGCATCGTGAGCTTGTATTCGAGTGGTGCTATTAGACCCTGAGCTATTGTATGGGGTAATTACTATTGTATCCTGTCGCTCGGACTTCCGAGGCGGACTTATGATCTCCCCGAGCTGTGTCTATCCAAAAAGGACACAACGCTCTGACTTCTTCGTGTTCCAAGAACATGCCAAGCTTTCCTCGCGGCAAATGAAAATGGCAATTTGAAATCTGTGCTTCGAACATGCATCCAAGTGTGATGAAAAGTCGCTTATGAATCAGGTACGCACGCCACACTCACCCAATGTCTGGCCGCGTGACGCTGGCTGGAAGAGTCCTACAAGCTCTGATCACCCTGCGCAGTCTTTCAGTAACACCGATAGCGAATTGTTCTAGACTTTAAATCTGAGAGATATTGGCGGTAAAGGCGCTGCAAGGGACACTACAATTGATGGGTTTGACCCTGGACGGGACTCAACACTTCTCACTCCGTATTTCTGGGAACAAGTACAAAACGCCAGGCTCCCAATGGCGCGGTCCCGAGCTTCAGTGTTCTGATGTATGCTGGAGTTCAATCTCAGTTATCCATACAATGACCAAGTGAATTGCAGAGCAATGTAAAGCTATTTTTCATGCACGGTAGCTTTACTAACTGAACCTGATCCCGTCAACAAGCTCCATTCATATGCCGACAGGTCTACAGTTTGTGTTTATTACTTCCTATCTCAGCAGCACACCCAAGACCAGCCTGGGAAACTAAGTCGATGGGTGGACGATTTGTAAAGATTCCTGCTGAACGCTCGTATAAATGTGTCGGAGGTAGATATGGGGCTAACTCTATCACGTGCATCATAGCCTTCAGTAGTCTTTAAGCCATGGCCTTCACCCGAAACTGAACAGCAGCGAAGAATAAATATCACTCTGTTCGCTGTTGTACTTCCTCCACAATCACAAAGAATACATGCGATTTGCTAGAATCGTATGTCGAATTCTTAGAGAATGAGTGTGGATGCGAGGAAGTGTTTACCATGAAGCGTTTCCAATTCCATAGTTGAATGCTTATTACTCGCGATGAATTTCTGACATCTCAGTCTGGTAAAATTTAACACATTGTCTCTAAGCGCTGTTCAAGTCTTCTTCTACCACAGCACTCCACAGTCGGTAGGCACAAGCCGTCAATTTGACGTGACCGCTTTTTCATAGATCCATGCTCAAGAATTCCCCTGTCGACGTCTGTAGGAGGCAATGCTACGCGAAATAATTCAACATTTTTGTCGAGGCACGGACAGTCTCACGGCCAGCAACTGGACGGCTGACCGCTCCGTTGCGGCAAAAATCGCGCACTCGAAGCTTCTATGGACAAATTCCACTTAGCGGCTCTGTAGATGTTCAGGAGAGTTTGTTCGATTAATACAACCATCGATGCGGACCTTTAAAGCCCATAACCTCAAGCAGCTAAATAGATTTCTCTAAGGCTGTCTCAAGCTACTATGGTAAGGCGCTGGCAGGTGCGGCCCCAGCAGCTATCTTACCGTGTGATTTGAGGAAACCTCGCTTCACAGATAGCTCAAAGCAACACTGGATACTGTAGAGCTGTGTCGAAATGATTGATAGCGAGATTTGCCATAGAACGAATCACATTGTTTAACATTTTTTATCCGTACTTCAACAAACATATCCCTTTACATCATTTATTGCTACAAGCTGTAGTTGACAAACTATTCTAATGATGGCGAGTCGAGCGGTCATCATTCGACCAGTAGAAAGTATGCCTTTAGAGCAACCATATTCTGTAGCGCTTAACTGTCGACTCAGAGTTTAGAAGGTCAACGTGGCTATCAACTAAGAACTTCACCCGAACTTTCTTACGTCCGGTTCTATGAAGCGAGTAAAGCCTCGGATAAGATGTTCGATGTACGAATAAACAATCAAAATCAACTAATCAAGGGGGTATTCGGTCTAAGCTACTGAACGCTCTATCTATCTAAGGCTTAAACAACTGTTCCCGTCTAAAAAAGCACAAGTACCCGTTAAAAGACGCCACCTGCAGCCCCAGCCAAACCCAAAACCACACATTCCAAACCGCCGCCCCCCACCCCTCCAGCGGCAGATTCGGAAACACCACGCCGGGCCCCACATTATTCGCCGCCCACGCCCTCGCCGCCGCCGTGCACACGGCGCCCACGCCCTGCGCCGTCGCGAGCACGAACACGATGTGCACCCGCGTCAGCGTCCCCAACAGCACCATCCCGAACCCAATCCCCTGCACCTCGTCCAGCACGCTGAGCCACAGCCACAGCGAGCGGCTGACGAGCGATCCGACAACCGCTGGTCCGGGCACCCACGGGAGGTAATGGCCGGCTTGAGAGACGGTCCAGAGCATCTGCGCCCACCGCGGGGCACCCAACCCAATCGCAAAAATGGGCAGCAGCCACGGGTGCGCGCGCGCCTGCCGGAAGAAGACGCCGCGGAGAAGCGCGGCCCAGATTGTGCCAAAGAACACCACGACGAGCAAGCCCACGGCCCAGGTGGGCGCGACGCGCGACGACCACAGGAAGCGCCAGCTGCGGCCGTACGTGCCGGACAGACAAAAGTCCCGCACCATCACGCTGCCCAGGAACCAGAGCACCGCCCGGCGATTGAGGAGGCCGCGGTAGAAAGCCGGGATGACGGGGGGCTTGGAGCGGTAGCAGTCGGGCAGGCGGAGGAAGAGGAGGAAGGCGGTGGAACATAGGGCGAGTGCGGCGAGGAGGGTTGCCGCCGCCCAGTTGGGGTTGATGAGCTTGGCCTGTGGCACGCCGGCGGAAAGGGACACGTCGATGCGCGACGCGCCGAGGGAGAGCAGGGCGAAGTAGAGCTGCTGGACGCCCTGGACGGCGGTCGCGCGCGACACCAGCGTCCAAGTTGGCACGCCGCCTGTATTGCTGAGTTAGCAGACGTGGTTGCTCATGGGGGGTGTCGCTGCTGCTTACCTTCAGTGCCGAAGTTGAGCGCGAAGAACGTAGCGCCGCCGCCGGAGCCGAATGCGTACATGCCGATAGCAACGGCCTGGATGCGCGAGGCGGTTGGAGATGCGCCGATGAGCAGCGCGGCGGTTAGGAGGAAGAAGGAGAGGCCGAAGAGGAGGAAGGGGAGGGAGATGGCGTAGACGGATTTTGCGGAGCGGAAGAGGTGCCACCAGCAGATGGAGCCGATGAGGACGATGAAGGAGTTGGTATAAATGCTGGCTGCTGAGTCGACGGTGCGTCCTGTTAATAGCGTCACCTGGTATGCGTTTACGGAGAGGATTTGGCCCTGCTGGAGTCAGTACGTTGATGCGTGCATGGGATCGTGAGGGGGGAGGCTTACCAGGGCGATCAAGAGGCTGTAGAGCGGCCAGCTGCCAAGTCGATACAGAAGTATGTTTCTGCTGGCTGCTGGGGATGGGCGGGGTTCAGACGGGTCATCGGGAACGGCTGAATATTGGGGTCCGCCGAACCATGCCCTCCACAATCCAGACATCCCTGAGACTAGAGAAGGCAGCTGTGGTAATCTGTCAGACTTTCCGCGGTACTGACGTGCAAACCACGCTTTCTCGGCTCTGTAAATGAAATCCGCGATGCAAGTGTGCCGCTGTGTGGAGTGCACTGTCTGAGTTTGCAGGACTCGCGCAAATTCAGCGTAGCATTCCCCATCGGCGTCAGTGAAGACCGGAGCACAGTCTTGCAGCACGAAGCTCTCCTGGCACGCGAAGATGCTGTCAAGACTCAGCAGCTGCGGAGGGCGCTCCTCCAGAAAGCTCGCATCCACTGCCTTCAGGGTACCATCCACCTCTTTCCGCAGAGCGCTGAAGCCCTTCTCCGGCGACAACAGCAGCGCATCCTCGCCGTCCAGACTGCACGTACTCGCCGCCGCCGTCGTCGACCCGCTGGGAAACTTCGTCTCCACCTCGTCCCCAGCGCCTCTCCTCGCTCTCGCAACCTTCCGGCTCGTCTCAATCGCCCTGCTCTGCAGAACATCCAAGTCCTGCACCCACCGCGCAACCGGAAACCTTCGGCGGCACGCCTCATCCCGCATCCGCGCCCGCGTCTCCGCGTCCGACGCCAGCGCCACTTCGACTGTCCTCTCCAGCTGCGTGATCAGATGCCGGCTGGCCATGCTCTCTGCATTGTACCACCAGCCCGGCATCTGGCCGAGGCCGCCGATGCGCGGGCCGATGCCCAGCGCGCCGCGGCGGCCAAACTCAATCGTCACAAGGCCAAACGGCTCATCCCTCGACGGGATAAGCACGAATTCGCCGGCGCCGAAGAGGAAGGGGGGCGGGGTGATGAACTCGCCCCTGGCGCAGACGCGGCCGGGGAAGCGGTGCGCGAGCGTGGCGAGCTTGGCGGCGGCGAGCTTGCCGTGGAGGTCGATGATGGGGCCGATGCAGAGGAGTTGGGTGGAGGGGAAGCGGGAGAGGATGGCAGGGAAGACGTCAGCGATGAGGTCGATGCCTTTTTGCTTGGACCAGCGGCCGACGAAGATGAAGAGGTCGGCGCTGGCGTCGGGGGTGAGGCCGGCCCAGGCTTGTGCCTGGAGACGCTGCGTGGATCTGTCTGCTTCGTGTGTGCCAGATAATACTGCCTCATGTGCGCTAGGCACCGCCTCGCCATGATCTGACGGATCCGGGTTGCTCAGCGATCCCACGCCCGGCAAGCTCCAGAAGACCGGATAGCGCGAATACGCCCTGGGGCCGTACTTGTCCGACACGCCAACGACGCCGAACCCCTTCTGATGAATCCGGATATAACTCACAGCCGCATGCAGTGGATTGAACAGCTCTCCGTACTGCACGTACTTCCGTATCGTCCGCTTGTCCAAGCCAAACAGCGCCTCCACCTCGGCGAACTCCTCGTCGGCCCGCAGCGGCCACGCGCCCTGGAACTCGGCGTTGTGCAGGGACAAGGCAACAGGTATCGTCTCGGGCAGCAGGTGCAGCGGCGCAAGCGCGCCGTGGAAGTCATTAATGTGGTACAGGTCGACCTGGAATCGGCGCAGGGCCTCGGCGATGCAGGCGTTCCACGCGGCGTAGAAGACGGCGCTGTCGAGGTCGTCCATGCGCGCGGGGTACGGCTTGCTCTTCGGCTGCTGGCGGAATATAGGGGCGTCAAGGAGGACGAAGGTGATGTTGCGGAACACGTGATAGTAGACGGCGACGCGGTGCTGGCGGCCACACATAGTGATGACCATGGGTGGCGCGGCCTCGTGGGGAGCAAAAGGGTACTCGATGTCGCTCAGGCACGGCACGACCCAGATGAGATCCTGATGGGGAAGCACTTTGCCCGCGACGCTCGCCATGACGCCGAGGCCGCCGATTTTGACGGCGATGTTCCAGTCCGGGATCTCGTATTCCAGCGTGGCCATGAGCACGCGGCGGCGGGAGAGCAGGGTGAGGGATTCGAGCGGGATGACGGCTTTCGGCTGACTCCTCCGCTTGCTGCTGAACATGCTGAGGAGCTTACGCCTCTTCCTACCGCCCTGCAAGCCGACGGTCTCGATGAAGTAAAACGACTTCCTATACACCCACACAGCCAGCGCCCCCGCCGCAGGCGGCACCAGCGCGAGCAAGAAGAACAGCAAGCGCTGCGTACTCCCTGAGCCGACAGGCACCATCGCGTACGTCAAGTTCCCATCATGCACGACGATCTGCCAACTAACATACGGCATGCGCGGGCTATCCGAGAGGTTGAAAACGTTATGCGACAGCATCTGCGGCGGCAGCAGGTCCAACACACCATCCCTATCGACGTCGCCGAACTGCATGCTCTTGTCGGGCAGGCCGTCCGGATTCATGCCCCACACGTTGATAATCGCCTGCATCGGCCACTCGGCCGAGACGTTGAAGCGCCACACACCCTCTTCGTTCACATCCAGCGTCATGGCGTTGGGCAATCCGGCGTCGAAGCCGAACTCGTTGAAGTGGCCCTCGACGAAAGCGTGTGGCCACCGCCGCGCCGGCTGTGAGGCCGCGAGGTCGCTGTGCTGCACGTGGTGGCTGCTCGAGGTCATGCGGCTCCAGTACTCGACGATGATGTGCTCGCCGCGCCACGCCTGTTCTGGGGTGCCGGTCCAGGGCTGGTCTTCCAAGACGATGGTGTCTGGGATGTACTCCAACCACGCGCTCCAGCTCGACCCCCAGTTACGGCTGTACCGGAAGCGCTCCGCACCAGGAGCCTGCAGCTGCAAATACAGCCCCCCCGTTCCATCGTCCCGCCGCAGCAGGCCGCGGGCGTAGTCCGCGCTGCCCGGGAAGACGAGCGGGTTGTCGTCGCGGCCAATGCGGAACATGAAGCGGTCGACCGCGTTGGTGAAGCCGCTGCTGTCCAGCGCGCTGGCGTTCCTCACGGCGAAGGTGTGCGTGCCGTGCCCAACGCTCTCGAGCTCTGCGGCGAAGATCCAAGTCCCAGGAGGAGCTGCAACGACGGCCGTCTGTTCCTCCTCTGCCGCTGGTCCGCAAGTGATGCTCGCCTCGTTGATCCGCGCCGCAGTCCCGTCTGCCGTCGTGGACTCGACCTCCAGGCTGCGTGCGACGGACGCGCAGTCCATCGGCTGGGAGAAGTGCAGCTCGATGGGCACCGTCTGCTGCTGGCCCGGCGGCACGGTTGCGAGGAGCCTCTCGTCGTGGCTGGGCGAGACCTTCGTGATGGCCGGCCGGGGCGGCGCGAAGGCATCTGCGGGGACGAACGTTTTGAAGCCCCATTCGCCCATCGTGATGTTGGACAGGCAGCCGCCGTGAGATGCGGAGCTTTCCAACGTGTACTCGTCGTACGGGTGGAACAGGTTCTTGACGCGGGTGCCCGGGCTGAACGGGGCGAGCAGCGCGGCCGTCTCGTTGCCGCAGTCGAACAGGAATTCCGTCGGAGCATGCTCGTTGCTGAAGACGAACCAGACGTCCTGATTGCCCATCGCCGTGCCATTGAAGTCTTGTATGCCCTCAGCCACGGTCCGGTGGACGCTGAAGATGCCCCTCGGCGTGTCCACGTCGCTTGCCGGAAGATGGAAGTCGTGCGTCTGATTCGACAACGTCTTCAGCACGTACCCGTCATTCAGCACCGGGTACCGCTCGCGCAGCTCGTACATGCGCTTGAGCACGTTCCTAACCGGGTGCGCCGGGTCCTTGTGGTCCAAACTGACCGCATCGTCGCGGCACCCCCTGCGCGCCCTGTCGACGGGCAAGTCGGAGTAAATATCGTACGTCAGCTGGTAGCAGCCGTGCAGCTGCCACGCGCGCGAAGAGCTCATCGGGCTGCGGCCGTAGACGTAGTTCTCCGCGAAGCTGTCAAGGATGTACATGTCCTGCTCCTCGCCCCACGTCAGCGCGGGAATCCCCGGCAGCATCAGCGTCGTGATCAAGTTGCCCAGCAGCTGCCGCTGCGTGCCGTTCGCGAGCGCCGGCCACCGGAAGACGTCCTGGTTGGTCGTGCCGAAGCCGTGGCGGGGGTCGAAGGCGCCCGTGTTGACGTTGACCATGTCGGTTTGCACCAGGAGGTCTTCCCAGAGGCTGACGAAGTCGACCGAGCCCTTCGGGTAGTCTCCGTCGAGACCGAGAAACTGGGATAGGGAGAAGTAGATGTCGTATGAGAAGCTGGACCCGTCGATTGAGGTATGCTCGCCGTCGCGGACAAAATGTTGCGCATCGCTGGTGTTCGAGGCCGAAATCGCTTCGGTGGTGTTGTGCCAGTACTGCTCGGGCTCCTTCCCACGGCCGGTGGTGAGAGCAACCAGAGGCTTTTTTCCGACCAGCTCTCCCACGATGAGGAAGTTTTCCTTTCCGTACCTGCGTGCGCAGCGTCTTTGGAAACTGGAAAAGTCGGCCAGACCGTCTGCAGTCATCTGCAAAGCTTTGTCGAGACGAAAGCCGTCAATGTCCAGCATTGCAATCTGCATGCAGGAAAAGTGATTGATCTTCGCCCGGACATCACTGCGCCAGTCACGCAAGCGATCCTGCACTGACCCATATTTGGAGAGCTGCTGCACGTACGGCGCTTCCTCCGCCGTCATCTCCATTTCTCCGTACTGCAGCAGATAAGCATGAAGTTAAAAATCAATTTAATCGCGGAATCTTACCAGGTCAAACTCGCTGTTGCGGCAAGAATCAGGAATCCCCAAGTCTGTTGCATTCACGGGACGGCCGGTCTGGTCCCAGAAACGAGGGTACTCGCAAGACTGGTCAACCTCTGAACCAGGCTGGAAATCGAGGTATCGCCGGTCTGACTTCCAGAAATAAGCGTGCTCATTCCAGCTAAAAGGTGTAGATTCGTTTTCGTGGGCTTTGAAGCCCAGGAGGTCTCCCATGCTACCCGTACATATACGTCAGTACTTTTGCTATGAAGGTGCTGGATGCTGAAACCTACGTAGCGAGAGTGTTTTCCAACAGGATGTACATGTCGCGCTTATGTATTTCGGTGATGAGTTCCCTCCATTCCTCAATTTCGCCGTGGTGATGGTCGAGCAGCGTCAAATCCAGGGGACCGTAACTGTCTGCACTCCAAGGCTCGTTGATGAATGGACTGCCAACAAGATAAATTATCTACTAGCCAAGTTAGTATCTGGATAAGTGGCGCAGAGAGCAATCCGACTTTCCTTCATTCCCATGCCTTGGATGTAGTCCAAATTATCTTTCAATCCACGAACGTCGCCACCATACCGGAATTGGTTGCTGATCCAGTTGTGCTCGAAGACAGTACCATTCACGTCGTTGTTTGTCGGGTTCCCATCCGCGTATCTGTCCAAGGGAACTGTGTACAATGGCATCCGCCAATTCTTCGGCGAAGGATGGTAAGTGTGAGAATCCCATTCTCCCCAGTAGTCCAGTGGATCGGTCGCAGTCTCATTCTGATTCAAATTAAATAACGCCTGGGTTGCGTCGTATTTTAGGCCGTTGGTAACGTATATGTAAAGAGAGAACAAGACGAATAGAGAACGCAGTCTCTTCAGAAGGTCCAACATATTTCTAATCCACGAAGTAAAGTCGCATCAACAGTTTCCAAGCGTAGGGATTGAGCTCCTTTAAATGCACGACTTGGACTCTACGTGAATTCGCCGTAAGTAAAGGTTTAAGGTTTCTATTCGGGAATTAAAGTTGCGCTGAGATAAAGAAATCTTTAAAACTCGTATTACGATCAGAGCCGCGAGTTTAAACCGTTTGACATGACTGAATATAGCTAAGATCAGTAGAGTACATGAATCTGTTATTTTGGCCGACGTTGTTCGCCAAAGCCTCCGAGTCGGACCCCGAGCCTCCGAGCCCCTTTTCTTCTGCTGGCTACAAGACATATCACGACCGCGATGTAGCATAATCCAAATGATTATACACAGGCGACGTAGAATTTTTACGCTAGCCAATCACTAGCAAATAGCATGAAACCCACCAGACACGCCATCAACATACGAGGAATAAGCAACACGAGCACGAAACGCTACCATCCACACGGAAATTCGCATACCTATCTCATCACAGCAAACACCCTACCTACACCCGAACACCCTTCCCACCGCGCCATCCCCAGCCCCACAACCGTCATCCACCCTTCAATCCTCCTCCACAACCCACCACAACACCCCCCAATTCACCACCGCCAGCCCGGCCATCCCCCAAAACGGCGCCCCCGCGCAACCCCTCTCCTCCGCCCACGCCAGCGCCGCGCCCCCCAGCAGCGGCCCCACCATGCGCGCCGCACTCGATATGCTCTGCGCCAGCCCGTGCACCGTCGCCAGCAGCTGCGGGTGCGGCGTGCAGTTGTTGACCAACACCACCGTCGCGGGGCCCACGAAGGCGCGCGCCAGGACTTGCATGCCCAACGCTCCTATCAGTGCTACCCAGAGGAGAACGCTGGATGAGGAGGAGGATGACCGGGCGATGAGTGTTAGGAACGGCAGCGCGGCGTAGACGAGGATGCTGGGCCAGAGGAAGAGGCGGTACGAGCGCAGCGTGCCGAGCCGCGCGCTGAGGGGCGGGTAGAGCAGGATTTGGATGGGGAGCCCGATGATGCCGATGGAGGCGGTGGCGAGGCCGACGGCGTGGGGGGTGAGGCCGAGGCCGCCGGTGAAGAGGAGGGGGGAGGAGGAGGAGGAGGAGGAGGAGGAGGGCCGGGTGGCGACGGGGCTGGAGAGGAGGAGGATGAGGAGCGTGTTGTAGGTTGAGGTGTGCAGGGCTTGGAGCCAGTGTTGGGAGAGGACCAGGACGATGTTGCGGGTTAGCATGGAGCGCAGGGATGGCTTGGGAGGGAGGTCCGGTTTGTGATTGAGTTCGTATAGATGGCTGGATTCTGGGTCCCTGGTTTCTGGCAGCTCTATGCCCTCGTCTGTAGGAAGCTGTGAATACTGGCCGCGGGGTGGGCTTTGACTACTCCAGAATTGATTTTTGATAGATGCGGAAAGTCTCCGGCCCCAGTCAGTCCTGTTTTGAAGCAGTGGGTGTGTCTCCTTGAGTCCAAAAAGAACCACTAGAGCAGCTGTGAGAAGAAAGAAAGCATTGGCCAAGTTTGGGGGCGCGTAGGGAAATCCATTTATCCAAGCTCCTTTGGCTGGAGTATCCGACGAAGGGGCCAAGAAACCTCCCCAGATCGGACCTATGATGGCCCCAACGTTGAAGCACATAGGAAGCAGAAGGAAAGCTCTTGATTGGTATCTATAGTTCTGGGATTAGCAAGTACCTCAACCTCGAGGGAAATACAACTCACTTTTTCTCCGCGACAATCTCCGAAACCATGGTTCTGAGTACACCCACATTCCCGTTCAATGCTCCGCTCAGGCTGCGGAAGAATAGCATCACCATGAACGTACGCGAAAAAGCAATGCCCGTGGCTGCAATACAAGATCCGCACAGCCCAATGAGTAATGCTCCTTTCCTTCCAACCCAGACTGTATCAGCAGCTCTGCCCCACATGACGGCGGTTACACACTGAGCCGCGGCGAATGCGGAGGTGAGGACGCCCATATGATATGCTATATCTCCCGCACTCAGGCTCGGGTCGAACCATTGGAGCTGATAATACACATACGCCATGAGCGACCGCTCACTGATTGGGTCGGCCAGTCGAGCAATTGAAAGTATGGCGATCTGGCCTTTTCGTGGTAGACTCATCCATGTTACAGGTTTATTGTCCTTCTCGTGGAGTTGCCTGCTCACATCAGTGTTTATTGAGCAACGGCCTGGACTGTCCGGCGGAACATCATCGCCAGCCGATTCTTCCCGAGACCGAGAACTTCCGCTACTGCCGAGTTCACTGGATATCGCCTCTTCATCCTTTCTGTTGGAAGGCAATGTGGAGGAGGACATGCTTCGAGCTTGCCAGTCAGCAATTCGGCACAGCGAAAAGGTGGCTGCGGGCAGAAGTCTCAAAACTATACTTGGGCAACGAGCGCCGGCGCCTTATACGCGAGCGAACGAGGGCCACGAAAATTTCCCACCAAGACCGGAGGACTCATCTGATGCGGCAATTTTCGGCCATCGGCCCGCATCTGGTACAATTACCGGCCTTATCAATGACAAGAGCAACACCCGCCAAGATCCAAATGCTTATCTGATCATGCCAGTTTCGGCAATGCGTCCTTATCTGATGGTGTTTCCCGTCTTGGCAACAAAATATCTGCTGCCCGCTATCGGCATTAGTGTGAATCGTATGAGATCGCGCTAAGTCCGAGACGTCCTTAAGTATGTTCCCATCGTCTTTGTTCCGGTCTAAATCCTCGCGTCTGTAGGCCCGCCGGAGAGACTGAGCAATACAGCAATGGACGACGACAACAAAACACCGCAAGTGGAGGAGGCCAACGCCGAGGTGAATTCGGAGCAGAACGATGAGCCCGAAAGGGTAAATGTACCCTTCCAGTGGAGACTGGCATCGGTCGTGCTCATCTCCCTCATTGGCTTCGGAGGCAATTGGAGCGCCGGCATCACCGGCGCGATGAAATCTACACTGAAGAAAGAGCTGCATATCAACAATAAGCAGTTCTCCTTGCTCGAGGCCAGCGAGGACTTCATCGTCACGTCCCTTATCCTCTTCAGCGGCATCGTCACGGACAAGGTCGGTGGCGCGAGTGCCATTATCTACGGCAACGGAATCTATTCGCTTGGCTCGATTATTATTGCTGTGGTAGCTCAGATCCGGTCTTACAAGGTCATGATTGGTGGCAGGGTGATACTCACATTTGGAGATGTTGCTACACAGGTGGCGCAGTACAAGATGTTCTCGTCCTGGTTCCCACCGAACAACGGCTTCGGGTCCACGCTCGGGCTGCAGCTTGGGCTCGGCAAGATTGGATCCTTCGTGGGGAAGGCCACCGCCAATGTCATTGCCAAGGTTCGTATCTTCTGCACCGAAAAATGAGAGTGTAGGGTCTGATATACGGGAATTTAGAACACTGGAAATTTTGCGTGGACATTCTGGGTCGCCGTCTTCATCAACCTTTTCACCAACCTCATGACCGGCGTCTTTTGGTGGTTCAACAAAGTCGCGACCAAGAAGTTCGTCGGCCGCTCAGACCCAGTGACGGGCGAAGAACTCACCGAGAAGAACAAAAAGTTTGAACTCCGGAAGATCATCGAGTTGCCCTGGCACTTCTGGGCCGTTCTCGCCTTCTCCTTACTCGAGACCAGCACCGCCATTGTCTTCCTGCAGAACGCCACAGAACTCGCCGAACAGCGCTTTGGTATTGATTCAGTAAAGGCAGGCTGGTACTCAGCCATGTCTCAGTACCTGGGTTTCTTCCTCGTTCCCTGCGTTGGAATTTTCATCGATCTCCTCGGAAACCGCATCACGCTGAGTAAGTCGTCACGTCCTACAAATTTTCACAGCTGCTGACTAAAAAAAAATGGCCATCTGCGGCACCGGTGTCTTCATCTCCATGGCTCTCGTCTGCTGGTCCGGCACGACGGCCGGAAACGCCGCCGCCTTTGGCATCTACGCCTTCGCCTACTCTCTCGGGCCCACCACCATCATCGACTCGATCCGCACCTCCATGTGGCACCAGTCCGTCTTCGGATCCGCGTATGCCATAAAGATCGGGATGAATAACGCGTAAGTAGCACACCAGCTCCGCCCCCCACCTTCGACCCTTTATTCATGTGTATCTATCAGGATGAACATTATCGTCCGCATCGTCACCGGCGCCATCCAAGATGCCGACGACAACTCATATGACCGCGTCGTCATCGTCTACGTTGAACTGTCCATCGGCTCTGTCCTCGTCTGTCTCAGCCTCCTCCTGCTTTCGTTCCGCTTCGTCGATCTTCGCCAGCTGCAGTGGACCCGCAAGCAGCGCTTCGCCCGTAGCGAAGTTCTCTTGGAACGCAAGCGTAGGTTCTACGACGAGGACAAGGAGCGGAATAAGAAAATCTCGCACGCGTGCTTCGGAGCGTTGCTGCTGTTAATCATCGGCAGTTGGTGCGGGTATTTCTGGGGTGTGGCGACGGGAAATAATGACTAAGAATCTACGGGTCGATAGAGGATACTCGAATAAATAAAAGATTTAAGTAGATAGACTTTATATATAAACAAGGAGTAGTAAAATAATACAACTGGAAGAATTATTTCTTAGAGTATTAATTTGGAAGATAACGTGTACTCGAGAGCGGCATTGAGGGTTGGGCCAAGGCGGGCCTGAGGTACGTTGTGCGTATGCAAGAAAATGATGCATCAAAATGGTAAATCATCTTCATTACCGGTCTCAAGAAAGCATGTAAAACCATTTGTCAGGGAGCCGGCAAGATGAGCTGGACAATCTCAATTTGGGACTATGAAAGAAGGTGCTACGAGGGTGAAGAGGCTCGATCTCTTGAGCCTCTTAACCACCGGGTCTTGGCGTGGGTGCCTGAGGCACCCACCCACGAACCCTGACACCATTGCTGAATGACAAGACGTTGGTTTAGATATCCAAGCTATGATATCTACATGACTCTTGGTCCCACTCTTAGAGCTTGAGATGCAGGGACGTGTATATCTTAAAGGCGTCGACAGGGACTCCAGCATTGCAAGGAACACCCGCGCTAGTCTGTACGCAGCTCCGCCAGCCTTTGTCGTCGCTCAAGCACACGAACGCGTTGTGCGCTTTATTGGTCAAGGTGATGTACAGCTCAGATGAGCTTGGGTGATAGTAGCCCATGCAGATGTCGAGCAACGTGAAGCATTTGGAGAGATTGGGATCCTTTAAAAAGGCCGTATCCTCATTTGAGGAAGAGGTTGGTGTGATCGAGCGGCATTTAGGTGCGCTATGGCCGGTCCAGGCGTAGGCGGTGGAGGAGAGAAGTGCGGCGACGGCAACGATTGAGACGGCGACCATTCTGATAAATTGGAAGAATGATTGGATTGAAACGTTGGAGTTCCGGATAATACTATTTCGTCTGAGGTGGATGAAGAATCAATGTAAAACCATTGGAACTGTGAGGGCCGGGTTTACTGCATCTACAGTTCCTTTATACACGTCTTCTCCGAGACAGCTAACAGGAATCCAGACCACTCGTCACGAGACTGAAACTCTAAACACGGAAGCCTTTTATTAAACTTAGATTATTACAAGGGGGATCATGTTCGGGTCGCCAGTGGAGCTGTGTCGTCCGTGTATGGAAAGCCCGAGAATACCCCTGTTTTCACGTGTGAAACCGCGCTATTCCCCAACTGTTGATGACACAGCGTCTTTTATAAGTTTTTCACTTATGCCAGCCCAGGCCAGCTTGGCCAGCCAACCTGCTGGCCCTCCTCGACGCCTTCCACCCGTGCCAAAGACACCCCAGCGCAGGCTCACAGATAAAGAGTCTACTAAAACCTTTACTCTCTTCTAGCAAGGCTTCAATCTATGCCAAATTGAGCGTAGAACCGGCATTCCTCGCTCAAGAATTCGGTCCTGTCTTGCCAGAGTCCACTCGACACCACGTAAGCCAAGAGAAGGAAGAAAATGCCTTCTTAATACGCCAATCCGCAAACGGATACGAACTCTTTTATTAGAATTTAAGCACCTGATTATTCTTAACTAAAAGCTTAATTACTCGTTGCGACGCCGAAACTTTAGATACGAACCCTTTTAATAGATAAGACAGCTGATACAACGTATCGGATAAGCGAGTGCAACACGAACAGGTCACGACGCGTCAACTGTCAACAAACTGCCATGTTTTAACTAGACAATATTCTATTACTTTGTCCTGAAGGTAGAATAAACCTTGCTATCCAATCGTTCAACCAAGGCCAATTTTGAAGCATCTGAGCAGCTGCGTAAGCGTTTTTTGTCCACTATAGACGCCTGCTAGGCGAATGAACAACATGCATTTATGACGCGATTGCACACCAAACTTAAACCGCTTAAAGAATCCCTTATTATTCATCGTATTCTTGACTCGGATTCACGAGGGTTTCCGCCCCGCTTAAGCGCTGTTAAATATATAGCTAATAAACTACTTGCTAGTCAAGTCGGAGGTAAGATGTTACGGTCCCTTCCCGGATCGACCTGGGAAGGCGCCCCTCACAGCTTTAGATAGCAGTCGGATCGGCCAGGTTGATCCTACCACCATCAATAATGAATCACGATCCCCGCTCTCAGCTCGTGCCGCAGCAGCCTAGTAGCTGCCATCATTGGATCCATTGTCGCGAAAAATTTCTGTCAGCCAATATAAGGCCACTAGCCAAGCACTAGAAACAGTACGGCGTCATACTTTTTCTAGTTCGACAGTTATAAGCCCGGAATCGCTTTGTAGTCCAGTTGCGTTGAATTCGCAGTCATCTTTGCCTACCTCGGCTTAAAGAGGTTTGACTTGGGACGAATGTGCCCAAGGTTGATAGGGATTTAACCCCAGTCAATTTTCAAGGTTCACAGTTCGAACTATATCGTGAGCCCTCCTGCAACGTAGCAAGCGGACATTTTCGACAAGAAATCGGCAATATCAATTTTCACAACAAACAATCCACCGATACTACTCCCACCGTGCCACCGGTGAGGGGGTGTGTCAGCCAATATAAGGCCACTAGCCAAGCACTGGAAACAGTGCGGCGTCGTACTTTTTCTAGTTCGACAATTTCCTTTTCGCACCAGTCGCCACTGAGGACCATTCAGTGATCCCAGAAGGACGACAAGGACCATCTCCCCTCTACCATCCCTCCGCACCCCTAATTGCGCTGCAGGCGCAGCGCGAGTACACCTTCCGCTGGGAAATTCCAGAGCATACCTTTCGAGTGCGCCGCACGAATGCCAACAGTCACCCTTCTTACTTCGCGTTGCGAGCTCGCCGTCGGTCTCCTCCAGATCGCTCTGCGTCCAACACTGCTGGATACGATAGATGGAGAAATCGGTGTGTGCTATCAGGTCACTGAATGCAGTGGTTTGGGGATCTTTACATAGCTAGGCTCTGTTGGTCGCTACAAAGTGCAGAGCTCTGGTTGACAGTAGCTACAAAGGATTTCAGTTAGACGAATAGTATGGGTTACCGCCCCTGTTGATAAAGCCGATCTCGCTTGGATAAATTTAGTCGCATGGCCTATATCGCGTCTAGATCCCTATAGATGGTGGTAGTGGGGAAGGGGAAGAAGGGAGGAGGTGGAGTGGTGATCGGGAGGGCGTGGTGATTGGCCCGTTTTCTGCGTTTGTTGTCTTCTCTCTGGGTATGTGCCGGCTTGAGCAGGTCACTAAAGTTTTCTCCGTCCCCGCTGGAAGGACTGCTTCTGCAATGTTGAATGCACAAGGACGGACTGTGTCCAAACGCCCTCGAGACGTTTGACCCCATTGAACGCATGTAACATACAGCCGAAACAATTATACTGCGAAGGTTAGTCACCAATATGAATGTAAATACAAGCCGCTGCCTCTGGTTAATACCTTAAAATCGGCCAGCTTACAACTCATCTCTCCTCCGAATCTCTCCTTCCTCTTCCAATGAATAAGTCTCCGTCATTATCAAAAGCCATGAGTTCTTTAATAAGGCAGTGTCGAATCTGTCAATGAATTGTTTCCATTGCCAGTAAGATCTTAGTGCCACTCGAGAAACGTAAATACATGTTTAGCAGATCCCTTCATCACCATCAATCACGGTAGTTCTCTAAGCTACGCACCGAAAATGTAAGGACGGTATACTATCTGACCACGCTACAATGAACCTTAGCAACTCAGTCCATTCCATGGCGCAGTGGGTAAGGCAACGCCTTACATTAAGACCCTCGCTTGCAGAAAATCAGAAACCGTTTTCAACCCAGCAATTCCCGAGAAACCGATCCCCATCCAGCAACAGCTGACCCACCCACGGCTCAGTGTTCGCAAAAGTTGAATCTCTCCTACATTCAATCAAAGTTAGCGACCAAACAAGCAGAGAAGAACGGCGGCCAAACTTACGCTGTACATCGCATCTTCCGCCTCGCTCTGAATGCGCATGCGTTCCTTCATCAGCCTCTCGCGAATTAACTCCGCCTCGTCCCACGAAAAGGGGAAGTCGTCGACTCCCTCCATTATAGCCTCAAACAGCTCCTCGGGCAGCGCCGCGAAGCGCTCCACCTTCCGCACCTCGGCTGCCCACCAGTCGCGGCGCTGGGGCGGCACGTTGGCGGTCGAGAGGACGGGCGTGTGCGGGTCGACGAGGAACATGGCGAGGATCTTGCGGTGGCCGGGCTTGGTGGGGTCGGCGAGCCGGAACGACGAGACGCGGTGCTGCATGACGTTGGGGAAGGCTAGGAGGCGGCATTGCGGGGTGGCGACCTGGCCGAGCGACTGGACGTTGGTGCCTTCGTATTCGATGCCGTAGTAGGCGCAGGCGGAGGACCATTCGCTCTGGTGTGAGAGATTAGTAAGGCGGAAGGAAGCGTTCGGTGGGTGGAAGCACACTTACTTGCGTGGTATTGAGGATTTCGTCCGGACTAACGGACTGCTGGAAAGCCAGGTGGCTGGGCTCGATATTGTCCGAGTCATAGTAGTAGATGGCGGTTGCGCAGATGTGTTCATTTAACGCGCCCTCGATGTGCCACTTGGATCCGTTGTATTCCGGGTTCTCGGGAGTCAGATGGATGTTAGCAAGCTTGAAGATTACCTGAAGGCCAGAATCCTTGTATGTGGATCTCAGGTCAACACGGCTGATGCCTTGCAGATGAGGACGCTGTAAGGTCTCGCTGAAAGGGACGAACGGAGACGGCTCCTTCTGCTTGAGGATCCTGTGCTCCTCGAACCATTCTTCGTACTCGTCTTCGAAGCCGTGTTCTTGCGCCCACTGCTCATCGTCCATTTCTTCTTCATCACTGTCTTCCTCCTGGGAGCCATCTTCGGAGGTTGGCCGGGACCACTTAACGCCTTCGGGTAGGAACCAATCTTCATTGCTGGTCCCGTCAATCTTGATGCGGCGGCGATCGTGGAACCAAGAAAGACACTCGTTCCACAGTGGGATTGACCTATCAACAAACTTTTCCAACACGGCGTACAAGTCGGCGTGGGCCTGAGGGTGCAGGTTGTTGATGTAACTTGTGATTCGTGGCTGACCATCCGGCGCGAAATCAACCTGCGCCGGCAACCACTGGTACCCACCCCAGGCTTTCTGGGAGTGCTTGGCATGGAAGGAGCCATCCATGCATTTTTTGAGTTCTTGCATTGTCTCTCCCATGCCGGTGAACTGAGCACAGTCCTTAAGAGGCACTCGTCCAGAGGGAAGCACCCTCGAACGGCCAAAGACGAGGGGGAATAAGGATGGGTGCACAAGGTCTAGAACTTGGTTTCTGGAACCGGGATGCCAGTCCTTCAGCCGGTCGGGAACGTCTTCCAGAGGATGGACAGCTCGGATTAGGCTCTGGCGCAAATCGTCGGAAACTGCGGAATCGGACTTGACCACGGTTGCGTCGGCGTCCATGACGGCCACCAATCCCTTTTCGCGGTGAAGCGATGCTTTGTCTTGAAGTTCGGAGATGCACTAGAGGTGAGGTAGTGTTAGAGGTAGTATTGCAGCAGCGTGTAGCCTTCACTTACGTAGTTGAACATGGCCTGCGAGAGGTATTCGTCTTTAAGGCTTTCGTCGTACCGGCAAGCTTCCGTTCTCCACTTAGACACAATGTCATCGTCAAAGACTTTGCTGTCCCATCCAGGCTTGTCGGTGATCTTGTTGATGAAGTCGAGCATGCGCCGCTCGCGCACGGTTAAGCCATCGGTGGCAAAGTAGTCGGAAATGGCGTGTGGAAAGCGCTTCTTGTTATACCCGGGGGCCCACGTTGAGAGGGCGTCGACGGGCAGCCCGAACCCAGGTAGGGTGATTCGCGCCTGTGGATCAGCCATTGGGTTCGAAGTGAGTGAGAAATGTAGAGGAGTTGAGGTTCGCGTGCCGGGGTTTTAAGGATTGCCGATCTGGAAGCCGCGTCTCGCTTAGGTAGGCAGCACCCGGACTATGAGCGGTTGTTTAGGCAACAGGACCAATCACTATCGACCTTATCTTTCTGCGGCGTAGATGTGGTGTAAGCTTGGGGATTCGGCGGCGCTTCGGGTCAATTTTCGAGCTCCTATCCATTGATCCAAAAGAGATGCCATGTGATTGTCTACAATTAAGGAAGGAACCACCTTGAGTCGCCCTCCCCGCCGCCATTCTCTCTCACCACCGCTGCCACGATCGTCGATCACAGACGCAAACATCTTCGAAGATTCGCAGCCGTCCTCACATCCGACCTCCTTACTTGCAGCTGTATTTGCAGCTTCTTTCTTAAAGTAGTATGGGTCACAGTAATAGACTCCCCAGACCCACGCTTTGCGAAGCTTTACTACGGCTCCTTGTGTTAATATCTCGTCCTTAAATCGTGCGCCCATCATATTTACACAAGATCCTAACGCACACCAACCAAGCTTCCAGACCAAGAAGATGGGCTTACGAGCTGGATTGGTCCCATCCGCAGCGGATACAATTAATTCTCACATGAATATCTGAGTATTTACACGAGACCGTGCTGCTTATTGAGGCGACGTGGGCTAGCAACTTGTATTACGGCAGAGTGCAGCCCGTGGTTTTGACTGATGCGAGACCATCAATAATCCAGAAGTACACACTAAAATCAAAAAGACTACCATATAGATCTGTTTCCCGACATTGTTCAACCTGATTTTTTTTTTTAAAAAAAAAAGAAATTCTACCAGAAAATTGCTTCAACTGCGCACTCGTGCAGCGACGGCTCGTGAGATGCTCTCTTTCTTTTGGATACGAAGGAACAAAAAACGTACGTCAAGTCTGTCGTGTCGTGTGGTGAAGAACCCGGTTGTGAGATAGGTCGACGTCTGATTGGATGAGGAGCGATTGCCAGTGCTGATGTCTATCTTTGGGTCGCATATTTCACACTAGCTAGTTTGATATTGTTATAATGAGCTTTTCCTGGTATGAATTTCTTAGCTTAGCCATGACAAAATCCTAAAGACTCCAGAGTGGGCAACGTGCATACAATATTGGGGTCCATGTATTTTATTTCGCGCGCCAAGCGCAGGGTACCCGCTCCTCGCTTCGAGCAAGATCTCCGAATACCGGAGAGGTGTGGTGGGGTAAGAAAGTCAAGGATCAGGCTAAAATGTTATCGCGGGCCGCAGCTGCACATTTTCTCTGCCGCCTCTATGAGCCCTTTCATACAATTTACGGCGTACCATGATCGGCCGCAGCAACAAGCAGTACGCGGCGCTGCCGACCGATGACGTACAGGGCGATGACGCTCCGGCCCCCAGATCTTCGGTGGAGTCCACCGTCTCGCAACAGACCTTACCATACCCAGTAGTCAGTGAGAAGCCAAAGCCAACCTCACTTCCAACCTTCGTCTATGTCGCGTATGTCAACCCTGGCCGCTTGCTGCAGTCAGAGAATAGAGCTGACATCCATCCAGAATATGGATCCTTCTGAGCTCGAGCATCATCCTCTTTAACAAGTGGATATTGCATTCACTCAAATTCCCTTTCCGTACGACCCCATGCCCGCTGAGCGGTAGCAACAGCTAACAGGTGCCCTCAGCTCTCTTCTTAACCACTTGGCACATGGTCTTCGCATCCATCATGACGCAGATCTTAGCCCACGCCACGCGAATACTAGACTCTCGGCACAAAGTCTCCATGAACCGCACTTTCTACCTCAAAACCATCGTCCCCATCGCCATCGTCTACTCCGTCTCCCTCATCTGCGGCAACATGGCCTACCTATTCCTCAGCGTCTCCTTCATCCAAATGATGAAGGTAAGCCCCCCTCCACCCCATCCCACTCTACCTCCTCCTAACCGCACCAACCCAGTCCACCAACGCCGCCGCCACCCTCCTCGCAACCTGGGCCTTCCGCCTCGCGCCCCCCAACCTCCGCCAACTCGCCAACGTCTCCGTCATCGTCTTCGGCGTCACCCTGGCGACCTTCGGCGAAGCCAACTTCTCCATGTTCGGCTTCGCGCTGCAAGCCTGCTCCATCATCTTCGAAGCGACGCGGCTAGTCCTCGTGCAACGGCTCCTCAACTCCGCCGAGCACAAGATGGACCCCCTCGTCTCACTCTACTACTTCGCGCCGGCGTGCGCGGTGCTGAACGGCGCGACGACGCTTGCCATCGAGGCGCCGACGATGCGGGCGGGCGATTTCGCGAACCTGGGGGCCTTCACGCTGCTGGCGAACGGCGCGGTGGCGTTTGCGCTGAACGTGGCGGCGGTGATGCTGATCGGGAAGACGTCGGCGGTGGTGTTGACGCTGTGCGGCGTGCTGAAGGACGTGTCGCTCGTCATGGCGTCGATGGTGCTGTTTCGGGATCCGGTGACGGTTACGCAGGCGGGGGGTTACTCGGTTGCGCTGGGTGGGCTGGTGTATTACAAGCTGGGGTTGGATAAGATCAAGGAGGGGTGTGGGAAGCTGAGGGATACGTGGCAGGGGTCGTGTGATGAACATGGGGAGGAATTGACGGTGTCGATGGCGGCGGCTGTGGCTACGGCGCTTGCTATGCTGTTTTTTGGGACGTATGTGGCGTTTCAATTTTCTTTCTGACGACATGATAGAAAATTTGTAGTTTTTGCAGTCTAAAAGCGTGCTTTCCATTCTGAAAGAATTGGTCGAGATTGTGGATGAAAGCAAACTCCACTCAAGCGGCAGCGCCGGCGTCTTTATGCCACAGAAAAAGACGGTATCATAGTTACACCCCCATGGCCAACGAATGACGTGAATTCCAGAGAGGGCTTGGACCACAAAATAGCTGAAAAGCTCCGCAAGTTGATCAATACACGCCGTTAAGCTTGAGAAAGTTTGGGCTCAAAATTTGACCAGGCTCTTATGAAGATGCTTCGGCGAAGTCTTTCGAGGGCGAATATTCGTCCGCACTGCTCGGTGGCATCATGTGTCAGTGAAGTGCCAGCCGTTGGCGGCCTGAAACAATGGAATCTGCACTTCAAAAGCTCGGAAGGTCAGTGGAACAGAGTTCGGCGGGCCAAAAACGGAGCTCGGATCAGATAACTCCATTCAGACCACCTCCTTCGGATCTAATCTCCGCCACGGGAAGGTCGAGCGGGCACTGTGACGACGGAGGCGGCCATTGGTGGGATCATTCGTGGTGGCCCTGTTCAATACGAGCTGATTACGTTATGTGAACACCATCGGCTCTTCCGCCGGAATCGGACGTAGCTGAATCGATGGATCCCGCGGAAAAAATACAATACAGATGCTGAAAGTAATAAAATAGCATCTATCTGTACCGCTTGCGGTCTGTAAAGAAGAGCCGGGATAGGGTATTTGCATTGAGGCATTGCATTGCCCCTTCCGAATATTTTTTTGTCCTTTTCCTCACTATTATTGGTAGAGTACAGGTATTTTTCTGAGCACGAGAGTAGGAAATATTGAGCAGGAGTGGCGCATGACGAGCTGACCATTTAAAAGACCTTAATGAGCAAGGTGTCTATATCGTAGCCATTACTATTTATAAGAACCTCGGCGGTTTCCTTTATTCACGAGTCATTGCATCAAAATGTTCACTATCCATTATGCTAACACTAACATTGGTTGCGTTGACGGCGTTCCCGAGTGAGGAGTGTGGTGTTCACTAATCCCGTGCACCCTACCACTGACGAGTGGGAGCGATTGTAATCATGCCTCATTGCCGAGGCCATCACTTTCCACGAACAGAATAGTGCCAACGCCTCACCTACACTAAAGGATTGCATTCCAAGTAAAGTAGTCAAAATGATCACATGCCATTCTATACAGCCGTGTCAACAATTCTTCAGTCCCAGTCAGGTACTACTCCTTCAGTATTCGCTTTTCCTTCATTTAGCTCAATGCCACTGACATACCAAGATAGTTCCATCTATACCATGGTTACAATCATACCAAGCGCCGTCATAACATGCTACGGTCATGATGGCAATCCACAGCTAAAGACCTTTGCCCAGCGTTTCTCTGTTCCTACTAGTCACCGGCTAGCCAATCATGTTCTCTGCTCGGCAGGACATCTGTCACCGAAGGGAGCACGCCAGTCTCGATGGAGACAAGTGTTCCTGTCGCCATGCGTCCCCCCATTACTCACCAGCGTACTTCGGTGTTGTAGGAAGGCCGAGCACATATGATTAGTTTCTGCCTATCTGCAGAAGAACTCGTGTAAATAAATAAACGTGCACTCTGCCAAGCCATTCGAATGCTATAGCATCCATTCAGAATGGAGTTAATCCCACCTCCTTCAGCCGCCGTGCTGGCAGACCCGCTCCCTCCTGCGAACGATTCAGCTAGCATGATTGCCCCAATGGATAGCGACAGCAGCCGAAGCTCAGTGGCCAAGGACGACATCGAGAAAGGAATCGAGCCTCTACCAGAAACACCACCGAGAATCCAACCCATCGCCGGTCCGCTGGATTGGGATGGGCCCAACGATCCAGGCAATCCACACAACTGGAGCTATCTCAAGCGCGGGTGGATAACACTAGTGATCGGTTTGACTGGCTTCACAGTGTAAGTGCCACTTACCCATGGTGTGCGAGAAGAGATCCATTGCTGATTCATCCAGAACGATCGGTAGCTCCGTGTACACACCCGCCATCCCGGAAGTAGTCCTCAAGTTCGACGTCTCCACAACAGTCGCCCTGCTCGGTCTGTCTTTATACACTGTCGGCCTCGGCTTTGGTCCCGTTCTTGCAGCTCCTCTGAGCGAGATGATAGGCCGCAACATTGTTTACAAGACATCTATTCCCGTGGCTGCCCTGTTCACGCTCGGCGCCGGCTTTTCCAGTACTGGGTCATTTGCGTCGTTCCTGGTGTGCCGGTTCTTCGCGGGCTTCTTCGCTGGGCCGGTTCTGGCAGTTGGGGCAGGGACAAGTGCGGACATGTATCCGGAGCGCCTCGCAACCGTCGGCGTAACATCGTTCGTCCTCTGGCCGTTTGCCGGGCCGTCACTTGGGTAAACCACCCCCCATGCGCCATCAAGAACCAAGCTAACAGAAGCACTGCTCAGCCCCTTCATCGGCGGCTTCGTCGCGCAGTACAAAGACTGGCGCTGGACGCAATGGGTGATCCTCTTCGCCTGCGCTTTCATCTACATCCTGCTGCTCACGCTGCCAGAGACGTACAAGAAAGCGATCCTCAAGCAGCGCGCGAAGAAGCGGCACCTACCTCCGCCGGCGAAGACCGGGCCCACCGGCGCCGCTGCCATCAAGTTCCTGCTAACCGTCACGCTGGTCAAGCCGATCCACATGCTCTTCACCGAGCCCATCGTCGCCTTTGTCAGCCTCTACGTGGCCTTCGTCTTTGCTGTCCTCTTTTCCTTCTTCGAGGCTTTCCCCATCGTGTTTGGAGGTGTTTACGGGTGAGTCTCTGCTTCTCCTCCTCCTCTCCCCCCTCCCTCAGCATCCACCCTGCCCGGCTGCACTCCCCTCCCATCCGCACCGTCCTAACCTCCCCACAGCTTCACAAAATCCCAAACCGGCCTCACCTTCCTCGCCGTCGGCCTGGGCGTCGTCCTCGCCGGCTTGACAGCCGTGTACTGCGACCTGCACTTCTACCAACCGGCCTACCGCCGTGCCGCAGCCTCTACCACCACCACCACCCGCCCCACCACGCCACCCGAAACGCGTCTCTACGTCTCGATGCTGGGCTGCTTCGGCGTGCCGATCGGCATATTCTGGTTCGCGTGGACGGCACGCGCGGACGTGCACTGGGCGAGCTGCGTGGTGGCCGCCGTGCCGTTTGCGTGGGGGAATTTGTGTGTTTTTGTGAGTTTTCCACTACTACTTACATTTAGAGGATTGCGGCTACTACCGTCCGTGGAGGCAGATTGGCTGATTGGAGGTTGAGAGGGGGGGGGGCAGATCGGCACGTCCCAGTACATCGTGCACACGTACGGCCCTCTGACGGGGGCGAGCGCGATGGCGGCGAACGGCATCGCGCGGTACGTAATCGCGGCGGCGTTTCCGCTGTTTACGATACAGAGTGAGTGTTTTGCTGATGATTAATGGTGTGCTGCGGGAGAGTAAATGCTGATGATGACGCGATGTGTCAGTGTACGACCGGCTGGGGATCCACTGGGCCACGAGCCTGCTCGGCTTCATCTCCGTGGCCATGCTGCCGATTCCGTGGGTGCTGTTCAAGTGGGGCCCCCGGATTCGGGCGAGGAGCAGGTACGACACGGTTGATGCATGATTGTTGGGAATAATCGGGAGTATCACGGCGGGGATCTGCAGTGCGTAGACTGAGTAAGTAATTGTGGAGTGTGTACAAGTTGCTTCAAACGTGCGAGCTCGTCGGTCGTTTCAGAACTGGCACCGGTCCATTGTTTATTATCACACCGCATGCAGAGCGAGGTGTTCGTAGAGTAGTCGGCGGGCTTCCTTTTCGGGAGACGGAGGAGGAGGAGGATTACGGCGTAGAATAGATATTATTTGCAATAATCGACGCTTGATTGGGTGCCGACGCGGCGTTTCGCTTCCGTATATGCATCCCCATTCTGCAGTGCAAGAGAATCCGAAACCGACTCTGGAATAATGAAGTACTCGGGAGATGGTGTCGGTTCCGTCGACGTGAAACTGGCCCCTGGCCGAGATCGTCAGGATCGAAGAGAATCGTGTGCAGACGCCGATGTCGGATGGGAGAGATTTTTCTGAGAGGACGCCTTGTCTATGCTTGACGACACAGCTGAAGTTGGAGATGCAGAACCGATCAACGTTCTGGGCGACTGCCTACAGCGCTATTGTTAAATTTAGAGGGCTGACACTGTTCCCCTCTCGATCGCGTGACGGCAGCAGCTATTGTCCAGCCCTGTCGTCGGCCTTCAATAAAAAGCTTATTGGCATGTTTCATATAGCACGTGTTGGATTCGTTTCGTGCTCGATCAGCTGCAGGAGTTATATGGAGAAAGATGCTGGAAGGGTATAAAGAAGCGAGGGCGGCGACGATTATTACTGCTCGCGGCAGTGCCGCGATGACGGCAGTTTGTTCCCCACTCCCGGATCCAGAGCGGCGGAAGAAACCAATGACCAACGCCCCGGACGAGAAGTGTGGCGCCCCGGAGGGTACCGGGTGTGGCAGCTCGCTCGCTACGTGGCCGGCGGCGCGGAGAGGGGGTGCGCTGAGGGTGAGGCCACAAATGCTGCTATTCAGCGTGGTGGTGAGAAAAACGTCGGGAGCAGTCGAGGTCGAAAGAGCGAATAGACTTATTTTTAACGTTTGACCAAGTCTTACCCTTGGACTCTGGAGAGATCCCCACTCCGGCGCTGGATAAGAGTGCCAGCAACCAGCAACCAATCAGACAGGGGCCATTAGACGGGTCGGCACGTCTCGCCGATTATTGAAAAGACGGGAACGACTCTGGCAATGTTGCAGCAGACTCCGCAGCGGCCCCACCACCATCGGACTTGGTCGCTTTGATCGTCGGCATTAACCGAGTGCCAGAGTCGGATTTGTGTGCAAAAAGGCAGGCCTCGACGGCGGTCGATGGCCTAAAAACTCCTCTGCACCTGCAAGGCTCCCGGCTGGGCGGTGGAGTTGCGTCTGATGGTCGGACCACGTCCGGAAATTACCGCGTATTCCGAGCCATTATACGCACGCAAAAGAAAAAAAAACAACAGGCGGCGCGTCGATCCGGCTTGCGCCAGCTGCGGTTTTCTGTTGGATTTGGGTCGCATGATTAAAAAATACTAGTGCTTGGCGCGGTGCCTGACCACCTCGCGAGGGCTGACGCGGCTTCGGCGGCTCCGAAAGCACGCCTTCTCGAATGTTTCAATGCAGCAGCTGAAAGCGGAGAAAAGCGAAGTGCTCCTTGCAGCTGCGCGGCACGGCCGGAGCGAGAGCGGCACAGTTTGGAGTGCTAGCCAGGGCGGACGGCTTCGAGAGCTGTTGGCGAGCCAGGGCGAAAGGCTTCGAGAGCTTCTCCCCCCTGTCGATGGCGACATTAAGCTTCGTCGAATCAGGGCCAAGGCGAGTCCGAGGTGGTAGAATCTTCACGTCACCCCACGGCAGCGTCGCATCGGCGGCACAAGCCGGATCGGGATGGCCGCACGGATCAGATTAGATCCGGCGACTGGACTCGATTTGCCAGACTAAGGCGGTGGCGGTGGCGCTTTTTATGCACTCGCTCCAGTCTTTGGTTCGTGATTGGCTGACACTTCGCCGGTCTCGCGGACCCACGATTATCTTATCTTATTAGATGAATATGGGCTACACCTTAGCCGTCGGCAAAAACTCTGTCAAGGGTGCGCGGGTAGATCATTTATTAGACGCAGGGCGGCCGCCCAGCTTCTGTGCTGCACCCCAAGACTTTCCGTCCACCACTCCCCACCCTAGCCAAGATGGGCATTCTCGACAACGTCAGGGGCCGTAAGGACGCCGTCATTGCTGAGGCCGCCGTCCAGCCGAACGCCGAGCCCAATGCCGAGTCCAAAGACATCACCACCGAGCCGCCGTCGTACAGCAACTCGGACCTGAGCCTCGAGGCCCGCAACGAGCGTGAGGTCGAAAAGCACCCCGACGAGGTCACCAAGGATGTCTCCGAGGGTGTGCAGAAGGTGCAGGCTGCTGCTCTCGTGTGGAGCAAGAAGACGGTCTACTGCATCTACGCATGGTGAGTTCTCCGCACGTCTCTTGTCTACAAGCTCTAACGACTGTCCAGGATCTGGGTCTGCTTCTTCATGCTGGCTTTCCAGCAGTCAATTGGCAACAACGTCAACTACTACGCCTACTCGGCCTTCTCTGCGGCGCCGCAAATCTCGACTGCCAACATCCTGGCGGCCATTGTCGGCGGCATCCTGCGTCTCCCCGCGGCCAAGATCCTCAACATCTGGGGCCGCGCCGAGGGTCTGTTCATCTTCTTCTGCATTTACGAACTCGGCATGATCATCATCGCGTCGTGCAAGGGTCCAGATGGCTACGCTGCGGGCTACACGCTGTACTGGATCGGCTACGACTGCATCTACATCATCCTGGACATCTTCATCGCCGACACGTCGGGCCTGCGCAACCGAGCCTTCGCCTTCGGTTTCGTCACCACGCCCTTCATCTGCACGGCCTTCACCGGCCCGCTGGCGGCGCAGTCGTTCCTGTCCATGACTTCGTGGCGGTGGGCGTACGGCGCCTTCTGCATCATCCAGGTGGCCGTCTTCATGCCGCTGGTCGTCGTCTTCAAGTTCTACCAGAAGAAGGCCGAGAAGATGGGCATTTACAAGAAGGAGTCCAGCGGCCGCACCGCCCTCCAGTCGACCCTGTACTACCTCGAGGAGTTTGACGGTAAGTCTCTTGTCACTAATGTACTCAATTTTGGCAACTGACAGTGTTTAGTCATCGGCTGCCTGATCATCATCGCGGCCTTTGTCCTCTTCTTGCTGCCGTTCAGCTTGACGTCGTACGGCATGGCCGAGTACCACAGCGCCAAGTTCATCGCCATGGTGGTCATCGGCTTCTGCCTCTTCCCCGTCTTCTATGCGTGGGAGCGGTACGGCACGCGCAAGACTTTCGTGCCGTGGGAGCTGCTGCGGGAGCGCACCGTGCTTGGCGCGTGCATCACTTCGGCCGTCCTCTACTTCTCCTTCTACTCGTGGGACCTGTACTACTACTACTTCGTGCAGGTCGTGTACGACCTCAACATCCAGGACACGGGCTACATGACGCAGATCTACAACGTGGGGTCGTGCTTCATCTCGCCCGTCTTCGGCCTGATCGTGCGGTGGACCAAGCACTTCAAGTACATCTGCCTGTGCGTCGGGCTGCCGCTCATGTTCCTCGGCGCGGGGCTGATGATCCACTTCCGCGGCTCCGACGGCGACATCGGGTACATCATCATGTGCCAGATCTTCATCGCGTTTTCGGGCGGCATCCTCGTCATCGGCAACCAGATGGCCGTCATGGCGGCGGCCGACCACGTGGGCGTGCCCATGATGCTGTCGCTGCTGATGATGATGTCCAGCATTGGTGGTGCTATCGGCCAGGCCGTCGGCGCTTCCATCTACGCCAACACCTTCCCCAAGGCGCTGATCTCGCGCCTGCCCGAGAGCGAGCAGGCCAACTGGTCCACCATCTACCTCGGCGGCACCACGACCCAGATGAGCTACCCCATGGGCTCGCAGACCCGTGAGGCCATCAACTACGCCTATGGCTACGCCCAGAAGTACGAGTGCATTGCTGCCACGGCTATTCTGGTCCTTGCTATTCCCGCTATCGGAATGTGGAAGAACTACAACGTCGACAAGAAGCAGATCAAGGGCAACGTTTTGTAAAGAGCGTTTGCATCGCGCGGAGATTTCTAATAATATTTAATGAGAGATACCAACCAAAAGGAGGGAAAAAGGGAGGGGGAACGAATGATGAAGGGGAGTACATAGGTGTACAGATCTTTCCTTGCCAATCTATATTTTGCACAACTTTTTTCCCAAGCACATTGTGAACCTAAATCCGTCAACATCTAATCCCTCCCCCCCTCCATAAGCCCCTCCGCCTCCCCCAACCCCGTCTTCGTCTCGGTATGCTCCCGACTCAACACGCTCCTCTTCACAAATAAGCTCGCCACCACCCCACACCCCGCCACACACGCATACAAAATCCACATATTCCGCAACCCCGCCGCAAACGCCTGCTCCGCCGCTTCCCTTATCCCCTCATCCGCAATCCTGCCAATCATCTCCACATTCGCCGCCGCCTCCGGCCCGGCCAGCATCTCCGCCAACCCCTCCTCCATGCCCGCAGCAACCAACCTCCCCCGCTGCATCGCAACACCATTCTGAAACACCACGCCCCCCACCACAATCGACAGCGCCGTCGCGATATTCTTGACGAACCCCAACGTCCCCGTCGCCGTCGCCACATCCCTCTGCTTCACCCGCGCCTGCACCGCCGTCATAGGCGGCTGGAAGCACAGCCCTATCCCCGCGCCCGCCAGGACCTGCAACCCCACCACCACCGCCGTGCTCGTCCGCGCATCGAACAGCGTGAACAACGCCACGCCCACCGCCGTCACCAGCATCCCCGCCTGCAGAAACGGCCTGTACTGCCCGCTCGCGTGTATCCCCACGCCCGTCCCCACCGCGGCAACCGCCTCGGTCGTGATGAGCGGCAGGATCAGCACGCCGGACAGGATCGGGTCGGCCGCGCGGGAGGACTGGAAGTACAGGGGCAGGTAGTACTCGGCGGCGATGAAGACGAAGCCGGAGCAGAAGGCGGCGGCGAAGGCCGCGACGTTGCTCGAGTCGCGGAAGAGGCGGAGCGGCATGATCGGGTGGCGCGCGAAGCGCTGCTCGCTGACGACGAAGGCGACCGTCAGGAGCGACCCGAAGACGAGGAGGCAGACGATCTTGGCCGACGACCACGCCGCGACGACGCCGCCCATGTTCAGCGCCAGCAGCAGCATGAGGGTCAATCCGAGCATCGTGGCGGTGCCGAGCCAGTCGACGGCGGCGAGGCCGGCGCGCAGCCGCGTGCGCGGGTTGTGCACGTCGAGGAAGAGCAGCGTGAGGACGAACGCCGCGCCGGCGATGGGCAGGTTGAGCCAGAAGATCCAGCGCCAGGACACGCGCGCCGCCAGCACGCCGCCCAGCACGGGGCCGATGCCCGCGGCGACCGCCCACATCAGCTCCGTCAGCGCGATGAAGAGGCTGCGGCGGCGGAGGGAGAAGAGGTCCGCGATGGTGATGTCGACGAGCTGCAGCAGCCCGCCGCCGCCGACGCCTTGCAGCGCGCGCCCGCTGATCAGCATCGGCATGGTCTGCGCGAGGGCGCAGAGGATGCTGGCGCCGAAGAAGAGCAGGAGGGAGGCCAGGATGATGGGCTTGCGGCCCCAGATGTCGGACAGCTTGGCCCAGATGGGCATGGCGGCGGATTTGGCGAGGAGGTAGGCGCCGCCGATCCACGTGTAGCCCGAGGCGGAGTGGAGGGAGGAGGTGATGGTGGGGATGGCGGTCGAGACGATGGTTTGGTCGAGGGCGGCGACGAAGAGGGCGAGGTACAATGCCATCATGATGGCTGTGACGCGGAAGTTGCTGCGGGAGGGCGTGAGATCGGGCTCGGCGGGGACTTGGATGTCCATGGCTTCCATTCTTGGTTCCTCAGTGGCCTCCATTCTTGGCTCGTCACTGGCGGGGATCGCCTGCTCTACGGCCCGGGAGATCTCCAGATCTTGATTCTGCATCATCCCGGTGGTCTGGAAAAGCCGGAGTGCGTAAGAGAGAACAGGAAGGGGAATTGATGATGGAGAAGAGCTCGTGGAGAAACCCCGCCAAATTCGTCTTTATGGTGGTCGTCGTCGTGACTCACCGCCGCATACTGCCGGTAGACAAGCTCCACCCCCGCTGCGGGGCTGGCTCCATTTCCGCTTATCGTTAGTTGATTGCTAACCAAGAAACATAAATCGCCCGAGTTGCAGCTTGTTCCCCTTTGGGCGCTGGATTGGTTGCGTGCTGAACTCTAGACGTGGGGTCTACAAAAGGGCCGCTTTTCGCATCAATTGAGACGAAACGATGTTGTGGATTGTTTTAGCACTGTTGAACTGCTCTGGAAGTTTCACGGTGGATTCGGAGAAGCGCGTTTTGAATCATGCAGTGAGCAGCCGCGGGCTTCATTAGTAAGGAATTTTGGCCAGTAGCATTGCTCGAATACTTGCGATAATGCTGCACGAGCACTCCTTCAAAACCTGGCAATTGTATGTGATAGCTCCACATTGCAGAGTATCTCCTCTATTCAATGTACACTCCAGAGAGCCAGAATATTCATCGGTGTAGAAAACGGGGCGTTGTCGACTTCAAGATAAAGTTGTGAAGCGGCCCCCGGAGGTCCGTGCTCTATGCATGCTTTTTGTAGCCTCTTGCTAGCATTTCCCATTGTGAGCTTCCGAAAGATCGTCTTATGGGGGCGATATAGTGATTGACATGCAAGGTTCATCCTCCACCTCGTGTGTTGTCGTACAAGATGAGGCGATTGAGAAAGGAGCTCCGAAAGCAGAAAAGGCAGTGAGCAAGAAGTGGGGTCGCCTGCAGTGTGCCGCACATCGTCGCTGCTGCCTGGAGAAGGGGGCACAAACTGTAATATCCACATCTTACCCGCCGAACCTATCGTATTTAGCGGAATAATCCCGCACCTCCAACTGGCCTGTCACACGAGAAAGAACTCGCCGCAGATTGCAGCCTCGCTGCCTAGAGCGCCCCACTCTGCGGGCCACGACCGTTGCGCTAAACCAAGCGGTAGGCGTCAAAACTCAATTCTTAGCTCCAGGAAACGCAGTGCTTTTTTCTCTCTCTCTCCATACATTATGGTCCTTTCTCCGCTTATCATCGTTAGAGGCCCACAAGCATGACGCGCTAAATGCCAAGTGTGGGCTTGCTTCCAGCCCTTGCCGGGAAGTTTGGGGGCCGGGCCGTTAGCCTCTCAAGCGCTGGCGATTCAGGAAACACAAGAACCATGCAAGCGAGGGTGGGTGTGATACGTTTCAGTCCCGGACCATGGCGCTTCCCCTCGGTACCCATGAGCATCCTGACCCGCCAATGTGGACACCACAGCTGAGCCGCGTGCGTGCCGCAGGGGCTATATAAGAAGGTCGAGAGACCAAGACGTCAATTGTGGTCTTGATACATTTCGTTCACGCTGGAATTGCACAATGTCGCTCACTCTGATTCCCGTTGAAGGGGTCAATGCGACTGCGCTGGTCGTGGCTTGTGTCGCTCTTTCGCTCGTGTACCTTGTCTACTTCCTTGACGAGAAGCCATACAAAGGCTTTCCCGTCGTTGGCTTGGAAAAGAATGGCTTCTTCTCAATGGCTAAGGCGAGAGGTGCCTGGATAGTAAATGGGTGTGAAATCTTGGAGCAGGGCGCGAAAAAGGTATTCCCGCCCTATTCACACAGCGCCAGAAGCCCGCATGACTAATCCATGTAGTTTTCCGGCGGCGCATTTCAGGTCATCACCGCCAGTGGGCCAAAGGTCATCCTTCCCAATCGTTACGCCCATGAGATCAGAAACAATCCACATATGAGTTTCGGCAAAATAATCACAAAGGTGCGCATGCCATGTTTCACGAGTCCAACTGAATGATTCTGACTTCTGAAAGGAATTTTTCTCTTCTTATCCCGGATTTGAGCCCTTTGACACTCTGAACCAGCACAACATCATCCAAGATGCCACAAAAAACAAGCTTACGCAGTCATTGAGTGAGAATTTCAAGTGTAATTCACTCACATATTTCATATGCTAATACCAACAAGCACTATTCACGGAGGACATATCTGCGGAGGTAGCAGGGATCCTGGACGAGCTTCTGGGAAGCAACATGGAAGGTAAGCCGCGGCGCTTTCATCCCAATTACAACCACGCCCAGCCCACTCAACCCGCGATAAAAGCAAACAAAAAAACACCCCCTAGTTCCTTCCTTTTCTCTTCAACTACTCCTTCTCCTCCTCCCCTTCCCTTCCCTTCCCTTCCCTTCCTCCTCCCACGCCCTAACACTTTCCCCCCAGAATGGACCACAATTTCCCTCCGCAACCTCGTCGCCCGCGTCATTGGCCAAGTCACGTCGCGCGTCCTGCTCGGCCCAGAGCTCGCCCGCAACGCCGAATGGCTCGATCTGGTCCAAAACTACGCCGTCACCGCCTTCGCCGCCCAGCAAGCGCTGCTTTCGTGGTCCCCCCTCCTGCGCCCGTTGGTGTACCGTTTCCTCCCCGCTTGTCAGCGCCTGCGGCAGCTCACGGCCGGCGGCCACCGCGTGATCCAGCCGTATATCGATGCGCGGCGGGAGGCGGTCAGGGCGGCGGAATTGGAAGGTAAGCCGGTGCCCAAGGCAGAGGACATGATTGGGTGGATGGAGGAGATGGCGCGGGAGAGGGGTGTCAGCGGGGGAAGGGGAGGGAAGAGCAAGAAGGGATTCGACATCGCGGACGCGCAGATCATGCTGTCCATCGCGGCCATCCACACGACCGCCGAAGCCTACACGTGGGTCGTCGCGGACCTGATCGAGCATCCGGAGTACGCGGGCCCGCTGCGCGAGGAGGTGGCGCGGGTGCTGGGGCCCGAGGGCAGGTGGCAGAAGAATTCGTTGTACCGGATGGCGCTGCATGACAGCTTTATCAAGGAGTCGCATCGGAGGCATATGGTTGATGCTCGTAAGTTTTCCCCATACGCCCCCTCTTCCTTCGCGGCTAACGCGTTGAACAACAGTCGTCATGGACCGCTACGTCTCATCCCCCATCACCCTCTCCGACGGACTCTTCCTCCCCGCCGGCACCGCGCTAATGGTGCACGCGACGAACAACCTCTCCGACTCCTTCTGGCCCAACGCGCACTCCTTCGACGGCCACCGCTTCGTGAAGCTGCGCCAGCAGCCCGGCGAGGAGAGCAGGCACCAGCTCGTCTCAACCAGCGCCGAGCACCTGGGCTTCGGGCTGGGCAGCCAGGCGTGCCCGGGCAGGTTTTTTGCGGCCAACACGATGAAGCTGATGCTGGCGCATTTCGTGACCAAGTACGACTGGAAGTTCGCCGGGGAGGAGGGAGAAAAGCCGCAGCTGCGCGCGCCGTTTGGGTCGAGTGTTTATGTTAATCCGATGTTGCAGGTCAAGGCGCGGAGGAGGGAGGAGGAGGTGAGTTTGTAGGTGCTGACCTTGCAGGAGGTGGTGCGTGCGGCGGTGGAAGGGGCGGAGGGCCGCGGAAGAATGGTTGGGGGGGCACAGTTGTGGTGGCGGCTCGATTGGGCCTGAGATCCTTTGGGATTTTTGTACAGGTGGTGGATAGGTCACGTTTCACAAGGTGACGTCAGAGGAACCGTTCAACAGCCGCGTTGGTTGGGGTGACGGCGCTGCGCTCAGCGGGGGATGAGTCCGATATACGCGCGTGTATAATTTATTTACGAATCTGGAGACGACTGGCAAGATGCCTATTCATGGAGATGCAATTAGTTGTGGTGAAGATTACTGTTGCGAAACTCCCTACTCCTTTCAGACGCCCCGGCTGACTGTTGAATCTCACAGCAAGGTAGCAGAGTGCGAAACACAGCCTCAACCTTGTGCGAAAACAGCGAGACGCCCTGGCTTCCATTTTTAGAAACGCACGTATACTTGGGGTAGCTATCTCAGTCTCGTATTTATATCCCACTCAACAACAGCTTCTCCACCCTCAGTCTTCTTTCAGCGACCGCCCCACAATGAGTTCGAACATGTTGACAAATCGTTACTCCATCTCAAAATCGAAATCAGCAGGGCTGTCAATCATGCAGGTGAGCGGGATCGCGATGGCATTGCCGGACGATGCGCTGAAGTGCAAAACAGACTGCACCAACAACAAGTGCAAAAGCATCATCAGTAGTGCGCGGCCGAATCGCCCCGGTACCCGCGTCCACTTTCGCATTGGTGGGATTGCTATGGACAACAGCATCGCCAAAAGGTTGGCGATGAAAGATGGAAGGATGTCATGATCTCGAAGCAGGAGATAAAATTCCGTTTGCGGAACCGGTTGAACCCCAGCCGGTTGCCCCGGGCCGGCGAAAGATTCGTGGCGTGTGAAGAACATGAACCAAGCGCATTAAAAAGACTTAGACATTAGAGTAAGAGATGAATAGACAAAGTGGAGCTGCAGTGTCTCAGTAGTTCATCCAAAACATCACTGAAAAGTCTTCCAGGCGTGGTTCCGTGGGGACAATAATTTGACGAAACGTCACACACATAAATCGTTATACATGCTTCTATATACCCATAAATTTCCAACCCCAGATTCCCACCTAACCCACCCGCCCCCTTTCAACAGAAATGTCTGCGAGCGTCTCCTCCGACTGCGCCTCACTCCCCACCCTCACTCCACAATCCAGCACAGACCCGTGCCCTCCCTCTTTTCCCCCACCAAACCGCTCCACCTCCCTCCCCGCCGCCGCCCTCATCAGCCTCGGGCACTCCAGATCCTCCAAATCCAACCCGGCCAGCCTTTCCCCGCCCTTTGTGACCGGAACATTACCCGCGCACCCCGCCCACTCCCCTATGCCGGCCTGCTCGTACGCCTGGCGCTGCAGCTGCAGCGTCTCGTCCGTGACCCACTCGAGGCGTGCATATGTAGCACGGCGGGATTGGCGGCGGTGCTGTACGCAGGCGGTCAGCGGCTCCAGAACGTACGACAGGAGCACGATGGCGGAGCCGAGGGCGAGGGTGAGGGCGAGGCCGAAGACGGAGAAGTTGGAATGAGAGGCGGTGGGGATTTTCTGCGGGGGAGGAGTGTTAGTTGAGAGAGATGCGGAGGGGGAGGAGGAGGAGGAGGAGGAGGAGGAGGAGGAGGAGGAGGGAGGGAGGGATGGAGAGAGGGAGGGAGGAAGGGGTTACCTGGTTGTTGCAGAGGTTCTGCTCGGCCGTGTTGTTTGGGGCGCGGAGGAAGGACTTGAGGTTCTCGTCTGAGGTGCCTTTCGCGACCTGCGTCATGCTGCCTTGGAGAGCTACGAGGGTCGCGGCGTGCCAGCCCTCAGCCTCGAGCTGCCATTGGTTGTTTGGGAGGGCGCCGGAGACGCCGTTCTGGCTCTTGTAGCCGGCGAGGAGACCGCCTTCGCGCAGGATGCCCGGCACGACTTCGACGGTGACGCTGAAGGCGTAGACGATGGCGCTGAGCCAGCCGAAGGCGGTGCGCTGCTTGCTGTTCGACCAGATGTCCGCGGCGAGAGAGGGCGATTCGTACGTGCCGCCGAAGGGGGAACACTGTTCGCCGGCTGGTAGGTTGGGGTTGCAGTACTGCTCTTTTACGGTGCAGGCGAGGACGGAGACGGGGTTGTCTGCACGGTACACCTTGAGCTTTCCGGTTGCCTTGTCGGCTGATGTGATGTTTGTGTAGCTGGTGGTGGCAGAGTACCACGGGTCGGTGACTTCTTCGGTGTAGACGATGCTGTTGGCCGACATGAGGATGAGGTGGACATCTGCATCTTGTTGCCGGAGAGCTGGTATGGGTTCGAAAGCAGAAAGTTCTTCGTAGGATCCGTTGGCAATAAAGGCCTCCTGTACTCTGCGTCCAATCAGTTGACAACTCAGTCATAGTATGCAAGGCTACTTACTGTACTGTATATCGACCGCCACCATTGGATACCGACCCGGGCATGCTCGGTGCTGAGCTCCAACTCACTTCAGGATACTCGTAAGTATAGTTGACGTATCCTGTTGGCCCGTAGAAATAGCGCGAGTAGTTCATGGCAGTCTCAGGCGAATAAAACCTGCTCCGGTGTCCATCCGTCTTGATCGGAGCACAGCTGGATACGCGCCTGAACATTACGCGTTCATCAGCCGGCGCGTTCAATCCGAGGTCGGAGTGGCTGTCGAGGTAAGTCTCAAATTCGATGTTTCCGTATTCGTTCTCACAGATCCCATCCTGGAAGGGGCAACTGGCGTTGCGGTCAATTTTGCTCGGTAGCTGCGGCTGGATGAATGCGTTGCAGGATCCCAGGTCGGAGACGTTGAGGTAGCAGTCTTGAGCGTAAATGGACCACGAGCTGATGATCTGGGCGGACCAGGGATAGTAGTAAAGCACGGCATCCTCCAAGTTTTGGTTGTTGTCCGAGTCCAGAATGCCGCATCCAGAACTGCGAACCAGCACGCCATTGGCGGCGGTGGAGATTTTGGACGAAAACGTGCCTGCCGTGGCGAAGGCGAAAATGCAGCAGATGGCAAACCCGGCAGCAGGGAGGAGTCGCTGGGAAGGGCGATCGACAGAAGTCTTACGCCACTCCCACCAGATATTGAGCAGCCTCCAAAGGCCGCTTGAACCGTTGGCAGCATTCCGGAAGATGGCTTGACGTTGATGGTAGAGGGCATCTTGGGCCACATGTGTTGAGTAGAACTGGTGGAATGCGAAGCAGCAGATCCTCCAAAAACAAGTACCGACAAGGCTGACGAAGAGAGCTATGAACGCAATGAGAAGGGATCCATCCCGCTTGTTCAACGTGACGGTTGCGCCAAAAATTGGGCCATTGGTCCAGTCGGTCCAAAACCCAGTGTAGACTTCGTAATTGCCAGTATTGCTGGTTTGACGGAAGCTCTCCATGGCGTCGAGCGACTTGGGTGAAGGAGAAAAGTATAGGGCAGTAGCCAAAACAAGTGCAATTGGTGAGCCCAAAAACTCAGAACAGCGGCTGGAAAATATATACTGTGTTACTCAAGGAATCTTCTGGAGTTATACTGGGTTGACTACATGCAATGGGTTTCATGCGTTTGGGGGCTATTTTGCTGCTGCAAGATAAGATGGTTATTTTAGGTGCCAGCTGAGCAAGGACTGCGTGTTTTGGAAACGCGGTCGCGCGACGCTGCACAAGGCTGTGGAGTTCTGGGGCCGCTGAACGAAAGCGAATAAGCTTATTGGTCCTATGCTGTCGGCGATAAGACTTGTGGGGACAGTCTCGGCAATAAGTCACAGCCTCCCATGCATGTTCGTACTATTGTTAGCACTTGCTGCTTTGTCACTTTTACAAGCTAGAAAAAATTCTGACGATGCTCTTTTTTTGTATCCGGATGATGGCGGAATTTACGGAAGAAGACACGTCGTGACTTCCAATGCCCCTCTAATGCTATGTCGAAGTCTGAGTAGGTAGTACGCAGACCACAAGTCGACTAAACTCTCCCCAAGGTTTACTTTACGATGCTAGGAGATAGGTGCGTTCATTGTTCTTGACAAAAATTGTAAAGCGCTTACGCACACCCTGCCGCTATCGTTAATAGAAGACTTCATGCCTGCGCTGAGGTAGCCCGCAAGCGTTGGGGGCCACACGCAGCAACAAATCATCGCCGGCGAGGCGAAGTCGTGGCCGGACATATCGCGCATGTTATTCCCTCCGGAATCTCGCCCGCGCCTAGTCCCTGCATCACCATCGGTCCCCGATACATCCCCTCATCTGACTTAAAACACAGAAATTTCTGTCCAGCCCCAGCAACCACGATGATGACTGAGCGCTGGACAGACTCTGATTTGTTGACGACGACTGAAGAGAATGAATAAATGACGGCTGAAGGATGTTACACTGTCAGCAGCCAAAGCGACGGCAAGCAGGCAGGCACGTAGACAAGGCGCTTGAATATGATTTGTGCGCGGCTAGGTTTCAACGGAGCGAAGCAGGTGTTCCGGTGGCTGGTTTCAGGGTGCGAGAGCGGGCTTGTGGGAAAGGGTGGGTAGAATTTTGTAAATATAATTTGTATGGAGAAAGTAGGCGGACGAGCGGTGCAGGGCTTGACTCAAGGGTGTGGAAAAAGAAAAGAAAAGTGTGCATGACCGGTGAAGAGAATACGCGTGGTGCTGCAGGGGCCCAGACTGGGATGCGGAGAGACAAATGTGTGGGGAGAAAAGCGGACGGCGCCGGGTGGCTTGAGAGCGGTGGAAAGGATCAACGGCGCAAGAAGGAGGTGGCAAGATAAGGCTACGAATGGAAGAAGTGACTGGAAGCCGGCTACGGTTCCTGGCGTGCATATGTAACGGCAGGCTTTTTGGAGGCAGTGTAACATCATGCGTAATAGTTGAGATATCGCGTGGTTGGTTGTGGGAAGAGCGGTACCTGATCTGCGCTTTCCCTGACGCGGTCTTTATACATCGGTAGTCCCCATAGCGCTTAATCAGTTCTTAAAAAAAATCCGGAGGTAGGGCAACAGGTGCCGGTAGGTTTGAAAGGTTAGGTATAGACCATGGTTGAGCCGTTGTTCCAGGCCGTTTCGGTCCTGTGGCGGCGCTGGGGCCGACCGTCGGGTATCTTACCGGCGACTTTGCCGTTGAAACCCGATGGACCCTGTCATTCCTCCCCAGCGGCTTTTAAACTCCACGATCGACAGGAGGAATCTCGTCCGTTATGGCAGGACTGGAGGAGAGCAGACAGTAAAGAAAGACATGTCTTGGACGTGGCACCTCACAAGCTTCATCTTGGCGCAAGGCTTGTCGTAAAAGGCAACGAAGTCCAGACACAGGAAAAGAAGCTCGGGGCAGACGCGGAGTATTTGTGGGGCTCTCCTATAGGTACGCAACCATGCACGTGGGTGGCCGTAGGAAAATTTCCCACCCCCGACGCGGCCGTTTTTAGTAATGCGAGGCGTCTCAGGAGTTGGTTTGGTTGTCCTACTTAAACCTCGTAATGAGCCATACTCCGGCGCGAAGGCATCATTTTGCGTGATCCCACCGTCGAATCGCGCGAGACGCTGCCTTTTTATAAATCCCAAAGAGGGAACCCAACTTTCTTTGTCCACTCTTACTCGCCCACTCGCCCACCCAACTACAACCACTTAATCATATTTCGAGAAGTCCCTCGCTATTTCCAGAACACGCAGCGGAATCACGAACGAAAAGGAGAACCCTCCTCACCTCCCCATCCCCTACGAACCGCGCCCGTCCACCAACACTACCCCCGAAGAGCCTCCGGCCACCGCAAACGTAACCGCCCAATCAACCAGCCAACCAACCAAAAATCTCACTACCGCCACAATGAGCGCCGCCGCCGTCGCCGAGCGCCGCCCATCCGTCCTTCTCTCCGAGCCGGAGCAAGCGCAACAACTGCCACCACCGCCACAGACCCAACCCGCACAGCCACCGCTGGTCCTCGACCGCCTTGCCCTGACACACGCTCTCAATAACCCTTCCATCCCCGCATCCGACATCACGCCCGGCCACATCCTCTCCTCGCCCTACCCGTCGCCTTTGCACACGCTCGATCTCGCCCGCGTACCCACGCCCTCCGCGCTCTTCGCGCAGGCGCTGCAGCAACTCAAACCGGTCAGCGATGTGTACGCGACGCTGCCGTACGAGTCCGCGTTCGACTTCGACGCCCTGTTCGCGGAACTGCGGCGACTGGTGGACGAGAAGAAGGGAGAGGGGTTCACATGGCCGCGGACGAGCTTCTACGTTGTGGCGTTCCGGAGCGTGTTGAAAGATGGTATTGACAGTGAGCGGCTGGGGTTGCTGGACCAGAAGAGCCACGAGGAGGCGGTGGCGAGCGGGGGGTTGCTGAAGTACTGGTTCGGGGTGCCGGACGGGGAGAGAAGGAATCTTGCGACGTGTGAGTAAAGTGGACCCTGTGGGAAAATACTTTTTTTTTGTTGGGGTTAAGTTGGCTGACGCTGTTTGCAGGTTTTTGGCATAGCAGGGAGGACGCGGCAGCTGGTGGGAAGGGGCCGTGGCATAAGAAGGCGAGGGGCGCGGCGATAACGATGTATGAGAGTATTCGGTTTGAGACGAGGCGGCTGACGGTCGAGGAGGGGGTGACGGGGTGGACTTGGGAAGACTGGCAGGATAACTGAAGGGAGTAAGATGGTAATAGAAAGATTTGGGTTAAGAGACTGGAGATCAAGAGTTTGAAAGACAAGAGACATTACGGGACATGGCAAACGGCATATTGGTAGAACAGATCAGAGCGACTCCGGGTATTTGCGGCGTGCGGGAATTCTGATTGGCTGGCGTTACAATCCTCATTTTATCCGGCGAAAGCGAGCGAAATTATAGAACCATTCATTGAATATATGAACAATTCGTAAAAGCTCATTGGACAGATACTCGCATGTCCAGAGTGATGCGACAATGTGTGGTGGCAATCTTCTATCACCCGTAAACGTAGCAGAATGGCCCCTCAACAGTACTCAAAGCGTCACCCAAACGCATCGCTGGCGCATTGACCCCCAGATCAATCAAATCATCCAAAGTTCCATTCCTGGACGGAGGCGTGTTCTCAATCGTAATGGTACCGGCAATAGTATGCGTGCGACGCGCTGGGTCAAGGTTCTGCCAGATCCACCAGACACGGTCAATTTGGGCGTGGTGCAGGTAAAATGCCGGGTCTCCAGGGCTCGCAAACAAATCGCCGCCAGGGTCTCCACCAATCGTCATGTGGCCGCCCTAAGGTATATTAGCATTTGAGGGTAGTTGGAGCTATCGTTGTGATGTGGATGCATAATTGCTTTACATCCGGAGTTTAAGATGACAACTTACAGCGTGCACGCCGAAAAACTTGGAGCTGATAACACCTTGCATCCATCTTTGGAATGTACCAATATCATCATGCTCACGAATGAGCCAGGCAGTGTCGTTATCTTTCGTCCAGGACGAGGAAATGTACTGGTTGATATCGCGACGCAAGCACCGAGGGTTGTAGCCCAGTCCGTTCGGTTGCGGGTTCGGCTCAATGCCCGGCATCGTGCTCGAGACTGGTCCGAGATTCACCGTCCAACTGCGGCACTTAGCAAAATTTCAAAAGTCAGGTAGCATCCAACTCACTTGTTGAAAGGTCCGCTTGTCACACAACCGCCTCCATTACCCGCCGGGAAGACATAGTTTGGAGTCTCGCAGTTGGGAATGCACAAGTCGCCGTACGGAACGTGAGCTCCATCTCCTCCCAAACTCGTTTCGCTTCCGTCGAAAATCGGGGAGTTGACGGGATCGAGGGCATATTTGCCCCAGCTCCAATACTGCAAAATGGTGAGCTGATGATTGTTCGGTCGATCTAAGGTTGTAAACAGACTGGTAGCTCCCCGGGATATCCACATTCCTCCTGTAGTGCTTTCTCAAAAGTCCGAATGTAATACCGGTGCCACCCAAGGAAGTTAGCCTGCGGATGTTAGCTATGATTAATGTAAGAGAACATGTCCAGACGCACCGTAGCATGTATGCTCAGCGTCTGGTTGATGTGCGTTGCGAGAAAATCGTCAAACCGGTTGCGGACGCCGGGAGCCAGCTCCTGCGGAGTCAACGGCTCCTTCTCCGCAAGGCACTTCACTGCACTGATGAAATCCGTCTTTTCTTCTGGAGACAAGCTCCCCCTGAAACAGTCAGTTAGCTCTTGCCATGATGCGAATTCCGCAATGTCACATACCATTCTCGTCGAACAGGAGCTGTGGTCAGATCGCAAGCCGAGGACGACCCATGACCGGAAGTGTGCTTCATCAATCTCCCAAGTGCCTTTATTGCTAATGTATCCACTTGGCTATCAGCCCTTGGCGCTGCTGCGCAACAGCAGGCAAACACGTGAAAAACCAAAAGCAGCAACGGAACCATCGTGGAAATGAAATTCTTCGCGATGCTGGATCACGACGAGCGAGCCGCTTGCAGCTATAAATGTACCTCGTCGAGATACGACGCTCATGCGATGGAACCGCCCTAGTCATCAAGTGTGGGTCTTCGGGAATCTGGATGCGATAAAGGCCATGCGGCTCAATTTATCCAAGCGAGATCGCTTTCACCAACGGGACGGCAACCCATGCTATTCGTCAAACTTTAATCCTTTCAGCCCTTTGTAGCTATTGCCAAACCAGAGCTCTACACTTTGTGGCGACCAACAGAGGCTAGCTATGTAAAGATTCCCAAACCACTGCATTCAGTGACCTGAGAGCGCATAGTCTACACCGATTTCTCCATCTATCGTTTCCAGCAGTGTTGGACGCCTGAGTTGTTGGATGCGTTTACGAAATGACAAAACACAGACAGTTATACAAGATTGGTATGGTGTTTAGGAATTTAAATTCGTTGCACTATGGCGCTATACAATTTCAATGGTAAAACCAGGAACTTGGACTTTGTCTGTAGGTCGGCGGAACTCAACCGCCCCCATTAGCCTCTTGATATCGGAACGCACGAGCTGATTATTGACCGAACGACGCGCCGCTAGCGACGCAGAATCTTTATAAAACTCTCGACACAGCCTGATAAAAGCCCAGAAAGATCCTTTCCTCGCTCTTGCTTTTCCATCTTCATCATCAAATGGAACTTGTTTGCCACATGGGTTGTTGACGTCCACCGAAATTGCTGAACAAACTTCGAAATAACCAGTACGTTGGTATACACCTCTTTTCCCGGTGGGAGAAATCAAAAGTCCATAGATGTAGTCTTGCGGAGTTTCTCGATCACCAACGGACGCCTCCAAGACCATAAGATGAATGGTATCCCCAGGCTGGGGATGCACACAATCAGGATACAGTCGTAAGTGGCAACTGCCGGCTTGGCACAGAGTGACATTGGTAAACCTGTTCGGATCAACAAAGTAGGTCGATTTGCGAGGATTGCGGCATTCGATCTTTAGCATCGTGGTGTGAAGTAAAATCGACCCGCCACTGACGCGGCCCGTAGGGTCTTTGGATGGACTCTTGGTACGAGCGTGGATTACGGAAGCCCTCAGGTGGGGGTTGTAAGCACCACAAGACGCTATCCGTACAGGACCGTTGACTGAAGCCCACGACCATGATGGGGCTTGGTATCCTGTTGGCCGCTCCACGAAACCTATGGCTCTCCATGCGAGGCATGATGGCATTTGGTCCCTCCAGAGTCCAGCCAAGTAGTTCTTCGTCTGCAGCGGATAAAGCCTTTTGGCGACTGCAGAGATGGCCGCGAGCTTATCTTGCTCGGGGAAGGACAGTTTGGCTCGGGAGTACCTCCTGATGATCTCAGGCCATAGGTGACGTAAGTCCTGCTTGTCTTCCTCGCCCAATTGCTCCAACAGCGCGGTTGTTCGCACCCTTCGCTCGCTTCCGTTCAGGCCGCTGTTTGGTGCTCCCCCCATCTTGCGTCGGCGTCTTAATGTTGACAGAATGGCTGCCATAAACAAGGAGCTACAGCGCGTTCGCTCCGTATCTGGGCTGTGAGATTTGCGCGAGAAAGATGTGCTATTTGTCTTCTTTAGCCTGAGGGGGATAAAATGGTCGCCTAAAAGAGTTGTTTGCCTGTTGATGCCGGGGAAATGGTTCTCATCCCTTCTGGGTAACCGAATTGTTTGTTCTGCCGCAGTGATTCTTTCCGGAAGACCATTGGGCCACTGTTCGCAGGCTTGGAATTCGGAGCATTCCCAAAACATCTGATCTTGGCAAAAATAGAGGATACGCGGGGCTAGTAAGAGTTCTTGTAGTACCCACGCCCGGCGTAGCAATGGGCTGACATTGATGTTGTTATGCCAGATGCCCTCGTCACAGCACAAGAACGGGTTATCGCTCATGTGCGGAACATGAACGAAGCAATCCAAGAAGCCATCCCGGGATGTGTTCGAGAAAAGTGGGTCATCGCTGTCTGAGGCGCCTGCTGCGGCGATGTTGATTGTGGCTCCTTCGTAGACGTCGCCCATGAGAGATGATTCGTTTTCCCAATCATCCTTCGAGTCTTGCAGGATGCAGAGGCTGTCTATCCAAAGGTAGTTGATTCCAATTTCCCTAGTCACCTTGGCAGCCTGTCTGAACTTCATCGTTAAATCTTCTACTGGGATTCGTTGGGTATAGCTTTTCAAATTCTTCGTCGTGAGTTTGATCGGCAGTTTGCCACCCCAACAGTGGGACAAGGTAGCGTATGGTGTATTGTGAGGTAGTCTCTCCCCCATAACAAGGTATATGGCAGAATCATCAGATGCGAAGTCGATCTGAAGTAGCCTTGTAGGGAGTTTCTTGTCTGGGCGATCTTCCACCTGGTTTCCACATTGGTGATTTTTGACACAATTCCGAAGCCATCTGGCAGCGACACTGAGGCAGAAGGGCCGAGCACTTGATGGGATTGCACTGATTCCTCCGAGAGCACGGTATTCTGATAATGTGTCAGAAAGATTAAACAAAACATGGACAGCTACCTACCACTCCGTGGAATGACCCTTAACGATTTGGACAGAGGCACGGCAGATGCCGAAAGTGGGTATGAGGTTTCTATGATGATATGTTCTTTATCAGGCCACTGTATGGACCGTACTTTTACATTGATTGGTAGGTCGACGTCAACAAGCTGCCACTCTTCCCCTGTCAGCTGTGCCAAGCGGAATTTGCACAGTGCACAACCGAACTCTGCAGCTACACGCATATTCCTTGGCGTCACGGTCTGAGTCTCATATGCTTCCAGCTGCTCGGGGCCTCCCGGCGAGTTGGCGGAAAAGAATTGTTTTTCGCAGGTAAGACAGGTGAGCATACTGCCATGATAAGCCGTACTTAGATGAAAACACAAAGAGCAGGGGACGAGACCTAGAAATGGTGAGAGAAAAGTGGAGGGAGACGGAGCGTTACTGAGAAGGAAACACACGTCGCCTTTCAACCAGATCCACCATAAGTACGGCAAAAGGTCCCTTGCAGCACTTCCAAGAGCCAATGAGGATGAGCCGCTGTACATTTTTAGGTGAAGCTCAAGCGCCTACTATTGGCCAGGCTCCAGTTGGCCCGCGTTGCACTTTGACTTTCGTCGCACGATTGGTGGATTACGTAGACATTACATCACACTTGCATGTAGAGGCGGAACTGTGCGGCTTCCTTAGTGGCTACCCCTTAGCTTGCGACATAGCGCTGGCTAGAGCTACTCCCCTATAGGTCCTTCCCGAATCGATCCATGCGTGTACTATAAGAGATGTTGCCAAGGCTTTCTTCCAACTTCACCGTGTAACCAAATCAACCTCCATCACCACTCCAACTCCTCCCCCCCATCCGCCAAAACCAACACCCTCCTCCCGCTCCCCCCTCGACCTTCCCCACCCCCGCCGCTCCCCTTTATCACCGCATGCAGAGACTCCGGCTCATCCAGCTTGCACCAAAACCCCCCCTGCACCTCGACGTCCTCCCTCCCCTCCAACGCGGCCCCCACCGGCTCCAACCACCCCAACCACAACCTCTCCACCCTCCGCTCCTCCCAATCCTCCCCCTCACACCACGCCACCGGCCAGTCCAAGCCCCAAAAGTCCCGCACAGCCTTCCTCCGATACAGCCGATTCATCGGGCAATACTTGCCGAGGCGGTCGGCCAGCTCGAGGCGCACGCGGCGCAGGGCAGGAAGGGTGGATCCGGTGCTGCCGATGTGAGACCAGAGTTCGCGCCAGGCGTCGACGCGGCGCTTGTTGGAGATGTCGCGGACGAAGTGCGGCGGGTGGCGCGTGTGGAGGTTCCACGTGAGCGTGAGGTGGCGGAGGAGGGATGTGTGGGCGGTGGGGAGGGTGCGGGCGAGGAAGTCGTGGAAGGTCCAGAGGCAGGTGAAGGTGAAGGTGGGGTCGGCGTAGAGGGTGGTGGAGAGCTCGAGGTAGCTGCGAGAGAGCGGGAGGATGGGGGATTAGATGCGATGTATTGTGGGATTGATTAGGGAGGGGGGACGAGGTGCCGATGGGGCCGGCTGGGCTGGGGAGGGGTGTGGGGGGTTTTTTGACAGCACTACTTACAGTATTCGACACGTTTGCATCAGCGGTACGACGGAGGGCGATGTGCCTGCCGGTTGGAACTCGGTGAAGGCCTCTGGGAAATATTGCAAGAGTTGGTCTGCTTTCGCCTGGCACGGGCGGCAGTATTTATCGACGTCGCGATCCCAGCACGTGATGCTGCCGTCCTGGGGAAGCGTGCACACTTTGCCGTAGACCCTTGGCGGTAGGTCCTCGTCGATTATTCTGTGCGTAAAGCAGTGTATCGGGGCGTTGATAGCCAGGCCTACCTGGGCGTATATGGCGCGTCGGAGTTCGATCGGAAGCTTGAAGAACGGTGATTGGGATTGGTTGTGGGCGGAAATTCCGGACAAAGATTGACGGCGCGTTTGGTCTAAGGGGGCTGGACGTTGTGGCTTACGGATAAACTGCGGCGGAAACTTTCGGGGTCGGCTACGCTTTGTATCACCCATGGTGGGTTGTGTTTAAAGATAGGTGAACGGATACTGGGTGGGAAACGGTGGAATGAGGTGGTCGGTGGTGCATTTAAAACGGAATGGCTAAGCCGATTATGTCATACCTAGGCGAGAACTGCGCCGCATCAGCCACCTCCAAGACTCCAGTGCTGCGCTGGCACCATCCGATACCTAATTCGACTAAAGTCGGATCTCAAAGGTCCGTTGTATGCCAATATTGTGTCAACACCACCACCACGGCCTTGGTACCTCAAATCAACCTCTCTCCCACAACCACTCACCACTCGACCTCCTCCCCCCCATCCGCCAAAACCAACACCCTCTTCTCCCCACCACCACCCCCCTTAATCACCGCATGCCGCGCCGACCCCGGCCCCCCATCATCAAACCTACACCAAATCCCCCCCTCAACCACCACCACCTCCTCCCGCCCCTCCAACGCCTCCCCCACCGGCCTCAGCCACTCCACCCACATCTCCTCCGGCCTCGCATACGCCGCCGTCCCCCTGCCGCTGCCCCACACCCCGTGCGCATGCCATAGCTGGCCTCCGCCTCCGCTGCCGCAAGCGCCGTCCACCCGGTCCGCCAGCTCCAGCCTCAGCCTCCGCAAGCCCGGCAGCAGCGCCTGCACTACCCCAGCGGCTCCCCATACCTCGTCGCGCCAGGTGGCAGCGTCGTGCGGCGGGCCGACGAGGTGCGCGGGCGGCGCCGCGTACGGCGGACGCAGCAGCAGCGGGCAGCCGGGGGGCCCGTGGCGGCGGCGCAGCTCGTGCATCATGGCGGGGCTGAGGGCGCTGCGCGGGATGACGGGCTGTGCGAGCATGGTCCAGGTCAGGGCGAGGGAGCGGATGCGGGCGGCGTGGGCGGGCGGGATGGCGCTGGTGAGGAAGTCGGCGAGGGTGAAGAGGTCGGTGAAGGAGAAGGTGGTGGATTCGGCGTAGAGGAGCGGGAGGGCTTCGGTGTAGAGGCGGCGGCAGGTTTGGAGTAGTGGTATGATGCATGATGATGGCGATGTGCCTTGCAGGTCGAAGTCGATGAAGGATGAAGGGAGGCAGGTGAGCGCTTGGCGAGACGCTGTCGCGCAGCCGCCGCAGTGTTTGGGGGCGTCGCCGCTGTAGGGTGCTACGCTGCTGCTGCCGTCCTGTGGATGCGTGCACACTTTGCCGTGGTAGATGTTTGTCGAGGTGTTTTTCGTCAGACGCTCGACGGGGCATGTGGCAGCACCCGTTTGATTCTCGAATTCGCGCGTGAAGCAGTGTATTGTTGCGTTGCCCAAGCCTGCTTCCGAGTATATGGCTCGTCGCAGTTCGGCGGGAAGTTTGAAGAGCGGCGATTGGGATTGGTCGTGAGCGGGGGTTCCGGATAGAGATTGACGACGGGTCGGGAATGGACGGCGAGGGCGTGATTCTTGTCGCATTAACGCGGCATTTCGCTGCGAGGAGAATTCCTTTTTGGCCCATGAAAAGTCCATGGTGGAGATACGTCTGGAGAAAGAACAGACTTTGCATGGGAAGAGAGGGTCCGTGTTATTTAAAACGGAATGGCTAAGCCAATCGTGACTGCGCCGCACCAGCCACCGTCTTGGCTCAAATGGTGCGCTGGCACTGTCTGATGCCTAATTCAGCTGGGATAATCCATTGTATGCCGATGTTGCGTTATACACCATGCCGCATCAGTCGTAGTCGATAAATGCGGCGTTGATTGAGCGAAATCCAAAATGACGTCAATGCGGGCGAGATGTGCAATGTGCCTAATATTGACGGGCGGTGTACAGCACCCTATTACAGCGTGATGCTAGCGCGAAAGTCATTACAAGGTCCTCCGGAGGTATAATAGATCAAAATCGTGGGTTTGTGCTCCTGCCAAGGGTGATGATAGGTCAGAATCCCGATACTCCTTAAAGAAGCAAATACGCACTGGCCATCGGCTCCAAGAGGGGGCTGTAGATTGAGTAGAAACATTTGGGTACTACTACCTAATTAGTGGCGCACACCATCTGCGAAAGCTGGGCAAAAGTCAAAGGGGTCTACTCCCTGGGCGTTGGAAGTACAAGGACGTGGCGTAAAGCGTACTCTGCCAGACTGGAACAAAAGATCCAAGACACCTTTTTATTGACGGGCGGTGTCTGCAATTCCATCAGGCAAGCCATGGCAATTAACTCCGTTATGCTTGAGAAGCGAGGGCAAAATTGCGAAGATACCTGGGACCAATCGGAATCAAAGCATCCACTTCAGAAGCAATCACACGTCGGTCACGTATTGTGATGGCCTTCGTAGAGATGATTCCAAAATTAAAGGCTGACAGCTTGCCGATTGGCGGCAACAAAAAGGAAAGTGCGACCGGAGATATTTCCCGTAAAGCATGTGGAAAAAGCAGATGAAGCATTTTCTGGAAGCATAAAAGAAGCGTCGTAGCCCTCGTGTTCGCTACAATGCGCTAAGCGGGCCCTGCCGACGCCGCCGCCTCCGCCTCCGCACCAGCCATTGGACGGAACATGCCAGAGAGCACGGGCAAAAAGAAGAAGCAAAAAGGCGATTGCCCTACTCCAGCCCAGCTGGGGAAAAAGAAAGCTGAAACAGTGCACCAGGAAAAAAAGGATCAGATCAGCTCATGGCCGCAACGCCCCGCGGCGTTCGGGAGGTTTTCCGATCCTTGCCGGCTGAGCCCCATGCATTGGCCGCCAGATGCGGCGTGTCAATCAGGAACATTGCCCAGTAAAAGCAGCTGATAGCCGAGGCTCTGCGAGACCCTGTGAAGCGAGGGGAAGGTTGGAAACGATAAAAGGAAGGCAGCAGAATGGGGTTTCCTCGCTAGAGAGTGCGCGCCTGTCAGCATCACCTCTTCGTGTCGCAGTGAAGTCAGGTTACAGCCATGGACGCAGGAGACTTCGACCCTATCAGTGTGGTGAGTATCAAGCTGCAAGTATGGGGAAAGTCATGAACTGACACTTGTTCCATAGGATGAAAACTACGATGGCGACTCGGCGCTGGGAGACGATGAACTCAGCGACACGACATCGATCGCATCATCCATCATGAAGCACCGGTACGAGCACGGCAGGCGATACCACAAGTTCCGGGAGGGGGCTTATTGGGGACCCAACGATGACCTGCAGAATGAGCAGCTGGACATTGGGTGAGTCGAGAACATTCGATAAGTGGGCGAACCGTGGTTGACAAATGGAAGCCACCATATGTACAAGCTAGTGCTGGAGGATAGATTGCTTCTCGCCCCCGTGGGAAATAATGTGCAGGTAAGTAGAATGACTGGGAGGGCTGAGCAAGGCTGAGTTGGGAACTAGAGAGCGCTTGACGTGGGCTGCGGGACTGGTATCTGGGCAATGTGAGTCTGACACATGTTCCACGGTAAACATGCGCTTACAGCAGCTAGCGAGTTCGCAGAAGACCATCCCGAGTCACAAGTGTTCGGTGTCGACCTATCTCCAATTCAGCCCAGTATCATACCGCCAAACTGCACGTTCATGATTGATGATTGCACGCAGGCTTGGTCGTTTCCGAAAGATCACTTCGACCTGGTACACATCAGAGCGCTCTTCGGCAGCGTTGCCGACTGGCCCGCTTTCTACAGAGAGGCATACGAGTAAGTCTGGGGTTGTGCAGTCAAGTGTATTCCCCAGTAATAGAAATTCCAGGCATACCAAACCCGGCGGATGGATCAACCAGCTCGAAATGAGCATTATTCCTAAATCGGACGACGGCTCGCTGACGCAGGACCACCTGCTATCAGAATGGTCAAGACTGTTCGTTGAGGCGGCCGAAAAGTTCGGCAAGTCCTTCGTCGTGATAAACGACATGAAGCAACGCATCATCGACGCTGGGTTCGAAGACGTCACTGAGGTCCGCTACAAGGTGCCTCTTGGGATGTGGCCCAGCAACCCGGCGTTGAAGGAGATTGGCAGATGGGATCTGCTGTACTGCTACCAGGGCTGCGAGGGATGGGCACTGTTCTTGCTAACGCATGTCATGGGCGTAAGTAACTGTCTGTATCTGTCGCGGATGCGGTTGCTGATGCGTGAGTAGTGGGAGGCTGAAGATGTGAAGAAACTTGTCGCCAGATATAAGGAGGCGTTGAGGGATCCAAAAGTACATTCGTACTGGGAATTGTGAGTCTGCAATGAGGTATGCGGGCTGGTTTCAATACTAATGTTTACATAGTTCCGTCGTATATGGACGAAAGCCAGCTGAATGAGATATGACTCCTTTGTGATAGCGACACAGGAGTTGAGGTCAGTTGCAACATCAGGCAGGAAGAGATATTACTCGGGCCTTTTTTCCTTTTTCTTTTTCTTTTTCTTTGGGAGGGCTATGACGAAGTGTTCGCATAAAATGAGGCTGCAGAGCTCCTCCACTAGGTTACTACCCGGAGACGTAAGTCTATCTGAAACCAATGGCTACACAAGTATTGACAGGCGGTTGCCCCATCGCAGTGAGGTCAACAACGGTGATCAATTGTAACTATCGGATATTCATTCAAAAGAGGCATAGTGGTCAGATGCTATTTCAGTGGCGACGATTCAGATCTCGCATCTACCAATTGGCGTATAGAAATCTGCGGATCGTTCCGGGGTGCGGTGGTTTTGGCCCCCACGGTTTAGCTGGGTTCAGCTGCCAAGCAGCCTGCACCAACGCCACAGGCAGCACCGGGCCCACTTTGGGCGCGTCGCGGGCTTGTCCAAGACAAGCTCAGGATTCTAATAATAAAGATTCAGCCTGCTTCGCGAGAAGAAGTCTCTCCACGTTTTTGCGGTCCCCGCCTCCTCGAAACGTGCGAACTGCCCTTTTCGCATGTGGGGAAACATGTGAGAAAGTAGTGACAATGAGCTACAACTACCCATACCAGCCCAACTACCAGCCCTCGCACTACCCGCCCCCGCCGCCTCCGCGCACCTCGACGCTGGGGGCTTACAACTCTGGGGAACCGCCGCCACCAGCCCTCCCGCCGCGACCCTCACAAACGCCCGGATCGCCAAATGTGCAAGACGAGCTCGTCACCGGCTTCGGGCGGCTGAGCACCTACGACCCGCGCCCGACGTACGTGCCACACGCCGACTACCACCAGGCTGTGACGTCGTCCCCCTCCCCAGCCTACACCTGGCCGACGGACCACGGCGCTTCCGTGAGCGGCAGCAGTGTAGCAGGAAGTCAGTGGGCGCCGACGCCTCCGCTGCCGCCCCGTCCGCCGCCGTCGCAGCAGTCGCCATGGCAAGCGGCGCCAGCAGCAGCAACGCCTCCGCCATGGCAAACGCCCCAGTCGCCCGTTCCGCCATCTTATCCCTCGCCGCAGCAGGGCTGGCAGCAGTACCCTCCCCCACAGCAGCAGCAGCCTTGGTCTAGTCCTCCGCCACAATCAGGACCACCACCACCACAAAGCCAGCCCACCCCGCAGCAACCGCCCCAGACACCATTCTCGCAATGGCATCAAAACGGCACCTACACCCGGCCCGCTCCGCCTCCGCCGGCCGAGCTGCAGCAACAGCAGCAATCATATGTGCCTCCCACCGTATCTTCGCCATCCGTGGCCAGCAGCTTCGCGGGACCACCAACGCCGGCTTCCTCCACCATGAGCACCCAGTACCCACCACCATCGCCAATGCCGTACCAGCCACAATCGCCGCTGCAGTATCAGCCGCAGTCACCACAGCCCTACCAACCGCCTCAGCAGCAGACGTACTATCCGCCGCCGACGGCTTCGCAGGAATCGGCGCCGCAGCAGCAGCAGCAGCAGCAGCAGTATGGCACGCCGGTGCAGCACTTTGGCACTCCGGTTCAGCAGCAGTATAGCACGCCGGTGCAACAGCAGCAGCAGCAACCGCCACCAGTCGGGGTGCCTCCGCCGCCGGCCTTCGTGTTCGAGATGGAAGGGTCGACGCCGGGTGTTTTCAACGCGCAGCAGAAGCCGAAAGAGGAGGTTCCGGTCCAGGCGAAGAGGGAAGAGGAAGAGCATCCGCCACCACCGGAGAAGCTGCAGCGGACCTTCACGGATACGCTCAGGCAGGCGGGCCCGTATTTTTATAACCCTCAGCCACAGCAGAGCCGGCCGCCACCGCCTTCGGTGGAGGAGGTGGAGGATGAGGAGCCGCTTTTGGTGGGAAAGGGGGCGGGCACTGATGGGGCGGCGGCGGAGACGGAGACGGCGCGGCCGAGTTGGGAGGGGAGGAAGGTGGACGAGAGACCGCCGAGAAAAGCATCTCCGCCGATTGAGCCTGCTGTCAGACCGCAAAGAGTGGCCAGTCCGCCTGTCCAGGCTGCTGCTAAGCCACAAAGAGCACAATCCCCGCGTATCGAGCCTGTCATTAAACCACCAAGACAGGCATCTCCGCCAATTGAGCCTGTTTTCAGACCACAAAAAGCAGCGTCACCACCCACCGAGCCCGTTGCCAGCCCCTGGAAACCTGCAGTTAATCGGCCAAAACCGCTAGAAGGAGCCAAACCATATGGCTACTACTTGAAGATACCCAACCCTCCAACCAACATTCCCAGTGACCAGACAGCCGATTACTCTGTGCCATACAAGTGCAGTTATCCCGAAGTCATCGGATATGCAGATCTATTCTGGTTCAGCCACATCGACGTGCCGGACTTCCGCATCTGCGGCCACTGCTTCGAGAAGCACATCCGGCACAGCGAGTTCGCCCACTCCTTCATTGGCTCAATCGTGTCCAAGGAGCTGAAGCCGCGCTGCTCATTCGGCACGCCACGGATGCTAGAACAGCTCTGGCCGCAGGCCCTCCGCACCCGCGATCTCGGCCTAGTGAAAGACTTCATGGAAAGCCGGACGAAGCTGCCCCACTGCCACGGCATAAAGGGAGTGGCAGGCAAAGACGCAACGCACGTCCGCTGGTACACGATGCGCAACAACGAAGTGCCTGGCCTCCTCGTCTGCGAAGCCTGCCTGGAAGACCAAGTCATCGGCACCGCCTTCGCCCCCATGTTCGCCCCCTACCAAGAACCACAAGGCCAAGACCAGACATGGGCGTGCGACCTCGCCGTCTCGTACCTCCGCCGCGCCTTCGACCGCGCCCTCACGCTCTCCAACTGGAGCTTCTTCGTCACGCCGGCCGCGAACCGGCTCAGCCTGCCGCCCTGCGAGGGCGTCGTCAAGGGCGTCAAAGCCAGCTCGCGGGCATGGTACCGGCCAACCCGGCCCATCGAAGGCATCGTCATCTGCGAAGCCTGCTACCTCGACCACCTCGCCCTGACCCAGTTCGACCACGACTTCACGCCGCGCCCCGTCGCCCCCTCTGATTCCTCCAACCTCTGGTCCTGCGACTTCGCCTCGCTCGCCGTCAAATCCGCCTACGACATCTCCCTCATGACAAAATCCTTCACGCCCCTCCACCAAACCCTCACCACCCTCTCCACCACCGGCCCCTGCGCCGCCGGCCCGCTCGCCAGCCGCACCTGGTACCGCCTGGCCGCCCACCCCACCGCCGACTTCGACATCTGCCCGACGTGCCACACCGGCCTCTTCGCATCCTTCCCCCCCTCCTCCAACCCCCTCGCCTCCCTCCTCACCCCCCACACCACCGCCCAACCCACCTCCCGCGTCTGCGACTTCGCCCCCCAACACGCGCCGCGCTTCATGCCCTACGCCCACGCCTACCTCGCCGCCGTCAACGCGCCCAACCAAACCGCAAACTACATCACCACCATCACCCGCCTGTCATCCGTCCCGCCCTGCGCGCGCCGCGACCGCGTGCGCAACGGCCGCTGGTGGCTGCTGGGCGGCGCGGGGCAGGCCGACCTGGTCGTGTGCCACGACTGCCACGCTGCCGCCATCGCGGGCACGGCGCTGGCGGGGTTGCTGGGCGCGTGGCCGCCTGGCAGCGAGGGCGACGCCAGCAAGACGGATCCGGTGCCGCGCGTGTGCGACATGTACAGCGAGGCGATGCGGGCGCGGTGGGGGGCGCTGTGTCGGGACGTGGTTGCGGCTGCGGAGGGGGGGGATGCGGCGGGGGCGGAGGGCGCGGTCGAGGCGTTTGTGGAGTTCAGTCGGTACCGGCATCGGGTGTATGAGCAGACGGTGCCGGTGTGTTTGGAGTTGTTGAAGCAGGCGAAGGCGCGCGGGGAGAGGCAGCGGATGGCGAATCAGATGAGTAGTTTGTATCATCAGATGGATATGACGAGTCGGCTGTCGGCGTCGACGATGTGGGGGTATGGGAGTTATGGGGTTATTGGCGGGTATGGCGGGAGCGTGTATGCGGGGCAGGCGGCGGCGGCGGGGGCGCAGGGGGTGGGGTTGATGATTGAGGGGATGGGGGATGTGGCGCGCGTTGAGGAGTTGGAGGGGAGGTGGAGGGAGGTTGAGTAGGGATAGGGGGTGGATGAGGGGATGAGGGGATAGTTGTAGTATATAAGCTTCATCACGATTGGATTCGTAAGGTGGTGAATGTTTGCTTCACGTCGGCTGATTCCAATGGTCCCGCCAAGTGATGGTGAATGTAGCAAACTGGATCAAATGGCAATTGGTCCGCGTTATCAACCCCCTGCGAGGCAACCGTTACTTCGATTTCAACCTCTCCAGCCTCCATCGCTGATCCATCTGCCATAACCAGCTCTTCTACAAGCGCCGCGTTGTTCAACTTCAACCCTCCCAGCTGAAGCTATACCACCCTGTAATTGAAGTGCAACACCACCTTCAGGATTCTGTGGTTAACCATCACGAGAAACTCTAGCGATGGTACCCGAGCCATGCAAGACTCGTCTTACTCATCCGACAGCGTAATCTCTTTATGCGACCGAAGACCGGCCCAGTCTCGTGGTGGCTTTACCCCACGTTGCTGATAGGCTCAACATATCAGCGGGGTATGCAGTCATGAGCAGAGCCCTGGAACAAGATAAAGCTGGCGGTGCAGCCTTCCCCTCATAATGAGGTTTATCCACCTGCATCCCACTTAGCCCCCGTCTGCTCAAGACAAGCAAAGTATGACTACTCGTATCATTACCCATAAATGCTAATGTCTATAGAGCCAGGATCGGCTGATCTGACTACTCCATTAACCATCAAATCGAATTGTCTACCAATGCTGTGCGCACTATGTCTCTCGATATTCAGAGAACGGCTTGAGGAGTTCGAATGGCCGGATGGCTTAGCACATATTCGGAAGGCTTCTGAAGCCGGGTGCAAGATCTGCTATGGTCTGATGGAATCGGCATCAGGACATCCCGGCGTTGAACACTTTGCTGGAACCCTTGTGCCTCGAGATCCAGGTCGTTTTACGATGGGAATCTTCGCACTTTCGAAGCACAGAGAGCTCCTGTTCAGCCTGAGTCAGTTTCATCTTGTCCCCAACGAGTCAGCTCAAAGTCCAGAAGGATATCCTGAGTACGTTCGGCGTGCCAGTCTCGACTTGGAGAGCAAACCATGGCAAGTCAGGCCAGACGGATTCCGGAAGCCAATTCCAAGAAACACTGGACATCCCAGGGTTACAAACATTGCGCTTGAATGGCTAGAGTCGTGTTTCAGCTCCCATAAAACGTGTCCACCACACCAATATCCTTCAACGTACCCTAAACGGTTAATTGATGTCACTGGTAGAAGACCACGCCTTATTGTGACAAAGGAGAAGCCACTCAATGACAATTATGCTACTCTAAGCCACTGCTAGGGTAAAGATCCGAGATTTTTCACTTTGACCCAGTCGGGGTTGGATAGCCTCAAACACGGGCTGCCTCTCAGAAAGCTTCCACAAACTTTCCAGGATGCAATTACACTGGTGCGGCGTCTCAAAATCCCATACCTTTGGATCGACAGTCTGTGTATAGTCCAAGACAATAGCCAGGATTGGTTGGAACATGCGCAGAAGATGGCTTCGATATACGAAGGTTGCGTTTTGAACATCGCAGTCGATCATGCATCCAGCCCTTTGGCCGGAATATTCAAAGAACGAGATACGGATCGAGTCCAAGAGTGTCGCATGCTGTGGGTACCTCCCCCGGAGGCGCGAGAAACAGTATGGACCATCTTTGATGTACGAAATGATTTATTCAACAGTCATCAATTACCACTCCATACTCGTGCCTGGGCCTTCCAGGAAAGACTTCTTGCCCCTCGAGTCTTGCACTTTGGAACGAATGCCATATTCTGGGAATGCAAAACAAGTCCTTGTTCCTGCGATGCAGCCCCAACGGATGATGGATCGTGGAGTCCTTCGGAGACACCCTTTTCGATTGTTCCAGACCCCCCAATGCAGTCGACAATAATGAGCATTGCCAAGTATCACTGTGACCTTAGGCAACTCTTCTACAGTCTTGTACAAAGGTACTCTGGGTTGAAGCTTACAAAACCGGACGAGGATAAGCTGGTTGCATTTGCGGGGATAGCAAAGCGAATTGGTAGTATTGACTATTACAACCATCAATACTTTGCAGGTTTTTTCATGAAGGATCTGCCAATTGACCTGGTCTGGCTCAATACTGGCTCAGATATGACGAAAAGGAACCCGGAAATCTACCGTGCACCCACATGGAGTTGGGCGAGCCTGGACAGCAGTGTTTTACCCTTCCCGTGGCATCAGCGAACATTGATGTCCGACCTCGTGATGCTAGCAGAAGTCCGATCGATATCAGTAAGTCACGTCGACCCTAGCAACCAGTACGGCCAGATAAAGTCCGCACAGTTGGTCCTGCTCGGCAGCCTGATTCCTTGTCGGATAGGTGCGATCACCATGAAACACAACTTATTCTTCAATGCCTATCTGCAGGACGAGGCTGAACCAAGCAACGTCATCGGGGAGTTTAGGCCAGATATGAGAGAAGATGCGTCATACGAAGGGCTTAAATTTGCCTGTCCCATCGTTGAGTGTCATTGGATGGACAGTCAAGATATTCGTGGCATTGTTGTGCAAACAACAGAGGACGGCATGTTTTACGAACGACTGGGTTGTTTCACCTCAGATTTCTATGAGTTTGAAGGCGCAGAGGATTTTCACCAAATTATTTACTCCGCAAAGAAACAGGTGACCGCGATTGTATAACAAATCAATATTTAACATAATAAGACAGCCTAAAACCTACTTTATGGTGTGCTGTGGAACATTTATTGCCGTAAAGCCGTTAGCGGGAACTCCATTTGGGGCTGAGGCCAAGCGCTGCGTGGGCTGTGAAGGCGCAACTCCGCGATATTACTTCCTATTCTGATGTAGACCGGCGAGACTTTCCGCCGTCGGAAAGAATTTATGCCATAGGTTACAGTCAAACTATAGGGAAGACATGAGTCGTGAGCTCGGACTTCCGGCGGCCGCGGATTCCACGCCAAGCTGGTCGGGGGAATTCATCGCAGCGACACCGCGAAAGGTGCGATGCTACAACAGAGACAAAGTATAGCGTGATATTCAAGATTACATATAAAATCCATCATCTCTTCCAAGAATTAGCTAGACATTCACAACAATTTTTTCCGTGCTATCAAATCCACGATTATATCGCCATCAAATCCAAGATGAGTTCCGTCGCTATTGCTGGAGGCACCGGGAACATTGGCCGGACCCTTGTTGAGGTTCTGTCTGAGAATCCCAAGAATACTGTCTTCATCCTATCTCGGAAGGAAAGTGTAGGTGGCGAGAGGAATTGGTGACACGATGTAGCTAACGGATAGAACAGGGATCAACTGCCACCACCGACACGAAAGCTACCATTGTCCATGTCGATTATCGTGATGTCGAATCAATTCGCCAGGCTTTCGAGAAGCACCAGATTGACACTGTCATCTCGTGCCTTTCGATGACCGCCGAGTCTTCCGGGGAATCCGAGCTGAATCTGATCAGGGCTGCCGATGCTTCCTCAGTGACTCGCCGGTTCATCCCCAACGACTGGGGTGTTCCGCTTCCGGAGAGGTGAGCACGGAGATCAAATTTTGGAAACTCGTCACGTTAACCCCATGTAGTGAGATTTCCGCCATGCCTATCTTCAAGTACCAGAAGGCTGCAATCGAGCTTCTCAAGGAGTCAAAGCTTCAGTGGACTGTCGTCTACATCGGTTACATCATGGACTACTTCGGAATGCCTTACATCAAGACTCGCATGGTCGGGCCTCCAGTCTTTGTCGACGTCGCCAAAAATGTCGCGGCCGTGCCGGGGACCGGCAACGAGCCCATCGTCTTGACCTACTCCTTTGACCTCGCTCACTTCGTTGACGGGCTGCTCGGTCTTGCGAACTGGCCGCAGCAAAGCGTTGTCATCGGCGACAAGCTTACTTGGAACGAATTTGTCAAGCTTGCCGAGAACGCCCGTGGTGAGTCTTATGGATCCTCTGCTGAGATGGGGAAATCGCCACTGACTGCAGAGCAGGCTCCAAGTTCGACGTCAGCTACGATAGCCTTGAGACTCTTGAGGCTGGAACAGTCACTGAGCTTCCGGCCTACGAAGCCATGTACTCGGTCTACGCAAAGGAAGAGTTTGATTACTTCCTAGCCATGGTTGGGAGATCTATGGCCTCTGGCTGCCACGACCTGTCTTTTCATGGCTCTCTCAACGAATTGCTCCCGCATATACGTACTCTGAGCACGAAAGGGTTCCTCGAAAAGGCTTGGAAGAGAGAGTAGTCATTTTGCATCAGCGGATATGCGAGTGTAACAAAGATGAAGAGGGTGCTGTCTTTATTAATGGACTCTCTGCCATTGTAGATTAATATGGTTGCTTTGGAGGATGGAGCGACGGTGGGGGAGTTGGAGAGGAGGTGGAGAAGGCGACGTGGTGTGGGACCGATGAGGTTTGTGGACGGTTGGTAGTGCCTTTTCTCGAGGCGTCTAATGTACAAGAAACCGGAATCATTTTTTTCAACTCCTAAAACCTGTGTAAAAAGCCCATTCCACCAGACGATACAGCAATGAGAACCTGTCTCCCAGAGGCCAGCAGGATGATTCGATGTTTAGCCCAAGATAAAAGATTTCCTTGAGTAAACTAAACGCTCCTGATTGAACGCTTGTCGTCAGAGTTCTCGTCGTCCGAGATGGCACTTCGCTTCTCGATCTGCAGCAAACTTTGACTTTTTCGAAGCTTGTTGGCAGAAGAGGGAATCGGGCGCACTTCTGATAGGCTCATCTGCCTGTGCAGCTCTTTCAAGAGCACTTTGACTGCTTGGATATGGCCTTGCTCGACGGCGAGTTGCAACAAGCTGTCACCATTCGAGGCTGCGAATGAAGTGTCTGCGCCATGTTCGACAAGTGTTTCCATCACTCGTGCATGGCCGTTGAATGTCGCCAAAGCCAGCGGCGTGTTCCCATTTTCTGTGTGGTCGTTGACGTGATCTGGAATCCAAGCTAATAGCGGTTTGACCACGTCGTTATGTCCATGAGCAGCCGCATTTTGGAGAGGGGTCCTGCCATCGGAATCCGGAGTGTTGATATCGTCCGTCAACCCTCGATCGAGAAATAGATCGAGACAGTCAACGTCTCCATCCTCCACTGCGACATGCGGAGGTGATTGGCCCCATGAATCTAAAGTCGCTTCATAAGTTCCATGGTCAAGTAGAAGCGCCAGGATTTCCTTGAAGCCGCCCGAAGCAGCATGATGGAATGCTGTTCGTCCATGGTTATCAGCGGTCCTTGTGTCCCAGCCCCGGTCAATCGGGTATTGGACAAGTTCTATGCATCCGCTCAAAACACCATGATGAAGCATGTTTCTTCCTTAACTGTCTGTTGTCTTTTCGTCTGCCCCATATTTCAACAGAGTCTTATAATTTCCCAGCTGTCCGTTCCTCGCTGCTATGAGAATAGGAGTGTCCCCGAAATCGTCTGGGGTAGTGACATCGGCATCGTGACTGATAAGCAAATCAAGCATTTCTGCTTTGTTTGCAATAAATGCAGCATTGTGGAGTGGGGTACGTCCCCGATTGTTTTTTGCATGCACATTAGCGCCGCGATTGAGTAGGTGACGGGCCATCTCAACCAAGCCACTGATGGCTGCGTTGTGGAGAGGCGAATCACCGTCCGAATCCTTGGCTTCCAATACACTTTCAGCATTGTCAAGGAGCATATCTACTACCTCAACATTGTTGTTCATGACTGCGTAATGTATCGGGAAACTCCCATCGTCAGACTTCAGGTCTGGGTCTGCGCCACGGTCAAGGAGTTTCTGGCAAATGTCTTTGTTTCCAGTTATGGCCGCTAGATGCAATGGCGTGAGTCCTTCTGACTCTTGAGGGTCAATATTCAGGTCAGGTACACGATCGAGAATTTCCTGGACAATATCAGGATAATTGTGATCGACAGCCCAGTGCAAAGGCGTCATCCCGTCATTAGACGGAACAGTGAGGTTCGCGCTGCTTTGAATCAATCGAAGAGCAACCTCGGGCTGATGTGTAGCGATAGCTGTAGAGAGCGGAGTGTGTCCTTGAGAATCGCGACCTAGGTTCACCATGAGGAAATTTCCTGAATATTCAAATGTCAGTGAACACTTACCATCGCGCAGTTGGAATTCCTCTCTTCCCATGATCCTGTCTACGACTCTAGTTGCACCTGATGACGCAGCTAGGTGCAAGCAATTGCGTTGTTGATCCGTCTGTGCTGTGATATCTGCTCCACATTCGAGGAGGAATTCAAACGTTTCAACATCATCAATGAGAGCTGTAGCCATAAGAGCCGTCATGTCAGCAATATTTGAGATGAGCGAAAAGTCGTATCGGATATCTACCGATGCACCCTGTCGGAGAAGCCGCCGAGATACCTCTGCACGGGACTCCATGACTGCGTACATTAATGCATCCATCCCCAGAGAATCGCACATATGCGGGTCCGCACCAGCTGCAAGAAGCATGTCGACGATACTTGGATCGCCACCATTAGCAGCAGCCATGAGGGCACTACCCGGGGAGCTAGACTGCAGATTGATGTTTGCTCCTCGATCGATGAGCTCTTTGACGATATTTGGTAACCCCATCTTGGATGCGAGTTGCAACGCACTGCCCCGAACGCCTCCGGGAGTGTTAATTGATTTCGGTTCATTTCCAGCCATCTTCTGAACTAGTCCAAGATGTTTCGTGTGAACTGCATAGTATAGCCGTGTCCCAGGAGGGTGAAGACCGTTCTCGGAAAAGTGTTCGGGGAAACATTTTTCAACAAGCAGCTTCAATTTTCCAAAGAGCTCGCAGAGTCCATTTGAGGGTGGACCTACGTCGCCAAGCCGTTTACGTATCCGTTTATCCATTTCTTCCACTTGGGAGGCTTCTGGACAATCTGGGTATCCTTCGATTTCAACCGAGAGAGCGTGTGGAAGCATGTCACATTGTTCCAGGCGCCTTTCCCACCAAGCATCATGAATGTCCAAGACTGCTAGAGAGACTTGCTTGGCCTCAAATTCAGCTCTCCAGCGCTCCCACTTGGCGTTACCGAGACAGAAAAAATCATTCACAAGTACCCAGAGATCTTTTGAAGGGGAAGAAGGAAAGTACCGAAGCCAGGATAAGGTAGCAAAGTCTAGGAACGGAAGTAGTTGGATATCCGTCGTGAGAGGCACCGGCGAGTTCCAGACAGACTCATAATTGAGGAATCGTAGCAGCAGAAGGCAAAGGTGACCGCGTTGGAGATCATTGTCGGAGAATGGTATGCCATTCGAATCGCCAGGGGTCACTCGAGTAAGGTAGTCGCGTACTGATGAATGGACAAAGCGAATACTCTGGTGCTGGAGGCTTTGTACTCGACTGTCTGCATTCACTTCGACTAGGCCGGCGCATGTGTTGGTAATTTCTTCGTCAATGTAGTCTTGGTCGATGATATCTGGCAGTTCCTCGTATCGTAGGTTTGCCCTCGTCCCACTTCTTTGAATGGCGTAGCCAATGGCAATTTGTCCAACAGTGGGCAGGCTGTCTCCAACAATGATCCACATCAGTATCAAATAAGCGCGAGCTCTGTCCACGCTATCAAGGGCTTCTATCCGCTCTATATTCTTGTCGTAAGTACGGTCCAGGCCTTCTGGCATGCGGAGGATGATCTCTCGGAGTTGAGTCTGGTTCTTGCTACGACGTAGTGCGCTTTGATGAAGTTTGACCCAAAGGAACATGCCACTCGCCCGATCCGCCATGTGATTGGCCAACTCGGCTCGTGAATCTTCTGAGCGATTTGAAAGCTTTTTGTCCACTACGGCTTTGGAAAAAGCTTTCAAGTCATTGTCCACGTCATCTTCCGTTATGGATATCTCGATAATCGTCAACCGATTTCCGGCCTCGTCGGGGTGAATTGCAGAGCGGATGTCTAGATAGGGCCGGCTAACAACCATGACGCGTGTTTTTGTGCCTGATATCAACCGTCGTAGTGTCATCACGAAGTGGTGACGATTTGTGTCAGTGAAGTCTGCTGGATTTCCTCTCAAATCTTCACACTCGTCTAAGCCATCCACGACAAAATTCAACTCTGGTGCTGACTTTATGATGGATCTAAACGCCTGCTCCAGATCTGAGTGTGTAGCTGTGGCTGTCGTTGTAAGTCGCGGGTTGTTGGCGACTATTTCTAGAACGGCATCATTCTGAAAAGCCGCTTGAGAGATCCAGGACCGGAAGATTGCGTAAGTATCACTTTCGCGCTCAGAGAAGAAGTACAAAGCCGTTGCAGCCGGAGCAGCTGTCTTGAGTGTCTCAACAACCTTGGCGCAGATTGTGGTCTTGCCGAATCCTGCAGGGGCATGCAGCCAAAGTAGTTTCGCAGAATCATTGGGAAAGTTCGAGGAAACCCATGACAAAAAGTCAGGGCGGTCGAAAATCCAAGAACAGGTCCCGTCCTGGCACTCACGCAACCGCTCTTCATAGTAGGATTCTGTGCTCTTTGCACCAAGCCATTGGGTGATGCTCCTACGATTCTCAACTAATATATTCACTTAGCTAATGCTAATTTTTTTCATTAAACAAACGTACCTTTGTATCTTTCCAGAAGCTTGTCTAAGTGTGTTGCAAACTCGTCCGGCAAAGTGTGCGCTAAGGATTGGCTATGCTTAGGATCCCCGCTGGGTCCGCTTACAGGAATTATAGCATGAAGCTTTTCGATCAAGCGGTAAAACTCTTGGATTCCCTTAATCGCTTTCTCCTTTTCCGAGAATGCCCACTGAAATTTTATCTTGGTTGAAAAGCCGGTCGGCCTCCTTTTCAAAGTTGACTGGTCGATGCCGTGAGCGCTTTCTGGTCCCAATGGCTGGAAGTCTGAAACAACAGCTTCAATGGTCTTCAGAGAATCCTCAATGCAGGATACCAGGTCTCGGATCACCTGTGCGGTCTTCTCATCCACCTTCTCTCCGGATGTGGTTTGGATGGACTGTTCGGTGACCTTCACATGCTGAAGCCATCGGTCAAACAAGTGTTTGCTGGCAGAGAACTCGACCAGGATCGGCCGAGCCTCTGATCCGACGCGCTGAAACGACTCGATCCGGCCCATCAAGCGCTTGCACGAGTCGACAAGCGTGACAAGTCCAACGACACCGATGGCGAGGCCGGCGGCCTCCATGGTCGCGCTCCCTTGGTGTCGGTCCGAAGAGGGTATGGAGTTGTTGGCGAAGGGGAAGGTGGTGGTGGGGGTTGTGAGAGAGGCTGGCGAGGTGGGGCCTGGAAGAGAGCCTCTCACCCTCGCTGCGGGGCATTCAGTCCTCATGCAGCTTAGCCGACGTTGACACGCCCCACACTGTGTTTCGACAAGGACTTATTGGCTGCTTGCACGCCACATCTCCCAGCGCCTAACCCTGTATATGATTTGCATTGTGATGAGAGGGCTGTGGGCTGATTGTTCATCCTGCTAAGCGATTTTTTCGCATTTGTAGATCCTGGCCAATGGCTGTCGAAAGCGCATCGCTGCTGGCATGGTATATTGACTGACCACGCCAGGATGAGTACTAATAAAGCCCATTCAAGTTCTTCATGCCATAGAGCGTGTGGACGTGGCAGCGGGGCCTAGCGGCCAAGGCCGAATTCAGCGCAAAACGACACATCTTTTGCACGAGGCTGATGTTGATGTTCAGAATCAGGTTTTCCCGTATAAAGCGTACGCAAGCATTCAGTCGATGTCATTGAGTACGAATTCCTGGCTAAAATGCCAGTGGTCTGACTTTCCATGTGGGTAGATGAAGTATGATTACAGGGCTGCACTCACGCACAGAAGCCGAAGCGGCATTGCATTACCCATGTATCAAAGACGGAGCTCCTGTATCCCAGGTTTGTATGTGAACAGGGTTATTGGGTATTTATTTCCATAAGCTTGGCAATTTAGTCCACTGCCTCTTCTGAAACTATAAGTACACCCAGACTCCCCGCGGGTTTAATCCGGTTCACCGTATATATTAAGTGCTTAAGAACATCGTGGTAATGAGTAACAAAAATAAATGGAATTCGATGTACTGGATGAGTGGCATGAGGACTGAGAGGGTGCCCAACAGGGAGGCGGCTACGTACCCTACTCAGATAATTAAGCTTCCAACGAAGCTGTTGTAGTACACAGCGCAACAAAACTACACCTGAATTGAAAGAATAGACAGAGTTCTGCGTTAATTCAGGGTTAGATAGAGAATATAATTAAGTATATACGGATACTCAGGCTCGTATTCGGGATTGGAAGCGAGCGGTTACAACTGTCTAATGCGGCAAACATATCAAAACTTGGCTCGCCCACAGTGGTTCTTCAATCGCACTTTTCGCGATCCGAAAGACCGACAGCTGACAAATTGCACGGATTCTCAGTGTTCCAAGTTGCCGGGTCCAATATGCCAAACTTGTTCATATCTACAGACCCCCTCTGAACGCTCAAACAACCCATCTACAATTCGATATCCGCGATCTTTACTGCCAATGTCTCGGTCAATTCTAGTTACCGGTGCCACTGGCAACCAAGGCGGAGCGCTTGTCGATGCGCTCCTTGCACGCCACGCCGCCGACTTCACCATCCTCGCCGTCACCCGAGATCCCAACTCGGCTAGCGCCAAGCGCCTCCTCGCAAAATCGCCAACAACCAAACTAGTGGAGGGCAATCTCGACGACGTCCCAGCGCTATTCGCTACAGCTCAGCAGATCGCGTCTGCCGCATCGACCTCGATCTGGGGCGTATACTCCGTCCAATCGTCCATGGGCAAAGGCGCAACCTCCGAAGGCGAAGTGCGGCAAGGAATCTCGCTCATCGACGAATCGATCAAGGCCGGCGTCAAGCACTTCGTCTACAGCAGCGTCGAGCGCGGCGGTGAAGCCAGGTCCTGGGACAACCCGACGCAGATCCCGCATTTCATGACCAAGCACCGCATCGAACACCATCTCCGAGACTCCACGGCCGCCGCCGCCGGCGACGGATCAGCGATGGGCTGGACGATCCTTCGCCCCTCGACCTTCATGGACAACCTCCAGCCGGGCTTTTTCAGCAAGGTCTTCATGACGGCGTTGCGGGACACGATGGGAGACAAGTCGATGCAGTGGGTGGCGACGAAGGATATTGGCGTCTTCGCTGCGATGGCGTTTGAGCAGCCCGACCGCTGGAACAGGAGGGCTGTCAGTCTCGCGGGCGACCAGCTGATGTTCCAGCAGCTCGACCAAGTCTTTCAAAAAGTTACGGGAAGCCCGGTGCAGACGACATTTTGGGTTTTGGGCAGTGCCTTTAAATACGGTGTGACAGAGGTCAGGACCATGGTTGATTGGTTCAAGGAGGAAGGATGCAAAGCGGATATCAAGGAGCTGAGACAAGTTCATCCTGAGCTGATGGATGTGGAAACCTGGCTGAGGACGCAGAGCCAGTTTTCGAAGTAATTTTGTTAAAGTAATTTGTCACACCACGTTCAGTCGTGAAAATTTTTTTCTTTTGTTTCAACTTTCAACTCAAATACAAAAGCGCCTACTCTTAGTCTTGGTCTATTGATCGCTATCAGATCGCCCGTGACAGCTCCCGTTGGGCTGAAAGTGAGGAGATTCATGTCGTCGATTTGCTGCATGCATTTCAATGAGGTCTGAAATTATGATATTGTGGGAATGTCGAGCCCTGCGAGATTGCCATTCGGTGCCTTATAGTACGTCTCTGCTCGGTAACTGATTTTCCTCCCTTCCTTTGAATAGTCCAACGCTTGTTACGAAATTAATTCAGCCTCAAATAATTTGCGTCCCGTTTTACAGAGTCGTCTCCGTCGCCCTCCGTAAAAAGTCCTCGAGAGACTCCGGCTTGACCTCCGGGTACTTTGCATTGTCCAGATCTCCCAGATAGCATTGGCCATTCACGCAGTAGTACTGGTAGAACATGGCCATGTACTTGAAAGGGTTCTCAGGATACTGCTGCTTGAGCTCGTGCATCCGCTTGTACAAGCTGTCCAACGTGCCAAGAGTCTCCACTTTGGCCTGGACGCCGCGAACAGATCGGATCGCATCGGCGATTTGGCGGTTGCTTTTCCGGTCGCCAAGGACTAAGTAGATTGTCAGCCCATCGGCAATGGGGGGATTGGATATGCCGCAAATGCTTACACTTCTTGACGCCGACTGCTTCCGAATCCATTGCCACTGCCGCGACGTATTGTGCAGCCGTTTTGTAGGACGTGATCTCCCAGACCAGGTCCTCCCCACCCCAGATCTGCAGGGCTTTGCTTTCAGAATCCCAAATCTGAAAGTAGGGGCTGAAAATGGTGTCCATGAATCCTCCAATGAGCACATGGACACCTTTCACGATCTTCTGCTGATCCAGGTGCTCCTTCACCTCGATCATCGGATCCTTGGGAAAGAGTTGGCCTTTCTCAAGCTTGGTGAAGTCCAGGCAATAATCGCTGGCGATGTAGCGGGGCACTTGCTCGGCCTCGCACGCGTCGACGAGAATCTTCTGGCCCTCCACCATCAGCTTGTCATCGCCCAGATACGCGCAAATGACGACATCGCAGCCCTGCACGAAAGTACGGGCTTTCGCAGCATCGTATGCTTCTCCTTGGATGACTTCGACACGGGGGTCGGAGGCGAGCGACAAATCCAGTTTCTTCGGATCGCGAACGTAGCCACGAATGCGTGCATTGGGCTTCTCGAGGAGGGACGAAGCGACCAAACGGGCGAATTTGCCGGTAAGGCCGGCGATGCCGACGGTGATGGTGTTTTGCGGTGCGGTTGCCATGATGAGAAAGGAAGAGCGGTGGTGTTTGATCCTACCAACTCCCATCGTCTCGACATTTTTTATACACCCACGGTGGCCATCTAGACGGCGGGTAGTCTAAGGGATCTTCTACACTAGATGATCTCGATCGTCGATAAGCGGACCCATAGGATGAGCTGAGCCAAGTCGGCTTCGCTCTTTCCGGAGACCGAGAGGCCCGATGCACCGACGTACTACCTGCCGATGCCCACCTCAACTAGCACCTGCTTCGATTCTATAACCATCACTTTCCTCTCACTGCAAAAGTACTGACCTTTGAAACTGAACGTGGCATCATCGCATTTAATGAGATGTTCGCGTCCCGGCTCTAGCGGACGATAACGCGAGATTAGTCCACCGTCAAGTGGCTCGAAAACATCTGCCATCCTTTCTAAAAACGCCAAGCCAACAATCAATCGTCTGTCAAAAGGCACAAACACTTGAAATCTGCCATTTACAGAAGTCAAAAGTCCCCAACTTTATAGACTCTTTGCAGAACAGAACAATCGTGTCAACCATCACCACCATTTCGTGGCGCTGATCGCCATACTACTTTACTTATCCAACCAGAATCCTCTCCTTGTGTACATCACACCACTGACGTATCATCGATAGCCCTACGTGTATACATAATGAGCACTCGCAATTTCAATTAATGAAATTAAATTTCGATAAGTTAAATTCAAATACTATTTAGCAATTCCTGAGATAAACAATAATGTTGAACACTATAAGCGAATGAATTAAACACTACTAATTCCTCATAATACACCCGTGCAACTACGTACTCACATACATCAATTGTCTCAAAATGATGTCATAAAGTATGATGAATGAATGTCGTTGTAGTAGTAAGGAAAAAGAAATGAAACACAGCAAATATGTGACAATTATCGAGATTTGACAACTAATAACACTTCTTAGTCCAGGAAATCCTTAATGGTTCACAAAATCCACGATAAATTCATTTTTCCTCTCGTGTTTCTGTAGGTGTGCTTGGTGTTGAAGATCAAAAGTTTAGTCTGATTAGCTTATAACAGAGGAATGAATATTACGACGACGTTGGCGATTGCAGCACCTTAGAGGTTTATAATTAACGAAACGCTGTATATAGCTTGTGTCCGTTACCCGCCACAAAATTCAGCTCGCGCGACGTTCTTTATAGAGCCGTATTGAACCTCTTGCGGTCGCCATGTTAAGGAAGGATAAACGATGGTGTTTGATTTCATCAACTCCCATCACGTCGACATTGTTATAGACCCAGTAGTTGTGTGCTTGGTATCTTCTAGAATTTTGCTTGCTTGTGCTCAGCTTGATTTTCCACTTACTGTAGTATCGAATGATCGCCTAGGTGCTGGCGCAGCACTAGAGCCTTGGTAGTGGTGGCTGATGCGGCGCAGCCCTCGCGTACTAGCTTAGCCCTTTCCTTTTAAAAACAACACCAACCATCTCATTCAACACTCTTCCACTCGACGTCTGAAAACACTCCCTACTATGGATGGGATGAGTTTAAACGTGAGGCGCCTGGGAATCGACTTCTCTTTGAGGCTACGTAAAGACCAGCGTCCTCGCCCTTTAAACCAAGCTCGACGCCGCCAATCTCTGTCCGAAACCCCCGCTCACGACCAATCCCAATCTCCGCTCTTCAAGCTCCCGATTGAGATACGTCAAGCCATCTACGTCGAGGCAGGCCTAGCCAGCAACACTACGATACACTGCTTCACGCACACCATCAACAACCAGAAGCATGGCGCACCTCGCCCAGCTGGACGGATTGTCGGCAAACTATGCACGCTTCCCCCGAACCTCGAGATCCCATACTCCAATCCAGCAGTTCACCCCTACTGCCCTCCCTGCTGGATCAAAACGCAGCAAGCCCTCCACTGCCGGCCCGACGCATTCACCAACTACGACCTCGAAGGCACCTCGCCCTCCATCACCCCCCTCCTCCAAACATGCCGAAGAATGTACGTCGTCCCCCCTCCCCTCGCAGCTCACCCCACCCTCGCTCACCCACACGTCAACCAGCTACACCGAAGCCACCCCCACCCTCTACGCCACCAACACCTTCTCCTTCACCTGCACCTGGACCCTCACCGACTTCCTCGGCACCCTCCCTACCGCCCACACCGCGCAGATCCGCCACCTCTCCTTGACCTGGAACCTCTACCCTTTGTACCCGCCGCACCTCCAGCCGGGCCCGCACGACAACCCGCACAGCCTGGCCACCTGGCGTGAGCTGTGGGCGTGTGTGGGAGCTGGTATGCCCGGCCTGCGCCGGCTGCGGCTCGAGCTGTGCGACCGGATCCGCGGCCGTTGCAGGTTCGATCCGTATTTCGAGGCGACGACCTTGTGGAGGATGTGGCGGTTGGAGCCGATGGGGTTGTATGCGGAAGCGCCGCAGAGGTTGTGGTTGGAGTGGTTGGAGCCGGTGGGGAAGGCGTTGGAGGGGAGGGAGGAGGGGGTGGAGGTTGAGGGGGGGATTTGGTGTAATTTAGGGGAAGAGGGGTCGGTGCATGCGGTTATTAATGGTGGAGGGGATGGGGGGAGGAGAGTGTTGGTTTTGGCGGATGGGGATGAGGTGGGGTGGTGATCGGAGAGTAGGGTTATGCTGGTGAGGACACTGCTGTCACTCTACCAAGATGAGCTACGTGATCTTTATTATACATAAGGGAAAACAAATGAATGATTATGCAATTCTGGCCCATCTTTCAATATTCTTATTGGCCACAGCACTACCGTCCTCTCCTACTTCCTTGACCTACCTCCCGTAAGCTGCTTCCAGCGGCGCCGCAACTGGGATGCACGTTCCCGCTTTGACGGGGTCAGCAGTGAGTCACTCCCACTTGCACTGTATTGCCCACGAGGATTCATATCTTCAGGTCGTGTCGATGATGAACGGTTGGGGGAGGTCGGCATTGCTTGTTGGGCGCCGTCGGAAGCACCCACGGGAGCTGGCGTTATCGCTACTGTTGGGAACATAGCCTTGAGCACAATGTCGATATAGTTGAAGTTCAAGACAGCTTCCTCGTCGGCGGCCAGTAGCTGTGCGGCTTTCACGGCATTCTTGATCTGCCTCCCATTGATTGTCTTCTCCGCGACAGCGTCCAGGTCCTTCTCAGCAATGTTTGGCGGCGGCACAACTTGGCCAAGCAGGAGTGCCCAGACTCTCCGACGGGACTCAAAATCCAGGTCATCGTAATGCAGCATCATATCTATGCGGGATTGAAATGCGACGTCGAAAGATGCCACGCGGTTGGTCGTTAAGAACATGACTCCGCGATAATACTCGAGCATGCGCAGGAAGACTGCAGAACGTTAGCTGTGGTTGTCGTACAGGCTCTGTTTAGCACGCACCACACACGAGTTGGTTTCGTTCCAAATGATCGGGGGTACGCTCCTCCAGATAGACGTCACTTTCATCAAGGAGAAGGACCGCGTTCCACTTGGAGGCTTGTTCGAGGACCTCGGTAAGCTTTTTTTCAACAGACTCGGTAGACGTCCCCAGCTCGCCGGCGCTGACGACGTAGAGTGGAGCGCGCATCTCTTCCGCCACTTGATATTGAAACAATTGAATCAGTCTTTCTGGAAGTGAGCACATGGGAAGATAGAGTATTAGACAGACCAGCTTCAGCAGTGAGCGTTTTACCCACACCGGGTGCTCCCGTAAGACAGAAGATCATTCCTTGCCCTGTGGCACGATGAGAATGAAAAATTATTTGACAATATATTGACAGAATAATACCTTTCCCATTGATGATATCATCGAACCCAGCATTGCGAACACGCTTTCCGTGTGTGCGTACTAACGACGCAATCAGTCGCTTAGTCTCGCTTGCCATGACGAGACTAGGAAAGACAGCATGGTTCCAGATAATATCTGAGACGCCACTGACGGAGATTGTGCCTGTTGCGTCTCAGTAACCCCGGATCGTATATCGAGGGTTTTCCGCTTACCCCATTGCTTGGACCTCAAACCGTACGCCTTTACGATCGGACTACACAATAGAAACAGATGGTCTGAAAATTCCTCGCCTCGCAGTAGACTCTCTTCGCTGTCGGTCGTTTTTATTGGTGATAATAACTCAAACACATTCGTCCCGTTGGCGAACGATGCCGCGTCGATGATAACACGCTCTTCAATCTATAGCGTTGGTTAGCGAGTATGGCTCCAACAGAGGTTTGCACTGTAGGACATACATAGTAGGTTCTTGTGGGTAGCGGACGATGCGAGAAGGTTATCCTCGATGGCGAGTTCTTATCGGGGCTTGTCATCATGCCGACATAAGCCCTATGATGGTAGCCGGCGAGGGAAACGATCTTGCGCCCCCTGGTTAATAGCTCAGATCGAATGGACTTCTCTGCTGTATGATGCACGGCCGGGTAAGCCTTCAGATCCTGGATTCGACAAGTGCCCGAGAAGGAAGGTATTTCAATGTCCCCCTCTCTCCATCCGAAATTCTTGCCATCCCACTGTACGTACTTACAGGATAAGTTTAAAAATTTCGAACTCATAAATTTGTCGTATTTGGCGCTTATAAGCTCTACGAAACGGTCGTCATCGTGCTCATACAAATAGAGCAGAGCTCTTGGCGGGAAAAGCGTCCAGAGGTAGTCGAAAGTAATGACGTTATTCTGGGCCAAGTCGCGAGCAATGCCATGGATATATCCGAGCTGAGAAGCCAATGTCTCAATGAGCAGGTGGGTATGTCTTCTAGCAACGGGGTCATCTAACTCTTTGGCTTTGTCCACGAGCGCATTCCACCTGTGGTAGAATTCCCAGAAAGGTGCGGAGAAGGTGAGTTCCTCAAGAGTCGTAGTAATGCCAGGGTAGTCGGCAAAGACTTCACCGAGGACCGACTTTAATTCAGGACTCTGTACGACAATGGAATTAATTTATAGTGGCCTTTTTGTTTCTGTGTGGCTCTTCTAAAGTCGAAAGATGATGGCGTAGCGCTTTGACTCAGTCGTAGCTTCGACCGACTCCTTGACGTCCTCTGGATACGTTTCTGTCCAATTGATGCAGCAGTCGCACTTCTTGCTACCCTCATAAAGAATTTTGGCCTCTTCTGTCGGACTGTTGTGCTGAGTAAGGCTCTGCAGGACCTCTTGCAGAGATGGAGCGTTGGGAGACAATGCGATTTCTGACATTAGTCTGGCAGCCGTGAGTCAGTCCTCAATGGAATGGAATATGGGGGAATGCCGCAAGCAATATGTAAATAGAATACAACATACTTCCGCTTCTTCGTAAAACCCTTAAAAGTAAATATCTCAGAAAGATTAAAGCTTGATACTAGAAGTCTGTCGCCCGTTAGGGGGGAGCAAAGAGGAAGGCTATATGCGAGACTTGTAACGGGCTGGCTCTGGCCATTTATCAATTCGTTCAATCATTGAACGGTCTGTGGGAGCTGACTTTGACCGCATTTGCGGCTATGCAGGGCTCAGCCGCAGCGCTACCGTGGCGGACTAATTTTCGCGTCTGCAAACAATGTGACGAGAGGGTTTGCTTAAGCTGCTTTAGATACCTTTTAGGTATTAACAAGCGAAGGGACTCCACATTAGCGATCGCAAAGATTCGCTGGCAGACGCAAAGCCCAACAAAAATGAATTTATGTCAGATATGTTACGTTCCGACCGGTGTGGCAATACTGTCGGATGAACCGGCTGAAATACCAGCCAGTCATCAGGAAGATAAGAATTGCTGCCTAAATGGATCAGCGGGGCTAAAGTTGTACAGCGCACATGGGGTGGTTGGGGAGTTTTGCAAGCGATAAAGCTAAGTGGGGACATGGGCCTCGGATTCAGCTATGCCACGCACGCGTGGCCGGACTTACGACCGAAGGGGGAGCAATGAGAACAAGTAATCTGCCTTACACAGCCACCGCTATACTATCTTGACGGATCTCTTGTGCTGACAGACTGCAAATATTCATAGATGGGGAAAATCTCAGCAATGTCATACTAAGATGTCTTCCGTTTCGATTTCCTCTCCTAGTCGTCGCCTGAATTATTGTCCTCCACCTCCTTCTACTTCCATCGTCTTACCTGTCATTGCAAGTACCGTATATTACATTATTATTCATGCTATCCAAGCAGGAGAGCGTACAAAGTCCCGAAGATGCCTTAGCGACCGCAGGAGAGCCTTCCAGCTGCACATCAGACGAGAAGTTTGAAGCTTTCAAACGCACGCTCGAATGCGATCCAGACGGGCTGCAGCGCGCCTTTGAGAGATACAATTCAAGCAAGGAATTTAACAATGATGAACCTTATTCTGAATGCGCCCTCTTCGCAGAGCTCGGCGCGTTGTACATGCGGGATAGGATCGAGGAGGAATTTCGCGAGCTGAATAAAACTCTCGCGGAAGAATACGAGGAACTGCCCTTCCAAAATCTGGCTAGCACGGAAGACCAGGACAAAACAATGGCTGCGTGCACCAGGCCAAATCCTTACAACTACCCTCCTCTCCTGTCAGACCCGTCGGCTATACGGCTCGTGGTGCTGATGCCGTCGCTAGAACAACACGCGGATATCGTGTACGAGCTTTACAACAGCGCCCTCACCAAGCTTGTCTCAGATGGTTATGAGGCCCTGTCGTACATATGGGGCGACCCGACTAGGAGAAGGCCTCTAATAGTCAGTCGCCAGCTTTTCCAAGCCACAGAAAACCTCAAAGCGGCACTCAGAAACCTCCGCTACCACACTAAGCCGCGAGTACTCTGGATCGACGCCATCTACATTAATCAGAACAACGTCCAGGAGCGAAACGAGCAAGTTCAGCTGATGGGCCACATCTACCGGTGCGCGCGCCGTGTGATTGTTTAGCTCGGCCCGGAGTCAGATACAAGCGGCGCCGCGTTCCAGCTTATGCGCAAGAAACTGAAAGTGCCGGAGTTCGCCACCACTGCCCCACGGAAAGCTAAAGCTTTCTGGGCCGCTTTCTTGCCTGGTTTATGGAGCTTCTGCCGTCTTATCAAACGTCCGTATTTCAAGCGCGTGTGGTGCGTTCAGGAGCTTTCCCTTGCGCGTACCGTCGACATCCAGTGCGGTCAGCACTACGCGTCCATGAACGATTTTTTTTGGATGGTAGAGATTGTCTGTCACAGCAGCCTGTTATCCGCAAGTACAACCCTCGCCGAGGCCAAACTTCGTAGCGGCGGGTTCTCAATCATGGAGGATTTGACGTTCATCGTGAAGTTGACACTGCTGCACCGAAGGCTACTCCTGGCGGGCGTACCGGGGTTTGATACCGATCTCCTGATGTATGGCTCCGCTCTTAACCTCCTCCTCATATTCCAAGACTGGCTTTGCTCGAATGATAAGGACCGCGTCTTTGCTTTCTATGGACTCTTGCCGCCCGGGAGCCCGGATAGGGACTTGCTCCGGCCAAACTACTCCCTAAGCGTGGCCCACGTGTATATCAGATTCGCTGTCCGACACCTCCAGCAGTACAAAGACCTGAGAATCTTGGTTATTGCAACTAGGCCTCTCTCAGGGTTTGTCAGCAGGGGCGCTGAGCGTGAACTACCCTCTTGGGTGCCCGACTGGCGAGACGTCTCCAGGTATGGGAGGCCCTTTACCCAACACACGATCTGTTTTTCGAGCTTTGATAATATTCTGGGATCGGCCATAGTCAAGTACGACACAATGTACAACGCGTGCCTTGGTCTTCAGGCTGCCCCGCTCGAGTTCCGCCACGACTTTACAACACTCTGCCTCGGCGGGCTTGCTGTGGATAAGATTGAAGAGATCGGTCCAGTCTTTTTGGGTTCTGATGTTCCGCTTGCTCACGCACAGCACGTGCTCTCGGCTTGGAAGAAGATTTCTGCCTCATCCGCCGAGGGCAACTACCCCTACACGGGCCAGTCGTGCCGCGAAGCATTCTGGAGGACTCTGCAGATGGACGACCAGCTCATTCTGTTATTCTGGTTGCCAGGGCATGGCGACACAACTGCCAGCGATTCGCCAAACCGCGACCCCAATGACTTGCTGAAACGGCATCGAATCCCGCTTCAAAACTCGGACTTTCTCCCGGATGAGCAAGACGAAGCCCGGCTCCTGAATACATCCGCCTACAAGCTGGGTCCGATGCTGGGCAGAAGGTTTTTCAGAACCGCGAAGGGGCTCTTTGGGATGGGTCCAGCCTCTGCTCTCGTGGACGATGACGTGGCTGTGCTCTTTGGTAACAGGGCTCCGTTCGTTCTAAGGCCTGATGGTGAATCACACAGGGTCATGGGAGAGTGGTAAGTCCCACCCGATAAGTGAAAAGATGTACCATTATTTCCAAACGCTTACGCTCTACAGTTACGTTCACGGGATTATGGATGGCGAGGCAATTCATCGGCCACGAAGAAAGGAGTTTGCGGATCTAAGTACTAAAGAATTTCATCTTGTATAGCATGGGTAGTGGAGGTGCTGTCTTTCACGGTGGTAGAAATACAGTCTTTATGTGCTACACTTTCTCTGTTGTCTTCTTTGTAAGTCAGATCTATACAATCTTTCACACTGTTGTTGTTTTCTTCGTCTAATCTCTGCCAAATACGCCATGGTTTCCTTCTTGTCACAGTTATACTTACGGGATAGGTTCTCTTAGTACCATTGTGAACTACCGTATGACTATTTTCTATAGTCAATGAGATGACAAAGAGTGGTAGAGATTCGATCGCCGAAGGTGTGGAGGATTTAGAATGCCAGCACCATCGTCCAGGTATTCCGTCAGTCTCCAGATATGGGGGCGAAGCATTTTCCCAGCCTAACGATCGAGAGACCATACGTCCAAGATTTTGGAAGATTTTTTCCGGTGAGTAGTAGCTGTCACAGAGTGTATCGATGGAGCTGATGTGTCTCGCCACATAATAGCCTTATCTGACTGATTTGTTTTCGTCGATTGCATAAGCTGAGCAGCAACCTGGTCTGCTTGGGAGGCTTCAGTACGAACTTCTCGTGCAAGTCAGCATAACTCCAGAAAATTGCATAGATTTCAGTACTGACTGTCGCCAAGAACTTCCCGGATCGATCGCTCAACCTCCATTTCGTGATACTGAAGAGTCTGCAATAACTCCTTGGCAAAGGCAGCTGCTGTAGCAGCCGCATAATTCTGCCAACGATCGTTTTTATGCGAGTCGGCGTAGTCGCATATTCCCCTGATAACTAGACAAGGGAATTGGTTCATCACCCCTGCAGACTCCATGTCAAGACACAGGCAGTCTTCGGACAGGCATCGTAGGATCGCATCTGGTGTTATCGAATTCCCAGACCCAATGATACCATAATGGAATCGCGGAGCATTGGACGGCCTGGGGTTTCGTAAAATCTCCAGTTTCTCCTCGCAGTGGCTGCAGGATCTCTTTGTATCGTCTTCGAGGTCATATGCATCGACGTGAGGCGATGAAGCATCAAAAAGCCTATCGTTTTGCTCCCCTTGGTAGACGAAGCCCTGGTTACCGGTCTCTGGGTTATAACTCCCAAGCTTTGGGTGTCTCTCTATCATCTCTTGCAAGATTTCCGGAACTCCCGACCCCCTGATTCGATGATTCACCGCCAAGTTATTCAATGCCCCTCGCAACACCTCTGGTGGTGCAGCGAGAAAGCCGACGCGCTCGAAATTGTCTCCTTTGAGTTTTCCCAGATCGTATGTAATAACGCCAGAGCTGATGCCTCTCGGTTCGCTGATGACCACGTCTCCGAGCCGAATGTCATACTTCCTGAGCACTTTCTTGTTTGAAACCCTGGGCAAGCCGGCACCGGTTCCGACCATCAGACCGATTCTGAGATGTGGAAATGAGCTGCGCAGGTTTGACGCTGTTACAGCAGCAGGGGTTGTTCCTTCTTCTCCGGCAGGCACAGATGTAATAATGATATTGTGTCGGCCAATCCTGCCTAAAAAGTACTGGTTGGTGTCTCTGGGGTGCCTTGCGAAATCATCTGGAAAATCGTGCTCGTCGCCATCAAACATAGCAGTCGCAGCTACGAGCTCGTGCTCGCGAGCAGAAATCCATCCGATAGTGTAACATCGGACGCTTGGTAGCTTCTTTGAGGATGACATTGCTAGGGGGGTTTCTTCGTTCGTTCTGATCGTGCGAATTGTTCGAAGAGATGTGAGAGATAAGGAATGAAGCTTGTTGTGCGTGTAAAAGAACCAGGAAGGGCTCGGGGAAAGACCGAAACATGTACGCGTGCTTCGGCCCACAATTTTTTGCGGCGTGGAATCCGAACTTTCAATGCCACGTATCAGCGGGGTTTTCAAGGCAAGGAAGAACTGCTAAACTGACATTGCTGTGTACACGGCAGGTAGAAACACGCTGATGGGTCTAGTGTTATTCCTAATGGCCTTATGTTGGGCATTTAATGAAGAGGGCAACCCCATCCACGGGGATGATGGGGCTCTAGACGAACTGACTCGTCCGAAATCCTTGACGTACACGGAGCGTCATAATCCGCATGCCGAGGTTTTGCGATAAGCAGGGGTCTGAAATGAGCCAATAGAAGTTCGATACTCAAGCCGGACGTTTATAGCGCAAAGTTCGGCTTTGCCTCTATTGTGACAAGCATTGATCAGCTCGCTTACTCAGCAAGCTGCGCCGCGAGACGTCTGCCTGGCGAATAACGCTCTGAAGTCGGATGGCTGCCTACGTGGTATGAAAACCTTGTCCAACACTATACTCTCAGAAATGCTCACGAACACACCCTTACCAATTTTTCAGCGCTATCTCACCTTCCACACAACGACTGTATAGAGTCGCAATACGAACTTCTCAACGTCCTGGCCACTCAATGCCACCGAAACGAAAGGCATCTGGAAGGGATGCTTCTACATCTACAACGTCTAAGCGACCAGCGCTCCGGTCGCGGTATTGTCCTCGATGTCGTCCTCATATTCTCCGGTTTTCAGAGTCCTTCGCTCACGACGATGTGTATCACATCGAGCAACGATGGCTGCGCAGCAGTGCAAGGTGTGAAGGCTGTAGACTGCTTCATTCAATTTTCCCAGAGGAGCTAGAGGGGACTGTTCTCAGTCTCAGATCACTTGATTCGAACGGTTCAAGTAAAGTATGGCACAAGTGGGAAAATACAATAAAACCACTCTCTGGTATGATCGAAGAACGAGTTCTCATACCGAACTTTTGCGAAGAGGGGGATTTGGAGTTGTTGGAGTTTGAGGAGCTCAAACTACCGATTACAGACTGCATCGTTGAGATTTGCCCTTCAAAAGTCGAGGCCGCACTCAGAGCTTTGCAGAAACCGAGGATCGATTTCGGCATACTTCGGACGTGGATGCAAGAATGCCTCCAAACGCACACCGAAAGCTGCGTCAGCAGTTCCGATCATGACATTGTCCATGGCCTAAGACTCATAGAAGTCAGAACAAGAAAGATAGTCCCGGGAAACCTTGGGTTTGAGTACGCTGCTCTGTCGTACGTGTGGGGGAATATGGAAGCATCCCAATGCGGCGATGAACTTCCTCAAGCAACACCAAAGACGATTGAAGACGCCCTAGAGGTCAGCCATCTTCTGGGACTGTCTTATCTTTGGGTTGACCAATATTGTATCCCACAACACGATCAGGCGGAAAAACAGAGTCAAATCCATCAAATGCATCTCATATACCGATCCGCGGCAATCACGATTATTGCGGCTGCCGGGAGCGGAGCGGAAAATGGTATACCTGGCGTCAATGGCACTCCACTATATCCACCACCGTACCTATTGACCGCCCAGCGTCGGCTTCTGACTACCATGTGTTTCCGCCCAGCAGCCGCAGTCCAGTTCAGCTCTATTTGGGGCTCCCGAGGATGGACTTATCAAGAGGCAATTTTATCCACCCGCAGGCTTGTATTTACCGAGAGGCAAATCTACTACGAGTGCAACAATCCCAAGAGTTGTTCCGGTATTGATGAACCTGTCCGTCGGGTGCAAGATCCGCGAGAGCGACGTCTCCGGGAACGTGGTGGAGAGGGGTTCAGTATGCTGTCCGAGGGGTATGACGGTCCGCAGGATATTTGGAGTCATATCTCGATGTTATCCCGGCGACAACTGACCTGGGAAGCGGACCGCATCAACGCCTTGATGGGCATATTCGGTGATTTCCGGAAGTCCAATCTCATCATTAGCCAGCTTTACGGAATTCCAATCACACGGCCATTCGACACCGACGAACAATCTGAAATACGAACAACATGGACAAATAGATTTCTAGCGGGGCTTTGTTGGGACCTGGAATCACCTGCGGTTCGACGAGACCAATTCCCTAGTTGGTCCTGGGCAGGCTGGAAAGGCCAACTTAGATCGCCCTTCGACTCTGAGAATGGGGCCAAGCTTGGCATGCTGGAAAATTTCACTTTGAACGACAGGATTAGCCTCTGTGTTGAGCTCGAAAACGGAGTGCTAATTCAAAGTGAGGAGTTTATACGCTCATCTGCCACCGCCACCATGCAGCCCACGAGAGTCCTTCACATTGAAGCACCAATGCTAAAGTTTCGTTTCAAACCTTGCGAGGACTTTCTCTACCCCATTTTAGAAAGTACAGTCCACGCAATACCAATTGTGAAGCACACAGAGATTTTCTGGAATAGATTGCAGTTGACGAAGAAAGTTCCTGAGAGGACGCTTTGCGCGCAAGTTTGGGACGGCATTCCGTTTGAAAACTCTGATGGATACGTCAGAGTATTGGTGCTTGAGCCGGTTTGCGATCATTTCCAAAGATTGGGGCATTTCGATATACCGGGTGATGCCTTTAGCAGCATAATCGATTTTCACGAGGAGAACGGAGACGGGTCGCTCTCGCTTTGGCGGAAAGCAAGGAAGAAACGAGCTCGCCATCGGGTAATCCTCAAGAGGAGGAGGATCAAGTTACAATGATTTGAGCATGAATTTTACTTATAGTCCAATGCTCGCTACAGCGATAAGCGCCATCGCATCGCACCAATAGCCTTTTCTAGATGATCGTTTAATGGATGACTAAAATATTGCTGCTACCCACATGACAAAATGCCAGGCTAGTGAGCAAGATGTCTCAGCTGGAGAACGCTCCAACCCATACGCTCGATCCCCATTCCGCACACAAAGGAAGAGCCTCAATCAACACCCACCGGCCTCAACGGCTCCGGCGCCTCAGCGCCCAGCACCGGGAAGACGCCCCTATCCTCCCCCCTCTCCGCCTTCTCCACCATAGCCCTGTACGCCGGCCTCTGCGCGATTCGCCGCAGCCACGCGCGAATGCCGTCGTAGCCCTCCAGCGCGAACGGCACGAACAGCCGCATCGTCGTGACCGTAAACACCGGATACACGTCCGCAGCTGTAAAAGCGTCGCCGGCAAGCCAGGGGCTAACGCGGAGCCGCGCGTCGAGGTGCGCCAGCCCGGTGGCCAGGCGCCGCTGCACGACATGCGCGACGACATGGTCGCGCGGCACGCCGGCCCAGCCGACGAAGGTGGCGAGCATGGCGTCGGACTGCAGGCTGCCGATCGCCCAGTGCAGCCAGTAGATGTAGTCGGTGTAGTTGGGGGCGGAGGGCACGACCGCCAACTGCGGTTTGTCCGGCCCGGCGTGTTTGGTTAAAATGTATTCCATGATGGCGCTGGATTCGGAGAGCGTGATGGGCCCGTCTTGGATGATGGGGGAGGTGCCGACCGGGTGACTGTAGGATTGTGGGCTTTCGAGCGAGAGGTCGGTGAGTAAGATGTGGGACATACAGGGCCTTGTACTCGGTAGGTGCCATGATTGTCTCGGCATCCCGCCGGTACGTCTTAAGTTCATACGGGACATCAAGCTCCTCGAGGAGCCAGACTATACGCTCGGATGCTGAGCGCTGGAGGTGGTGAACGACGATAGTCATGGGTGAAGATATGGTATTAGTTAGATGGTAGGCTTTAGGGTTTACGTGACTTCTTCAAGTAGTTGAGCGGTTCTTTTCAAGTATAGAAAGTCATCGTAGACCTAGTTATATCTCCGCATTGTTATCACGAGAAAGAAGGCATATGAATGCTCTCTTTCGAGCTTATCTTTCCTTTTGTCCGTCGAGGTTATAGTTATAGTTTGTAAAACAGACTTTCCGTTTCCCAGTCGAGCCGGGCTAACGTAGCGAATGTGGGGAGCTAAGCGTTTTGGTCTATCGTTATACTTCGTACGCTAGCGAAATGCAAATGCGCTCGCAACGCAACGCAGAAAGCGCAAAAGACAGCGGATTCAGAAACATGGTGTGCTTGTAGTTACGGAAGAGCTATATTTGGTTCCTTAAATAAATGTGGATAGCGAGATTTCGCAGGAAGTGCGTGGAGAAGAAGCGGAATCGGGTGAGTCTATGAAGAAGTGCAGCGAGATTGGACACAATTATCTTACGTGTAAAAACGATGTGGAAACCAATGACGAATAGTAAGTACTTTATGGATTTTCGATTTAATTTGGCGTTGTGTGTTTGAAGTCGAAAGCGTTTAGTAAATAGACTAATGTGGAATACTGGACATATAAATGGGGCTTAGCGCGTGTTCAATTTGTGTAGATAGTCTTCTCTCGTTGCAACCCTTAGAGGGACAATCTATGAATTTAAACATTATGGGGTTATTTGACTGTGAAGTAGTCCAGGTCTATTAGGGTCGTCTACTTGCTTGTGTGGTCCGCTCGCTTGTGGAGTACGTTAGTAACTGATTAGTGATTAAGCCCGAGGTAGAAAATAGAGTAGAAAGTTGATCCTTGAAGAGAATCGCCCCGGAGTTAATTTCGGACCTAAGTGGATTTTAGCTCCCCATCGTTCTATTGACATTCTACCAACCTGTTAAACTCCGCCGGCACGGCTACTCGTATACCCGATAGCGCTTTAATGGGCTATAGTACGTTCGGGTCTGGCTCTATTCCTGTCCGAAAAATGTTCCTCAGACATCGCTGACTCGGTACGGTCGCTTATATAAGTAGTAGTTAAAGATGGAATTAATATTTTCATCCAGCACTCCCACTACGTTCTCCATTCTAAATCATATCATCCAGAACTCCCACCAATACACACATGATGTCGGTCACATCAGGCCAGACGCTCTGGAGCAATGGCTTCAACTTCACCGAACGGATCCACCGGGACACATATCCCTACATAAACCCCATGAACGCCGATCTCTCCGGACGAGCTGTCTTCATCACAGGCGCATCCAGAGGCATCGGACGCGCCACAGCACTGAGTTTTGCTCGCGCCGGCGCCTCATTCATCGGCATAGGCGCTCGATCGGCAACTGAGTTGCAATCGCTGGAAGAAGACATCAAAGGCGAAGCCAAAAAGGCCGGCAGAGGAGTGCCTTTGGTTTACCGCGCCACCCTGGATGTCACAGATATCGCTAGTGCCGAGGCCGCCGCCAAGGGGGTCTGTGAAGCATTCGGCGGCAGGCTTGACGTCCTCATCAACAACGCCGGATACATGGACAGACTCGCACCACTGGTGGACTCAGACCCAGACGACTGGTGGCGCACGTGGGAGATTAACATCCGCGGGCCCTATCTGGTGACGCGGGCGTTTCTGCCGCTGATGTTGGCAACGCCAGGCGGGTTGAAGACCGTCGTATCCCTCTCCAGCTTGGGAGCGCATACTTTGGCTGTCGGGGGCACGGCGTACAATTCATCCAAATTGGCACTGCTCCGTTTTTCTGAGATTCTCAATGTGGAGTACGGCGAGCAAGGTGTCTTGGCATTTTGCGTAAATCCTGGGGGGATAGAGACGGATATGTCACGCGCCTTGGACGAATCACTCGCAAAGGCATACCTGACTGACAGTATCGAGCTTCCGGCAGATTCGATCGTTTTCTTGGTGCAACAACGCAGGGAGTGGCTTGCAGGCAGATACATCAGCTGTACATGGGACATGGAAGATTTACTGGCGAAACAGACGTCCATCGTAGAGCAGGATTTGCTCAAGGTACGGATGGCTGTCTAGAGGAATGTAGCGTCTATCGGCTGTAAATAACATGTGAGGATCTCAAGAGGCAAATAGTCTTGTCCCGGGAATTACAATGGGGATTTGATATAAGCTTCTAAAATCATTTGCGATAATATTCAAGTCAGGCTCAAAAGTACATGAGATACTGATGGCATTTAGTCTACCATCGCTTGTCTCTGCAGGCTGAAGGTCGGCGTTCCTGGCCTTATAAGGAACACCCAAATCAGTAGTATCTCTAGGGTGCCTCGTGAAATTATCTAGAAGATCGTGCTTATTACCATTAAACAAAGTAGTCGCAGCTACGAGCTCGTACTTAGGAGTAGTAATCTATCTGATAGGGTAGCATCGCCCGCTTAGTAAGTTCTTCAAGGACGACATAGCTTAGAAGAGATTCATTTAGTCCGAGTGTGTAATCTGTTCGAGACGACAAGGGGAATAGATAAAGGCTTGCTTTTCGTGCAGATCAAAGGGCTATGATTGTTGGAGTTATCACCAGGTCAGGTGACCTGATCACGTGATCCGATCCTTCACATCTATATATACTAGCTACATTCGTCTTTCTATATAGCAATCAATCAACTTTCTACCACTCCTTCTTACTGCTTACATTCCTCAAATCTCGACGATGATAGATTCGGAAAAAGACCGAATCATATGTGTGTATTTCGGCCCCCAATTTCCAGCAACTCGAAAGACAAATTTTCAATGCCACGTAGCTGCGAGGCTGTGCAGGATCTGATTTTCGCATTTCAACATCTCATCCTTTCCTATAAGCCCACACGCCTCATCTGCAAAGATCATCAATTTCTGCCGCGAGAGCTGTACTACCAATCCATTCGCATCGTTTTCACCCTTGCACGGATCAATTTCAATCACACCACAACACGTCGTACCCTAAGGATGCCTCTCGATCACAGGGAAGATGCTTATCAGGCTTGTGACTCTGAAAGCACCGCCACGAACCATTCGGAGGCGACGGAAGACAATTCTCAAGATATTGCCACGGAAGACCTTCGGAATCTATCGAATGACCCGATTTCGAGCCTACAAAGCACCGACTCGCAAAGTCTCGTTGCATGTGACGCCAACGACGACACACACCTATGCCAAAGGTGTCACGAGCTTGAATTTGAAAGCAAATGCATCTCCGCATCTAAATTCCATTTTGAGATCGATAGAGGAACTTTGGACTCTGCTTGCATACTTTGCAAACTATTTGCGAGGGCCGTGCCATTCCGTCGCGCTTACTTCCAAATCGAAGGGCTGAGTGACCCTTATCGGTCATTATTTGTGGGGTGCACTCCTAGTCTGCGTACACCAGGATTGGAAACATACAGTTGCTTTAAAAGTGGCTTTGATGTTTTCCCTCAGAAACCATGGTCGCTTGACCTTGCAAAAGTCGATTTCGATACACTCCGGAAAAAGTTCGAGCACTGCAAAGCAAAGCACACGAAAACGTGCTGTCCCGGACGGGTCCCAGTGAAAAATCTTCGGGTCTTCAATTGCGCTACGAGGAAGCTTGAGCACGCCACTATCGAAACGAAATACGCGGCCCTCAGCTACGTCTGGGGAAATCCAAAGACGCGCAACAAATACTCAAAAACGATCCAAGACGCCTTTGAAGTTGCTCAGAGGTTTGGGCTAAAGTATATCTGGATCGATCAGCTGTGCATTGATCAAGAGGGTTCACATAAGGCGGAGCAGATCCGGCAAATGCACCACATTTACGGCAACGCAGAACTTACTATCATTGCCGCTACTGGCTACGACTCTGCCCATGGTATTCCAGGAGTCAATGGCAAACTTCGTACGGAGCGAGGCGATTTTAAAATTGGACGCCTTCGCTTCGTGCAACATTACCCTTATCCCAAGGAATATAGATCCACATACTGGGGAACGCGAGGCTGGACTTTCCAAGAAGAAATTTTCTCGAGCAGACTTCTTATCTTTACGGACTATGAAGCCTTCTTTGCTTGTCCTGGAACGCCCCTGGAGTATGGCCGGGAGCATCTTGATCCGAATTTTCCTAGAGGTTGGGAGCATTACCTAAAGATTGAGTATATAGAACATGAGGATCATGGCCGCAATCTCGGATTCCCAGAAAACATTACAGCCATGATCGGGGACTATTCTGCACGGACGTTAACGTATGAGACTGACGTCATCAACGCATTTTCGGGTTGTTTGGGGATGCTTGAACAAGCAGACCCCCCTGTGTACCAGCTATGGGGTTCTCCAATACCACTGCACCCCGCGAGAGGATCCTTGGATTGGTTTCAAATTGGACTACAATGGACGTTAGATATGGGTTCCTCATCACTACGGCGGAGAGCGGGATTCCCGAGTTGGTCGTGGACAGGGTGGATTGGCCGTGTGGAAATGTCTCAGTACCACTGCAAGGATCCGACTGATGAGGGGAGTCACACCCCTGATATCTCCGTTGCATTGGAGCTTGAAACAGGAGGGCGACTTGACTGGCTGGATGTCGAGAAGCGCTCGTTTCTGAAAGATCAACCCGAGCTGATATCCCGCTTCATCTTTCTCCGCGCTTGGACTACATTGATAAACCTGGAATTCTATCCGGTTCTCAACAGCCGCAAAATGCGTCTTTACGCGGTGATAAAAACAATACATGGGGGAGAAGCCCTTTTCCCAGCTGTCCTGCTTTCTGAAGGATCATCTGATCCAGACAGGGAGCGAATCCCTCCGCTGGAAAAGAAGGACTTCACAGGCATCATTCTGCCGCCCAATACCACGCTCTATGGGAGGGAAGGGTACATAATGCTCGTGAGCAAAGCGGACGAGAGCGAAGTGGAAGACTATTACGTGCGCGTTGGTTATGCTGAAATGTTTGATACGGTTTTCATTCCAGACGGCGCAGGGAGCATATCAATGCGTGATAGAAAAGATCTAGAACCCCTACAATGCGAAAGAAAAGAAATCAGGCTTGGTTGAGGGTTTCCTCCCCCATTAGATTAAAAGAAGCAAGAATGAACAAGGGATATGGTGCCGCAACTTTGAATTCCAAAGCACACTTCATCAAGCCTGATCCCGACTTGTCCTCCAAGAGAAAGAAGAAACAGTTTCTTTTGCTTTGTTTCATCAATATCTCTATCAATATGAAGGAAGGGATATATAGCTGCCTCAATATCACACCATCACGTCATGGCACCCATTACGTCATGTTAGTGGAATGTAAGGAATGATTGAGATATGGCTCGTGCGTGATTAATTGACAAGGTTCATTAAAGTAGGGAAAGTTTCAAGCTCTTTATCCCTCTGAAAGCCTCCCATTTGGCAGCCTCCGTCTTCGATCTTGTGGATTTTCTGGATTCACGTATGTCCCTTGCCCGTAAGGGGGCTCTGTCGGGCTTTCCGCTGGCTCCCTTGACTCATTCTCGCCGCTATCCGCTGGATGTTCCCTGGGCAATTCTTGCCGGTCTGGGAATGGTTCATTACGGAAGTCCCGGAAATAGCAAGGGTCGCGAGTGACGAGAGGAGCAATAATACCCTCTTCTGAGGATTGGCCTATCTCCTCTTCCCGCTGGACCGACTGATCCGGATGGTACACCGCAGCTGGAGCTGGAGGAGGCGGTGGTGGTGGATTTGATGGAATCATTACCATGTTCGAACCTGAGGAAGGGCTCGTTGGACCAGGAGGAGGACGGCGAGTAGGCCTCCCATCGGCTGATGGAGAGCGCCTCGAAGTGCGGCGCGATGTTGAATGTCGGTGTCTCCTCCGTGAGGTGTTTTCGGATTCATTGTTGATGACGATTTTTGATACTCTGCGCACACGTCGATCTAGCTCTATCGACAAGTCCAGAGTTTCGGGCAAGAGGCTCTGCTGCTGAACTTCCAAAGCCGCCGTTTTGCACGATGCTCGTGCCGCTTCTACTTCGATATTGAAAGCCTCGCTGCGGAATGGTTTAATGTGTGACACTTTCACATGGATTGAAGGGGCGTTACTTACACACGGCGTTCCAGCTCCTTATGGATCTGTCGCAGTCGTGCAATCCTTCCCTCAGATCCAGGGAGTTGCTCGCGGCACAGCTTTTTCAACTCCTCACGAACCTTCTTGAGGTCGTCCCGAACAGACTCCAGTCCCACCATACTCACAAACGCCATGATCGACACCTTGACCTGGTTGAACTGAACGCACAGCTGCAAAACTTCTTTCTTCCGCATATACCATCGGAACCTGCTGCGCCATCGCTGACTCCCCGTCTGCAGACTGCTGGCATCCAGCATGCCAATTTGTTTTAGTACGCGTTTCATCTCCTGGATGAGATGTGCTCCTTGGTCGGTTACAGAAGTTTGTAACCCCGATTGTTGATCGAGCTTTGCGCCTTGAGAGTTGTGTGAAGAAACTAGTTGATCAAAGTGCATAAGGAGATGACCCAAAGTAGTGAGTTCTGTCTGCGTAAGGTATGCATCACGGTCTGCGAGGCGCATGGTGCGGATGCAGTCATTTACCGCTTTGCTGACTGTGCCGATGGTGCAAACAAGACCGACTACCGCACCAACGGTGCCGATGACTTCGGCCATTTGCGGGGGAAAAAGATAAAAAGCTTATGGAATGGAAGGAACCAAATTGAACGGCAGAGTGGGTCTAGATTTATGCCTTGAAGTTTCTGACGAGGCCAGACTTCAGCCTTGTGGCAGCGTTCGTGTGCAGCACGATCAGCGTTGCTGCGCCATGGGAAACCGATGCACGTCTGGAAGGATGGCATTAGCATTGGCTACCTCTATTACGGTACATGTGCTCTGCTGCAAAGAGCAACGGCTTTGCAGGCTCCATGTGCGGGCAGATGCCTGTTTCGTTGCTGAAGCGAGCTACGGCATCAGTTTAAGTGGTCATCATGCGTGTCCGTGGCTCAGCGCGCAGGGCCAAGACACCAATGTATGTATATCTTAGACCCCAGCAAAAACGCTTGTGAACACGCATGACAACACAGGGGCTTTTGCGACGGACAAATGATTTGCACTTCATCGAGGAGCCTTCACCAATTGATCTCATAGGCCCCAACTTCGATCACGTCCTGAATCTTTTCTGTACGTCTACAGACGTTTTCGACATTTTGAGTACACCTGGGGTAGCCATCACGCTTTGCGAAATTCCATGAATAGAGAAAGCTATTTCACCATCCTCCAAAATGCTTGGAGACATACACTTGGAGGCAAAGGTGAAGTAAAGACAGTAGATGAGAGAGGAAGTACTTTACACAGTCGTCAAGCTGAAGTATATCACGTTCGTGCGAGGTCAGTCCAGTAAATATATCGGCAGAATCGGAGTAGTTGGAACTCTTGTTTGGATGTGTCTGTCACATATAACTCGACAAAGACTCAACTACATATCCTTTACCACAACACCAAGGCAAACGACCTCAAACAACCCCCACAACCCCCACCCACTCCACCACAACCGGCCCCAACAACCCATACTCCTTCGCCGAATTAACCTCATAATACGCATCATTCTCCTCGTTCGCCGTTACGCCAACACTCCACGTCGCGTTCCCATCCGCCTTGATGCGGTTAAACAGCGTCGTCGTCACCTCGACGACCACCTCGTTCACCTCCCCCTCCTCGCCCGCTGCCCGCACCAACCCCGACACATCCGCCACCGCGTCAGCCACATCCAGCGGCCCGACACTCACACCGTTCACCCACGCCCGCATCGAGTTCGCCACCGGGCCGAGCGACAGGATGGCACCGAGGCTGTCGTCGCCCCCGGCGGGGGTGGTGAAGGTTGTCCGATACGTCCCCACCCCACTAACACCATCCAGCGTCCCGCCGTTGCCGTCGGACAACTCCGTCCACGGCGCGAGCGTGGTGTTCGTATAGTTGTGCCAGGTGATGGCGGTGTCCATGCTGAAGGAGTCATCCGTGCGGTGCCAGTCCGCGATCGCGATGTCCCAGGCTGCCAGCGTCGTGGCGGGGGGCGGGGAGGCGGTGAGGTTGAGGGTCTGGCCGGTCGAAAGCGTGAGCGTGGCGGGGCCGGTGAGGTAGGCTGCTATGCCTGAGTCTGAGGACGTGAGGCGCGCCAGGCCGCCAGTGGCGGCGGTGACGTGTGTCGCCGGCGCAGTAGGGAGGGCGTCATCACTGGTCGCGTTTGCCAGGGCAAAGGCGAGGATTATGGTTTGGTTGGAGGCGAGGGTGAGGGGGATTGTCGTGCTGGTACCCGTCGTCGTGTACTGCAAGACAGGCGCGACGGCGCCGGTCCAGGCGTCGAAGACGTAAGGCGTGCCAGCCGTGGCGAAGGTGACGTCGACGGTCTGCGCCTCTGCAGCATCATTATAAACGAAAGCGTAGTCCAACCCGTCGTCGCCGCGGCGCCAGAAGGAGTACCAGGACGTGGCGTTGGAGAAGGAAACTCTTGGGAGAATGCCAGCGCTGGAGAGGGCGTCGGGGAGGTCGGCGGCGGTGGCCACCGTGTGGACGTTGGCGAGGCCGCTGGAAATGATGGAGTCGATTGTGCTGGCTACATCGGCGGCGGCACCTGCTTCCTGGCCGATGCTGGTGAGGTTGGTCGCACCGACGAAGAAGATGGGAAGGCCGGCTTGGGCAAACTCCTGAACTTGAGCTGCGCCGCCGGGGGTGATGGCGGATGCGTTGGAGAAGATGAGGGCTTTGAAGGATTGCCTGCTTGGAGCGAGGATGCCGTCCTCGACAACAGCCTCAGGTTCTTGAAGGTTGTTGGCGGAAAGGTATTCATACGTGTAGCCGAGTGTCTCCAGGTTGGTGTCATCGTACTTCGCGCTGACTGTCCATGGCGCCTCGTACAGGTAGAAAGCGAGATCCACATTCGGTGTGCCGGTTTGGGACACGTACTGATTTCTGGAGATGTAGTGAATCGACTCATTAATGTGAAGCCAACTGGGCTGATGCTGGTTCCACATCTCGCTGAACCGATAGGTGAAGGTGGTGTAAGACGGCCAGGTAGTGTTTGTGTAAGGACCCGAGTACGCAAAGCCGTGGAGGACATGCATCGAGATGCCGGCGGCTAGCCCACGCCTTACAGACCAGAGAAGGTCGTTCAAGGTTTGCTGGTAAGGCGCACCGCTGAGAGCCCCGCACTCCGACGAGATGACTGAAATGCCAGAGAGATGGGCGGGGCCGGAGAATTGGCGGTACGTGTCGATAATGTTGCTGAATCCGAGAGACTCTCCTTCCGGGGCGTCGAGTATCGAGATATCGTCAAGCTTGACCGTGTCAGTTGTGAAAAGTCAGAGGGTTTGAGACCGATCGTACCATATTCAGCGGAAGATTGTACGCCGGCTGTGCCGAGTACTCGACACCCAGACCATGAGTCCAATTCACGTATGCAGCAAGGTACTCCTGGTAGCCTTCGTTCAGTGTCGTCCTGTAATCCTCATTACACTTGTCGCCGAAAGTAGCATTCTCAGCCACAAAGGCTTCGCCATATGGTAGAACCGCGCCGTTCCAATAATTGGCGGCCGTGATGAGGTACGGCAAGCAGAGCGTTATATCGTAGCCCCTTGACTCGTTGAACCTGGAGGGTAGATCCGGGGTCCACCAAAGCGACGAGACCATTTCCATGCTATCCTCCCATCCTACGTACCAGTCAATTTGGTCCATCTGGTACTGTCAAGGATACTCACCGTACTTGCCCACCGAGGCCAGGAGCTCCCTCGTCTCCTCATCATCGAGGAGGTGTGCATCGAGAAAATCCGTCAACTTCTTAGAGCCTGTGAAAAGAACCCATAAGTAACAATTCAATGAACAAAGGCCATCATTTGAAGGTAGCCTTTCACCCAAGTAGGTCCTGCGTCTGAGTGCTTCTGCAGCAGACAATCAACTTACCTGCAGCACTGAAGTGATCCACAGTCCACGACCCATTGCCGATATACTCCGTCGCGTTCAGCCCACCAGAGCAGCTCTTCTGGTTCGTATACCGCTCGTACCAGGCCATGATCCTCCACTCACTATCGCCCTCCGGCGCCGTCCAATTCAGTTCTCTGGTATCCGGATCGACGTCCGCCGTCAGGTCAATCACCCGTCCAAGCGTGTTCGCCGGGAAACTGTACGCAAAGCCACCCGCGCCGGCGGAGACTTCGGATACTGTATACGCCCGCCTACGTCAGCACTGCATTGCCCAGTCGTGTGACCCAGGGGAGATTAAAAAAAAAAAAAGCAATTGCAACAAGGAGAGCCAAAACTCACCACCCAAAACCTCCACCCCCACCACCGCCTTCAGCACCTGCCCCCCAAACTCCTCAGGACTATGCATAAAACTGCTGAAATAATTCACCGGCTGCGTACTCTCCCCCAGCCTCCCCTCCCACGTCTCCCCAGCCGCGACACTCCCATTCCAATACGCCAACTCCACCGCCAACCCTTCTTCCTCGGGGACACTCGGCACGCCCTGCCCCTGATTCGCGCCCTGCGCGAAATCCATCACCAGCCCTTCATCGGCAACAGCGCTGAGGGCGGCGGTGAAGATTTCTTTAAAAGCAGGAGTACCGAAGCCGTATTTAGTCCAGTCTGTGGGAGGAGCGACGCCCTGCTCGGCTTCGGGCAGGCCGTATTGGTAGTAGCCGAGCAACTCCAGGCCGCCGGCGCCGACGGAGGCGATGGCGGCGATGTCGGATGCGAGGGTTTCGGCGGGGATGGAGGCGTCGGGGAGCCTGTGGTGGTAGGGTTGTTGGTCAGTTGGGCGTGGGGCGGGTTTGCGGTTGGAGGGAGAGAGGTAGAGGGGGGAGGAGGAGGAGGAGGAGGAGGAAGGGGAGAAGACAGGAGAGTAGCTGGAAGCAGAAGGGCAGGAAAAAGTAGAGTCAAGACACCATGACGTACCAGTAACGGAACTTGGGCCTGTACTGGACCTCTGGCTCCGCAAAGCTGGCCGCGGCGGGCGCCGCGAAGTATGGGAGCAGCCCGAGGGCCGGTGGGAGGAGATGAGAACCGTGCATCCTCACGTCTGCATCAGGCAATGCTGAGGGATTGTAAAGTGTCGAGAAGCAGCGTTGAAGCACTGGTCAAAAAGGCGCCAGCAGCATCCAGCTCGCCACCGCATCTGACCTCCCCAGCTCTTATACCACAAACAGGCCCGAGCACACAACAGCGAGAAAGAAACAAAACGAAAAAAAAGAAAGAAAACACCGCACTCCGTCCCTGATCGACCTCACATCTCGGTGCATCGTCGCCCGAGTCGGAGCTCGGGGCGAAGGCGGCCATCGTTGCCTACTCAAGCTTTAGCTAGGGAGTTGCCGTGCGCCTGACTACCCAAATCTGCTAGATCGAAGACTGTGCGCGGGGAACACAGCATCGGGGCTGCACCCCAGGCTCGTGCTTGACATCATTTGCCGAAGAACGCCATTTGCGGGGAAGGTATATGTCTCAGTGTGGGGAATCCCGGTGTGGTATGCCGCTTTGCTGGTTACACCTCGTACCTCGAACTCGTAAACGTATATAACTAATCCCTCTTACTGGCTGTGCACCCGGTGTACGATGTCCCGAGACCCAGCAAGCTCGTGACTCGATGGAGGGGGGTGGAGTACGGAATACGTCCAAGGCACACATACCGTGATGGTGGTCCCGAACAGTGAACGCCATCTGCCGACGCACGCACGCACGCACACACACATCTCTTCCGCCACACGCTACTTACCCCAAGCATTTTTGCGGACCGCTCGCTCGGCACTAACCGCCTCGCCCTAGTCATCAGCGTTCGTAAACAGCAATGTCGCCAACGACGTCACCGTTCGGCATGTTCCCGATTTTCGCCAAGAGAAAGTTCGCAGCAAGCTTCGGATATTCCGAGGTGGTGGGGAACTATCGTTTGCGTAATCGTATTCGAAGTAAAACGGGCCGGGCCGGTGATACGATGATGACGCCAAGGGGGGAAGCATACTTTTTTCTTTTTACTTTTTGCAGGACGAACGAGCGGGGTTGAAGAATTAGGGCGAACTGCCGGACCGAGGTCTGCTGCAGACGAGTAGTGATATGATATTTTTTTTGACTTTACTTGAAATTTTCTTGACGAAAGAAGCGACCGATGTTGGAGTAAGTCCCCTTTCTCCCTACTGAGAGTGTTTGTTACCTGTCATTGGCGCCGCGCCGTCCGCTCGGAGTGTATCGTTCAACACGCTTTTCCGCCGCGGGCGGATGGCCGGGTCGGGCCGAGCTGGACTGAGCTGCCTTTCGTTTCTTTCTTTTTACAAAGAGGAGGCAACATTCGCCTCCCAATCAATTACGACTGGTCTGGTGTAGAATGGGATAGTAAAGAGGAGAGTAGTCCTTTCTCCGAACCGCACCCATATCCAAAAGCGAAAAAAAAAAAGAGGCGTGTGGTGAAGCCGATGAGGGCTATCCAGTTCATCAATCCAATCCCATCCCATCCCACCCATCCAAAGAGACAACAAAAAACGAAGCTCTGTCAACAAAGAACGCAAAACCCCTTTGTACACCATCCCCCACCCACACCCTACACGCCGATTGGTCTATCGTTAGTCTATGAAGTTGCCCGAACACCGTTTCCCGTTGGAAAGAAGGAGACATCACACAAAAAACTCCCCACGATGCGCTGTACATAACAACTGGGAGCAATGTAAAATGAGAGAAAAAGAAAAAGAAAAAAGAATAGAGTCGCGAAACTTTTCCGTTGCTGGAAAGAAGAAAAAGGAATCGCGAAACTTTTGTCGTTGTTAAAAAAGAAGAAAGAAAAACGATATTGATCGTTCGACCCAGCGAAGGCGAAGTTGAGGGCGAAGCGAAGCGATATCTTCATCAAAACGTACGTGTACGTACCCAGACCTGCCTCAGATCAAGCCGACCTACCTCCCCCTCAATCCCCCTTCTCCTTCTCGTCCCTCGCCGCACTCGTCTGCAAGCCCTTCAACCTCTGCGCCAACAGTCCAGCGCCCGCATGCGACGGCGGCGGCGAAAACGACCCCGCCGCGCGCTTCTCCCACGTCGTCTGGTCGGACCCAAACGAAGACGCAGTTGCACCTTGGCTGCTCGACAGCGAGCCCGTCCTGACGGAAGCCGTCGCGCTACCATCAACGTCCATCTGATCCCTGCTGCCCGGACGGGACTCGACGACCTCGAGGCGGCCGCGCGACAGCTTGAACGGGATGGGGGCGATGGGCTCCGTCAACGAGGATGCGTACGTCTGGAGGTGGTGACGGTGGTAGCCTCCGTTGCTCGGGCTGCTGGCAAAGTCGATGCCGTCGAAGGCATCGTAGTGGTGGTGCGTCTGGCTATGGCCGTGGCTGAGCGAGAGGCCAGCGCTGCGGCGGCGGAGGGCCCTGTCGGAGGAGGAAGCCGCCGAGACGGACGACGGCATCATCTTGCCAGACGCGTGCGGATTGCCGCTACTGCTTCCCTGGCCGTTGCTGCCGTTCTCGCGAGCAGGCTTGTACGCGCTGTACCTCGGATCAGGCAGCTGAATCTCATTCCTGAGCTTCTCCTTGCCGTCGGGCACGCGGTTAGCGAAGACGACGCGGATGCTCTTGTACAGGAAATAGCGGCCCTTCGCCGGGCAGCAGATGTGCAGGTGGATCAAATAGCGCAGGGTCGGGCGGTCGTTGGGGTCCTCGGACGTCGAGAGCGAGGCCTCGGGGCGGTCGGTGCCGAAGTTGGTGCGCTTGTTGAGGGGCATGTCGATGATGGGGCCCGCCGAGTAGCTGCGCTGGCGGATGAAGGTTTTCTGGCCGGGCTCCATGTCGCTCAGGTCGTAGGGCACGAGGAACAGCTTGACGGCGGTTTTGTTCGGGTTCTTGATGACGATTTGTAGCTGGCCCTTGGGCGGGATGCGGTAGCTGCCGCCCGGTGGGGATTTGGGCGAGGTGGCGCGCCGCTTCATCTTCTCGCGCTTGCGGTGCGCCGTCCGCTGCTGCTGTGCGTCGCCGGCGGAGGCTGCGGTTTCGTGGTGGAAATGATGATCATGCTGCTCTTCCGCGCCGTCGCCTGGGTTGTCGGAGCGAGCGTGTCTTCTCCGGCGGCGCTTTTCCTCTTGCTCCTCGGCGGGCTTCAGGTTATTCTCCAAATCCACCAAACCTACGTACGGGCTTGGCTGGTTATCAGCGATCCTGCCGTTTCCGCTGTTGTAGCTGTAGAAGACAGCGGGGAATGGCAGCGTCACGTGCGGTGGGCAGCGCAAATTAGCCTTGCAGTCGCCCTTCCCCAGCACGCCGATCTGGGCGATAAAGTTGAGCGGGCGCGACGGCGTCGTCGACATGCGCCCACGCAAGATGGATTCCTCGTAAGAGCCGACCATGGGCGCATGCTGCAGCGGCGACGTCTCGCTCGACCCGCCGGTCATGGACGGACCGCGCGGGCGCAGCTGCGGCGATTGCGGCGTCGAGTTCGAGTGGTGGCCGAAAAATGACGACAGCGAGCGGCGCGGCTGGTGGGCCTGGTAGGGGAATGTGCCCTCGCGGCGCAACGACGGCTGCGGCCGCCCCGGGAACTGGGAATAGGCGGATGGCGTGTGGTACGTCTGCAGGGAATGCGGCGAGAAGGTGTGGCGCCTGCTTGCGTCGCCGCTCTGGCGCGAGCTGGGCCGGTGGAAGTCGAGGTCCGTGTTGTTCGTCTGCTGCACCAGCGGGCTCGACGGCGGGAGCAGCACGAAGCTGGAGGGGAGCGACGATTGCGAAGGCTGGCGCGAGAGACATGTCTGGACGGGGCCTTGGGGCTGTTGGCGCGGCAGGGCAGCGTGAGGAAAGGCATGGTGCCAGGGCGCAACCGGAGAGGTGGAGAGGGTTGCTTGATGATTGTACGTCACAGCATCGCGTTCCTGTCTAAAGTCGCCCGAGTGCAGCGCAGACCGCGGCCGCTCGATCGACAAGCCAGCCTCCGTGTTGTCCTGCGTTTCCCCTTCGTCCTTCTGCTTGTTCTCCTCCTCCGCTTGCGCAGCGGGCTCCTGGCGGGACCTGGGGCGGTCTTCTCGCGGGGCTGTCGACTGCGCGTCCCCGCTCAGCGTCCCAGGCTCGTCGCGCCGCGCGGGGCGTATGCTGACGGTGTGGTGATGCTGCACAGGTGGACTTTGGCTGCGCTTCAGGCGTTCGATCAGGGCTGCACGATCCAGCGTGCTCTGTCTGTCGTGGTCGTCGCCACCGTCGTCCCAACCGAATAATTCAGCATCCCCCGGCCCCCGCAGGTAGTCGACGGACCACACCTGGTCCCTCCGGTCGCGCAGCAAGTCCTGGGCATGGCGGAAGCGGTGGCGGTCGTAGCGGAGCGGGCTGTCGTCGTCGTTGTCGTCGTGAAAGATGGGCATGGGCATAGTCGGGAGGATGGCGGCTCGTACGGACGAGCGGCACTTGAGGGCGTCAAACCAGCAAAAAAAGAATTTGGACGCTTAGGTCGGGGCGAAGAGCGGTTAGTGGCGTTTTGTGTCGTCGGGCTTGTATGCGCTGGCTCGCGGCGGTGCGGGTGGATGGAGCGACGTCGGAGTGGATGAGCGATGAGTAAGAGCTGCCAGAGCGGAGAGGCGGAAATTGAAACGCGCAGGGCCCTCGGAGCGGCCTCGAAATGCGGGCTTCGAGTTGCGAGCGAGGCGATAGCAGCAGGGCGGGCAACCGCTGGCATTGGCGGTGGGCGCACCTCTCGGTCCCTTCTTCGTCGTGAGGTATGACGGAAGACAAAGCTGCAAGTCACACGATCACGAGTCCCCGCCCCCAGCCACGCCAGCGTCTGCCGCCCATGCAGCGCGCACCAGTCTGCGCACGCGTCCTTATCTGATGAGCACCGTGATGGCGCACTCTCGGGGTCTGCAAAGCAGCTGGGGCGCCGCGGGATCGCCTGTGCTGCGGCCCACTCTGCCCGTTAGCGCCGCTAGGGCAAGACGAAATTTCATCATCTCGCCCAGCCCTATCGTCTTTTCCGCGTTAATCCCACACGCCAGCTCACTATGGCCGCCAGCAAGCGCCAACGCGACGACCACGACGCCCGCCCGTCCTCCAACAAGAAGTCGCGCAGCGACAATGCCCCGCGCAAGGGCTTCTCCGTCGGCCCCGCCAATCTACCTGACGGAGCCTACAAACGCAAGGGTATGCCACGGCAACAGCCCGCCACGTCTCCCATCACCACAGCGCGCCGCATGCTGACACCACAACAGTCAAGAAAATCAAGAAGGACCTGATCTACAAGGCCAAGGTCAAGAAGCGCTACGCAAAGATTCGCGAGAACGAGCTGCGCCAGGCCCAGAAGGCCGCCAACCAGACCGAGCACCACGACGCCAACGAACACCACGACAACGACGAGAAGAAAGCAGAGGAAGAAGAAAACGACAAGTCGCCCGCCCCAGAACCCACCCTCGACCCGCATCCCGAGCGCCAGGCCCTGCTGGACGAGCCGTCGCCCGAGCCCGAAGCGAAGCCCGCCCGCAAAGAACGCGGTCCGCGTGAGAAGAGGAAGAAGCCCAAGACTTTCGGCAAGGAGGCTGCCATCGGTCAAAAACGCAAGGAAGAAGCTGAAGCCCGTAGGAAAGCGCAGGAAGAAGCTGAGCGCGAGCGCCAGGAAAAAATAGCCCAGCGGGAGCGCATGAGGAAACAGATGGCGAAGGCCCGTGCGACGGGCAAGGATGGCAAGAGGAGGCTGGGGAGGGAAGCCCCTGTGCTGCTGGAACGCGTGAAGAAGCTCGTCGGGGATGCGTAGGGTGCGGGGGCGGCATCATCCAGGATGATTATTATGCATGAAACAGCGAGTTGGGCGATGGCCGGAAGGTTACGGCGGCGTGTGGCCTTGGACACGTGGATTGCGTGCACACTCTCTAACCTGACCGCTCTCAGGGCATCCAGGTCCAGGCATGGAAAACAGCTCGACTAATTTGGGAAAACAGAAGGTCTTGGCTGAGGGCGGTATTGCGTATCGGACTTGAGCTATGACCTCCTCCGCGGACAAGGAACCGTCTCAGGTAAACCGCGCGGCATCTTCCTTATTTCAGGCCCAGAACCGCCCATAGGAACCATGGCGTGCATGGACGCTTTGCTGTGGTTGGTTCCATTGCTCAGGCCAAGTTCTTGTCTGTCTCAACAAATGACCTCTCCTTGGCCTCTTCCTGCTGGAACTCTAAAAACATAGCACAGGAAAAGGGCCAGCATTTCTCTAGGAGCATCGGCTATTCTAGCTAAGACTATGGCAGTCCATTGCTTGCTTGACTGCGCGGCCTTTCCTTTAAAAAGATTCATATTTTGGCTCCTAAGTTGGCGTTGCTTTACAACCCACCTTTAGTCCGAGCCGAGTCTGTGTACTGAGTCCCTTCTCCAGGTCGCAACCAAAAAAAAATTCACATACTTGCTCTACATGGCTCTGCTTCAACTGTGACGTTTGCTGCCTCTTTTGGCCCTCCTTGCTCCCGTGGTTGTGCTTTGTATTGACTCCGACTATGTTATGTAGATCTCAAGAGCCAGTTTATCCCGGTCAGAGTTTCTCGTGTTGGCCTTGGAGCTTGCTGTGTCTTCGGCCCACAGCAGTCTTCACCAGCCCTTTGTCCTTTCCCAGACCTGAAGAATCGAAATATGAGACTTCTGGGGTTAATTTCATCATCTTGCATTTTCAGCCTCCCAGTCGTTACATACATCACCATGACATGTTTAACGTTAGCGCTAGCTACTTTAAGCTTAAGTCTCACCTACTTTAAACCATGATGCAACACTATTTTCATAGCTAATGTAGCAATCATGTAAATAATGTAGGCTTCAAGAAGAAGAAAAAAGAAAACGGGCGCACAGCAGACATGACGCGTACGTGTGTTCTTCTAGCGGGTGGAGTAAAGTATATGATACAGAGGCGAGTAGTTCGACTTACGTAGAACTTCGAGAAACCGACCTTCACCGCTCAATAGCTGCAGATTTTAGTATGCTGTGGTTGCCTACAAATATTTGGGCACTGACCGGACGGCCAGGCTGATCAAATCTGCGTCTCGTATGCTGTGTTTCATTCAAGACTCCAAAGTTGCCATTAGATTTAATCGTGTGGGGGCTAGTCCGCACTGCCGGGCCATGGATCCATAAAATGCACGGTTGCCGCGTTGTTTGTTCCTATATTTGAACTCATGGCCCCCAATCGCTTCGTTCAGCCTTGCACTCCTGCAGATCTCTTTCCCTCGCCGACCAATGCGGCGGGGCTGACAGCAAAAATATCGGACCATTCCCAGCTTCGCTTCTGCATGGCGGATGAAACACAGACAAGGTTGTAACTTGAATCCTACAATACTAAACGTGGCTCCCCCACCCGCGCGTCTGATTCTCATCAACTCAGCCCTCCTCATGGGGACATACTTATCCTATATTCTTAGGTCTGGTCTGTACAGTTCTCAACATGGAGGAACGGGAATATTTCCTAAATTCTCGTCGGCCAGACGACTTCGTTCGGATAAGTCTCGACAGCAATCACGAAAACGTCACGTTGCCTGCTGGCACTGACACCCCTCAACACGTTCCTCGATTCGACCCCAATAATACCGCCGGAAGGAGTTCAGTCAGCAGAGCGCATCCTACTAAGCCACAAACGAGGGTTTCGAATTATGCTCTAACTGATGACGAAAACACGTCGGAAAATGGCCAGAACCAACACTCCCCGCTTCTAGGTATTGCTGCTGTGGGACGTGAAAATGACCCTCACGGCCAGCACGATTCAACACTCGCACTTCATTCAGGAAGTTCGTCTGACAAGACTCCTCAGCAAAAGTTCGAAATGGTTAATGGTAGCGATACTTGGGTGAACCAACCGAGATGGACACCCTTCTATCTGCGGGCGCCATTTCTGTTTGGCCAAGCTTTCGTATTTGCCCTGATGATTGCAGCGCTGGAGGCTCTTTACTATGTATCGGAACGGGACAAAGGGTTGACCACAACGTCACAAAACTTGCATTACTTATGGACTTACGGTCCCACATTCGGTACGTAGCCTACCTGGTATTATGACTAAGTTAAGGCCCTGTTTAACTGTATCTGACATAAATATAGTTCTCACCATCCTGTCTGCTTTCTGGGCACAAGTCGAGTATCGAACGAAGCAGCTCATGCCATGGGCGTTGATGAGCCTTGGGAAATCATCTACAAAACACCCTCTGCTGCTGAACTATCTGATGTCGACGAATCCGGAGTCTTTATTACGGTCAATCAAGAGACGCCATTTTCCCGTTAGTATCGGGATCTCGGGGTCCTTGCTCCTGCGGCTTCTGATCGTCTTCTCCACTGGGCTGTTTGGCTTGGAGTACAGACCAATTACCTACGACAAAGACATTATTACCCTTGACAACCTGGATCTAGGAAAACAAGTGGATATTGTCACGGGTACCCCACAACAACCTGTCGACACTGCCTTATATTTCTGGGGCACTAGAGCTCACGACTTACCACTCCCTCGCGGCGTAACTTCTGAGTTTGCAGTCCAGACTTTTAAACTGTCTGAAGGTGGTGCGTAGTACTGATGCATGAAAAGTTGGGTTGGAGCTCACATCTCCCAGGTTCCTACGATACCGAAGCAGCTGATGTCCAAGTCTTTCAATCCCAGCTGGAAAATTGCGAGACGTTCGATTTCGAGTACACATTTTCTAATAAACCTCCCGACAATGATACTGCCCTGGAGTCGATACTTCCGGATCGATATCAAGATATGTTCAAGCAATGGTGCTTCTCGTCTCGGAAATCGGTGTTTGGGGCATTCAACCCGACAGCCGAATCTTTAGCAGCCCAAGGCACGTTCTTTTTTCTGAAAAGTCAGCTGGGCATCCTTTACGAATGCTCGAACGAGACATTTGTGGAGAGGCCTGGCCTGGAACATCGTCTACTCATTGGCCTGGAAACCGGCTATCCTGAAAAGAGCAGAAGAATCTCGGGTGCCCTATGCGAGCCCACCTATTCACTCACCCGCCGAACAGTCACGAACGTCACAGATATTTCACGAAGTGAAGATCTACTTCGCGTCGCCACGACGGCTAAAGAAGTTCTGGACCTGGGAAAACAGCCAAGCAACATCACCCAGGACATTTTGGACAGCATTCAGTATGAGCTGAGCACATACAACACTGCTATAACCGGCATCTTTGATCGATATCAATGGTATAATTTGCTGAATTTAACGGAGCCACGAAGGGAAATGTCAGATTGGGCAAACACGACCCTGGTCACAGAACTTTCACAGAAGATTTGGACTGATTTTGCTGCCTTCTCCGTACGGATGGAGCTCGTAAGCCCGTCCAATCAGACTTTGCAGGGAACCGCCACGTCCACCAAAAGTCGGCTTTGTATCCAAGAGCTATCCCTGCGGCTTATGGAGGCACTTCTTGCGTTGCTTGCGCTACTCAGCATTGCATTGTACCTCCTTTTCCCCGGTGTTCTTTACCGTGACCCAGGCCCGGTTGGCTCTCATGCTTTGATTTTAGCAAAGAGCCCGCCTCTCAGAAATATTCTCGCCGGTGGAGGACTCGCGCCCAATGAAATCCTCGATTCCCGCCTTCGCGGATATACGGCTTCTTTCCCGACCCCAAGAACAGCAAATGATCCAACCGTTGTTGTCACACCCACAACAAGGGACACTTCGGATGATAGTACGCCGTCCCAGCCCACCAAGGATAACACCGATCAGTCAAAGTGGTGGCAGCCCCTTACTGGAAGCACTTGGTTCCGAATCGCACTCTTCGCAACAACAGTAGCCGTTATTGTTGTGCTGGAGGTTCTATCTCAGATATCAAAAAAGAACCACGGTATCGCGAATGTTGTCATTGATGGGTATCAGAAATACACTTGGACTTACATTCCAACGGTGATCATGGCACTGATCGGGTTGACCTTCGCCGCAGCGGACGCCACGGCTAGATTGCTACATCCGTTCCAACTACTTCGAAGAGGAAACGTAGCCTTCAAGGAAATGTTATACGATCCAGCCTCCCAGCTGACACTGGCTGCAGTAGTTCACGCTACGAGGAAACGCCATATCGCGCTCTTGGCATCTATGCTCACCGCGCTGATGGCTCCTGCCCTGACCATCGTCACCAGCGGCCTATACACCCCCACCCCCGTTCCATGGGGCCACGACATCGCACTGGACGTCACAGGCTGGTTCTACATCGGCGACGGCAAAGTGCGCGACGTCAGCCTAGGCGGCGACTACGACTTCCTCTCCCTGATCGAATACACCAACATGACCTACCCACAGTGGACGCACGGCCAATACGCATTCTCAACCTTCAACCCCGCCACCATCCACGGCACCAACGGCAACGACACCGCCCTCACCCTCCACGCCGCCCGCCTCCCCGCCACCCGCGCCAACATGAACTGCACCATGACGCACTACTTCCCCCACCTCAACAACTCCGCCCGCACCCAGGACATCCTCGTCGACCCGCCCGCGGGCTGCCACCCACCCCCTGCTACCACCTCCTCCTCCTCGTCCTCCTCCTCCGACCGCCAACTCCGCTTCTCCCTCGCCTCCCCACCCACCACCATCGACGCCGACGGCTACTTCGTCAACGACCTGACCGAGTACGGCATGCTCTACTCTTCCGGCATCACCTCCGAAGACCTCATCCCCGCCGCCGTCTGCGGCGACGACCGCTCCCACTTCTGGTACCTGTCGGGCCACCGCCGCGACAACGGGACGCACGACTCGCTCTCTCTGCTGCACTGCACGCCGTACATAGAAGCCCTCGTCGTGGGGGCGAACTTCTCGATGCCGGGGGTGGAGGTGCTCGGGGAGGGGGACGAGGCAGTGGTCGCGGATGAGGATTCCGCGGTCTTCATGTCCGCGGCGCCGAACGCGACGGCAAGGCCGTGGAACGACGTGGGTCAGTTTCTGAGCCTGCTGGTTAACGGCACGGGGGGGATGCCGCTGAGAGAGTTTGTGGGGAGGGAGAAGGTGGACGGGTTTAGGGGCAGGGTGGAGGAGTTGTATGGGATTTATGTCGCGCAGGTGCTGCATACGTATTATCGCCGGAGCACGGACGACGTCGGTGATGCCGGAGATGATGGCGCGGGGGATGACGGGGCTGCGGCGCAGTTCGCTGCTGGAACGATTAATGGCACGGTTGTGGACGGCGCGCGGCTGCGGCTGGTGCAGAATGCGGTGTCGACGCGGATCTTGGAGGGGCTGTTGGCTGCTATGCTGGTGTGCGGAGCTGTGGCGTGCGTGTTGGAGGGGAAGACGCGGATTCTGCCTAAGGATCCGGGAAGTATTGCGGCGAAGATGAGCTTGTTTGCTGATGGGGAGGTGTGGTGGGACAGGGAGGTGGTGGATGAGTTGAGGGAGGAAGAGCGAGGGGAGAGGAGGAGAGAAGAACTATTCAAGGGGTGGGCGTTTCGGATGGGGTGGTGGGGTGAGGGGGAGGAGGGTGCGGGTGGAGGAAATGCGGAGGCTGGGAAGAGGAGGTTTGGGGTTGATGCTACGAGGGTGTATGTTGATAACGGGTCTTCCGGTGTTTAGCGCTTACATGTTTTTTTGCTTTCTCATTGCATACCTATACGGTCGTGTACTTCTTATGCGCCGTTTGATGAAGATAATCGCTTCATTTCGCCTTCAGCTTCGCCTTCGCTAGGTTAAACAATTATTTCTTTCTTTTTCTTTTCGACAAATAACAAAAGTTTCATGATTCCTTTTTCTTCTTTCCAGCAACGGAAAAGTTTTCGCGGCTCTATTCTTTTTTATTTTTCTTTTTCTCTCATTTTACATTGCTCGTCATTGTGCATTTCGAGAACTCTGCCCCATGCGTTAAGTTTCTCCACTTCGAACCAGATGTCCAAGCGGCTATAAGAAGAATGCAATCTATTTTCTTAGAGTGGATCCAAGTACAAACAGAGCAGTGGCTCTAGGACCGAGCGGTACAATGCCTTCATCTTGATGTAATCAAGCCATGAAGAGATCAGTGCCGCTCTTAGCCGCACGTCGACTTCAACTTGCAGCATCTATCTGACACATTTAAGCAAACTAGGAACTCCGCGGTCCTTGGAATTGGTACTAAGCTATATGAGCCAGTCATCTGCTGAAGCTCTCAGATGATTGTTTTCGAAGAAATAGTCGTTCTGGATCATCTAATACGTGATAGTAGTTCTCCTCTGGGCGCGGAACTGCTTCATACCAGTCTGACCTTCTTCTATGTACGTAGTAACTTTAGAAATAAGGTATTCGAAGTCTTCTACTACTTTCTACTTGTATCGTAATAGCTTTTGTAGCTTAGTATAAGCTATAACTATAATATTACATTTTTATCCATAGCCTCTTTTCATTCATTCGCCTTTTGGCCTCCCGTGCGGCAGTTATAAACAATCCGCCGGCGACTAAACAACTCCCAGAGAAGATTTGCGCCCTATCGTATGATCCTCCATTCGCGGCGATAATGGCGCCGGAAACTGGTGACCCAAGTAATGCGCCGGTCCCGACGGCAGCACTGATGATCCCTATCCGTGCCCCAATCTTTGACATGTCTGGGTTTATAACAGGGACCACAGCAAGAGACAGTGATTGAACCCCGCCCACCGACAAACTGTAGAACGTGGTCCAGATATAGAGCCCTGGTGTCGAATGAACCAGGGTCCAGGTATACATGCATAACGTAGATGCGAGTAAGAAGGTGATGAAAACATTCATCGTACCGATATAACTTGCAATAAAACTGGGCATAAGGCGGGCCACGAACCCAATGCCGTTGAGAATGAGCGTCAGGTTCAGCGATTCCGTATAAGACATGCCAAGTTTCTCTCGTGCGTAAGAGCTGAGAAAGAAGAATGGGAAGAAGACACCCATGAAGGCCTGATACTTTTGTAAGAGAAAGGTTCTCCAATTATAGTGCTGGCGAATGGTACGAAGGCTTACCAAGAAAGATCCAATGAGATAAAAACCGAATGCGGCTTCTTTGAAAACAGATAAATCGACAGTTGGGCCGGATTTCTTCGGGTTTCGCCTTGGGCGACCACACGGCAAAGCAACGGCGAACGTTCCCAGTTGTATGAACCCGATCCCTCTCATGGTCCATCCAAAGCCTATTGTTGGTAGCAACGTTCTCGCCATGCTGGGGTAGATGAGCCCCCCCGTCACGCTCCCGCAGGCTGCTATCCCCATGGCCAGCGCCAGCCTACTCCTGAAGTACGTGGTAATGAGAGTCATCATTGGCGTTAGAAGGAATCCGTTGCCTAGGCCTGTGCACAACCCTTGCGCGAGGATAATTTGCCAATAACTGTGAGCCAGCGAGGTCATGAATGTGCCAAGGACGACAAAGAATGCACCAGCGAGTGTTGTAATGCGAAAGTGGCCGGCATCTGTGAGACGGCCGCTGACGATTCCCATAAAAAAGAGCAAGAAGACGGCTATGGAGCCCACCCATGCGATGTCTGAGCGTGTGCGGTTCAAGGTCGAGACGTAGTAGGTTTGAAAAACGCCGAAGGATATGATCATACCCCTTTCGCACCTGTCAATCGGGAGGGAGGAAAAATTGGAGGTTGTGGATGTCAAGGACAGGACTCACCAGGTGTTCATGATGGTGAGAAAGCAAGCCAGCACTAACAAGATCAAAGGGTTAAAACGGCGATAGACCTGCTTGTTGGAAGGGCTGCTTACCTGCCATCCAGCTTGCCCGGCCTCCCTCTGACGGTTCATTGTGTGAACCGGCCACGTCTGACAGCCCGTTGCTAGTCATACCAAGATTGGGGACAGTCGCCGACTCCAAATCATCCTGCCTTGGGGGACCCGGTTCAGGAGTCGAAAATTGTGCGCTTTTTTCGTCCCTCATGTTTTCTTCGATATTGTTCGGGGAGTTGCACCCAGGGATGTGGCCAGATTGATTATTCTGCATGTCGCAGCTGCTGCTAGGTTGTCGACAATGGTATGGTGTGTATGGATCAATAAGTGCCTTGTGACAAATGAGGCGGTCCCGTTGTAGTGATGAGATAGTCAAAAGTGTGATTCCCAGCATGTGTGTTTATATATCTCTAGAAGGGAGATCCTTAAGAAGAACGTAGCAGCATCGCTAAAAGAATCTCCGTGGAACTAAACCTAACACGGGGGCAAAACCCGAATGAATTTCTAAGCCATTTGCACAAACGATGCGTTCCTCGGTCAGTTGATCTGCACGGCCTTTCCCGGCTTAAGCCAGCGAACCTTTGACGAAATACCCTCATCCTCAAACTCCTTCGAAAGCTCGTCACCATGCTGTGTGAAATGGTCCCAAGATTCATAGTGCATGGGTACAAGCAAGTCTGCCTTGATATCGCGGAAGAGACGGGCGGCTTGGCGGCCATCCATAGTGATCTGAAGATATTCACCTGGATAACCATGGATACCCTCGCTATTGATCTCGTAGAAGGTTGCTTTGCCGAGATTCATGAGGGCAACAGCGATGTGGTATTTGTCGGCCATCTTAGCAAGTTCCTCGATGTAGACTGTATCACCGGAGAAATAGACAGCGTTGGGGCGGCCATCAGGGGCGGTGCCGAAATCTTGGGTATGGACGAGAAAGCCCACGCACTCCTGGCCGGGCCAATGCTTGCACGGCGTAGCTGTAATGACGAAATCCTTTCCGGCGATGCGGACTTGTTTCTCTTCCCAATCCTTGAAGCCTAGGACACTTGGTCTGGGAGAGAGGTTCCTGGCACCGTCGTTGGTAGTCACGACATGACGCCCATCGAGGAGTTGGCGGCCGAGATCATCAAGGTTGTCGGGGTGGTTTTCGTGGCTCAGGAGGACGGCGTCGATATGGGGGAGCTCGTTCAGTTTCAAGGCAGGATCGTCGTGGATCTTGAGAGGCTCTCGACCGGGTGCGGTTGGCCATTCACTGCCGGCAGGGGAGAAAAATGGATCGGTAAGGAAGGTGATGCCATCGATGTCGAGAATAGCCGTGGCAGTCCCGATATGAGTGATGCTGACCCTGTTCTTAAACGTAGAGATAGCCATGATCGCTAGTGATTGCGTAGAAGGTTGGAGAAGTCAAACTTGTGCTGATGATGAGCAGAGGAGAAACAGAGAGTGGCCATTTTATAGACAATTCCTGCAGCAGCCGACAACTTTTGCATGCAAACAGTGCCAGTCACTTGGCAATGGAGCGATTGCGTAGGATCTGATTTCAAAGCAAACCGCCTTGTGAGTGATTTTCGGGAATGCTATGGCTGTCCATTCTAGAGGACGCTATTCTTGGAAAATAATATCTGGTGCAACATGTGAACGGGACAACCCAGGTGGCTTTGCCACTGCGGGATTGGATTGTCACGGGATCCACTAAGCTGTAACGGGGATCAAAACCCGAATTCACTAAGGGGTAAATTCAAAATCCACACCCGCGGATAGGCCGCAACCGTAAGGTTCGGCAACTGTCTATGCGACTGCACTAAGACGGTGGCACTTCGGAGGTATGGATTCTGAGCGAGTATGTGGATTCGGTGAATTTGACCCTCTGAGGTGTGGATTCGAATTTACCCCTTAGTGAATTCGGGTTTTGACACCCGTTACAGCTTAGTGGATCCCGTGACAATCCATCACTTTATCTGGACACCCCACGCAATTCCATCGTTCGTTTGTGGTGTCAAAAACCGAGCTCTAACCAGGCTCGCGCTCGAAGTTATACACGCTTCGCTATTCGGTATCCTTGCCCAGCGCCATGAAGGTCCGGAAGAAAACCTTGTGCCATACTTGTCGGAAGCGTAAGCTCCGCGTAAGTCTTCTCTTGCTCTATATACCCAGCCGAGACATAGTCATTGACTTCGGGTACCCTCTGCAGTGTGACGGCAAGCACCCGGCATGTTCACAGTGTCTTTCGAGCAAACGTCAATGCGAAGGCTACCCCGACCCCCTGTTTGTACCGGTTGTGCCTAAGGACCCGCTAGAGCAAAGAGATCCGCCTGCTCCCCCGTCATCGGAGTTGACTCAGCAATCCCGGTCATTTGTTTCGCCCATACCCAGATCTACTCTCGGTCTCCTTCGGCCTAATCACGCACATCGGTCCCCCGGGTCCATCACTAATCCAAGCGACGGCTCATTGCTTTCACCCAATAGCCTTGCAAGACAGCAACTCGTTGGCTGCCCAGTCCATCCTTCACTACCGGCCGTCACTCAGGCTACAATCTTGTTGATTCTCCGCAACTATTGTCCACACAGCGAACTTCAACACGAGAATCTAGCCTTCAGCCCACAATCGCCCAGGATCTGTGGCGTTTGGGTCACCGCCCTCCCTGAGCTCGCCGTCAGCGCAACTGGCCCCCTCGGGAAATGCCTCAGCTCTGCGATGACCGCCTTGGCCTTATCCATCACAGCTTACAAAACCGGTCGAAATTTGGTACAGCCTATTGCTTCTAGTTACGAACATAGTCTCCGCCTACTGCAGCATGACTTACAGCGGAGCGGAAGCGTCTACAAGAATGAACAGATAGCGGGCGTTATGTGCCTTGCCCTTCTGGAGGTAGACAGCTTTAGTCCACGTTTTCTGTTTCGAAGTTTATATGAAAAGGAAAACTAACAATTCCCAAAATCTCGAACAGGTTCTCTCGCCAATAAACACTTGTAGTTGGCTCGTACATGTAGATGGCGTCAGCGAGCTCATCCGATCATCCTCACCCGATGCCTTCAGCATTGGCATTCAGCACAAATTGTTTATTGGGTTTAGACCGCTATTGGTGAGTATGGTGAGCGAGAGTAACGTCGGCCTCATAGCCTGGTTCTACGGCTTACGAGGTCTTGCCTTTCAGATACTCAAAGCTTTCATCCTTCGCAAATCGACATTTCTCGCGGACAAAGACTGGGCTCAGAAGCCTTTCACGCATCATCACGCTGCGCCCTTGCAAAGCCTCCTGAGCTTGGCAGCAAACATCCCCGAAATTTTGGAAAAATTTGATGCAATGAGAGACGAATCTCTTGACACGGCTGTGGTCGCCGCCAACGAAAGGCTTGCCGAGTTTACGAGAATCAGAGAAAGCCTAGAAGTCTGGGGCTGTTCATTCGTAGCAAAATCTCCGGTACCGTTGTATTGGCCTCAAAAACCTAAAGATGGCAGTAAATGTCACCACGACCTACTGTGGTTTCCAGACGTCAGTACAGCCAACAGCCTTACTCATCTGTGGTCTTTCCAGATCCTCTGCTTGTCGCATATTGAAACCCTGCTGGTCCAGTTTCCTGAGCTGAAACCATCTTACACTGCCAAACTGGGAGATACAGAGGAGCTGAGGAGTGCATGCATCGAACTGTGCATTCGGGTATTCCAGAGTATGGAATTCTTATTACAAGAGGAATTCATGCTTTATGGTCTCTTGTCGACAGGGTTTCCATTGTATACGGCATGCAGAGCACTCGAGTTGGACGCACGGGGTAGAGCCGTCCTTGAGACGCTGGATCCAACAGTTATAGACCGTAGTAACATCCAGCGAGCCCCATTTCTATCGACCGCGTCTTCGATTATGAAGAGTCAAAAGATTTCTTAGGTTAGAGAAATGAAGCCATGTGTTACGGTGCAGCCTAAGATATATGCTCGAATGCACCGTACTTTTTCAATGCACCCTATATGGGTCCTTCCCCTTTTGCATAAGCTTTCCCGCACCCTAAGATATATGCTCCAGTCGACTCTACTTTCTAAGTTGACTCTACATGGGTCTTTCCGGTTCTGTAATTCGAAAGGGCGCACACCATTAGGTCGTGCCGTCTCGGAAGAGAATGCTATCCTCCTGATGGGATTCGGCGGACAACTTAGAGCCTCTTCATTCTCGCTTGACTTCCATAAGGTGCCAATTCTGCTATCTCCTGAGACAATGCTCTTCAAAGCAGTAGACTGCCCCGGTTCTCACGCCTGTTCTTTGTGGGTGGTTGCCCAATGCGGAAAGAGCGTGCGAGACATTTTTCGCTTACAAGCGCCTGTGCTAAACAACCAAAAACCACGTAGATGGGATCTTCAAAGCCAAGGAGCTTTTGAGTTTCCTCGATCGCTTCGCATACGAGATGGCGGGTTTCGAAAGCGATCGGGACTCTTCGGGAATGCCGTGTTTGTCGAGTATCGTGAGTGCTGCGAAGCTCGGCGTCCAGTGCATTCGACCCACCCAAGGGAGACGACACAGCGACATGTGGTTTGACAAACCACCGCGCTTCAATGTTGATGCCTAAAGTAGTGAGGCGCCCAGGTTGTGGAGAGAATATGCATTGCGTGTCATCAAGGCGCTTGCTGTGCCGCAGCGCACTGACCACTGAGCGTGTAGCCGCGCGACAATGTTCGAACACGGATAAGGTAATGGTCATCACGGTTTAGTGGATTTTATACTTTATTAAATCAGTTAATGAGCTTCTACGATGATAATTATGGAATTTTTGTTAGTGTCAAGGAGGGGATCAACATGGTTTTATGATTTAATAATTCATTGTGCTGTAAGATCAATCGCGCCTGCAGACACGTTAAGAGCAGGCGATTGGTCTGTATTTAGGCGCGGCACATCCAATAGCGCGTAGTCTTAGCGAAAAGTGGGGGAACTTTCTTGACAGGGCTACGCGGCATTGTTCCCCGCCTGTTCACACGATATTTTGACAAGCGCCCTGCCCCATGTTGCTCCACTGCCCAGCTCGTCCTTGGCGAGCTGAACTGTATATCCTCACATATATCAAGACCAAAGCACATCGCACTCAAGACAAATCCAAGAATCAGAGAGAAACAGTACTTCGATCAAGACACAATGCAACACAACGAGCTTCTACCATCTTGCGAGGGTCCGAAAATGCACCCATTCGGTGAACCCAATCCGGAAATCGAATTCGAAGAGCGACTGGATGATGAGGAGGAGGGATACGTCTTCAAAGTCAACATCAACTCTCAACCTTTCGCTCTCAAAGTGGTAAGTCTCTATTCTTTTCATATCATTCCATGCCACTCACTGAATCATTAGTTTAAATTCTTCGATGCATTGGAAGAACGCATGCAATTCAACCCAGAAATAGACGAGGACGTCCCCGACGAGATTTTCGAAAAGCACATCGATCCGTTTTACGCCGAGTGTCGCGCTTATGGTCGCATCAACGAATTTTACAATGACGCGATCCCGGAAATGTATGAAGAGGCCCTCCGACAGTTTTTCCCCAAGGAACCACAGGGAGGAGAAAAGAGGGTTGTTGCAGCTCAGTGTTACGGTTACTTGTATCTTTCTCCTGAGGACGAAGAATATCTGAGCAAGAACCACGGATGGACGCGCGAGGAAAAGCATGAAGGGAAACCTCTCCGAGCGCTAGTGAAGCAGCTCATTGAGCCTATCGATGAGGGAAACCAACCAGACACATCTCAGGTGCACGACAACCTGCGGACACTGCACAGTATCGGGATCTTTCCACAGAACGTTTCTCTTCGCAATTACCGGGATGGTCTCCTTATGAGCTTCAGCAGTTCATATACTGTACCTCATTGCACTATTCAAGCTCTGCCAGAAGTGCAGGTCACGGCAGACTTTGACATGCAGCGGGTTGATAACATGATCGATGGCCAGAGAATCGAAACATCCATGGCAGCAGTGTATTGAAGAAGTGATGGTACTTCACGCTGGGGGGCAGTGAATGGAATTCCACAGGAGTTATATGGGTTAAATGAATTAGGGAAGAATGGAAGGCTGGTAAGAGGATATTCAGCCACCTGGTAGACCAATACAACATGTCACATAGTCCCCAACAAAACCCAAATGTTCAATTAGGCCGGTTTCGAAAGTATTTAATACGGACACAGAGTTGAGTTGTAATCCGAGGTGATTGGTTTCCAATGTTTGCCTGAAGCAATACAACATGCCAACCCCAAGAGGTTTAACCCGTTTCTAGTGTCATGGCATGTCTAACATGCACTGGTCAGTTCTGGTCACGAAAATAATTACCGGTATCTCAGCCAGTGCGGTAACTTGTCAAAATGACACTCATTCATGATTTTCTTTGCAAATATTCGCGGTGTCTGTCTCCTAAGCTAAGAAGCAGCTAAATGACCTAATTACACAGAAATCTTCTGAATAAGCATTGCGATATGAAAGGGGATGGATGCATTTCGTAGGTGATATTTCATAGTGAGTGACTATACTAAAGTAGATACTTAGAGTTTAGGAGAGGTAATGAAAAGGAAGTAATATATCGCTCAAATGACAATAAAACATAGAGAGATTTCACAAATTGGAACCTAGAAACTGGGTTGTGCTCCAACAAACTTCTCTCGAATCATCTCAAATAATCCACCTATATTAAATCCACGTCCCATCCTCTTCTCTCCAGTGGAATATTGCGCAGATGGCGAACCTTTTGATACAGGCTGGACAGCAGATCCTTCCTCTCAGCATCCCATGCCTGTCTTGTTTCGCCGCCCATGTACGTGTAAGTGTGCGAGTCAGTATTAAACGAATTGAGGAAAAGGGCTTGACAATGCTCGAAATTTCGCTCTTTGCGCTTCACAAGAGATTCAAAGATTTCGGAAAAATCGAAATGCGGGACAAATTCATCGTTCTGCTTGTCAATGTATTCCAATGGGGATCCCTAAAGAATTCATTAGGGCAAATTTCTCAAATCTTGTTATATTTTGTACTCACGGATATTAGCAATTCTTGTGGAGGCAGCTTGAGGAAGGCGTTCGTTAGAACGTACTCAATGCAAGGGCGATCGATGAAGCATACCTCAGGCCCAATCATTGATTCCTTAAGCATCCATCCTCCCTGCTCCTTTGCCAGACACGACTTCATTTGATGCTCAAGTAGAACAGCCCGACGTGCGAGAAGCTCAATCCATCGATCTTCAAAGGTATCATCCAGCATCCTGAAGTAATTTGAACATTCCACGTCCAGACGATGCGCCAGTTCTTTCTCTTCGTCGGTAATCTCAGCGAACTCCAAGTCCCAGTCTTTAGATCCTTTCAACCGCTCCTCAACGTTCGCGGTGTCGTTGCCTTCCAGTTTACGAAAGTCTTCATGTGGACTGTAAAACTTGACTTGAGGCCGCGGACCGTGGTAATCGTGTTCACCGTGGATCCAGCACGTGTGAGTCATTCCCCACTCCTCGAAGGTTTGGAAACGGTGAAATTCTGATGCGGCCTGAGCCAACGAGTCTTGCTTTCCGGAATGCTTCAGAACCAGTGACAATTCCAACATCCATGGTATCGCTTCTAATGCATTCTCCTGAGAGGCAGAGAGATCATAGTCCTCCCAAAAGAGTCCCCTTATGGGTGAGCATCCAGCGGAGGAGCAGGGACAGGAGCATTTATCGTTTTTGTTGATGTCGCCACCTGCTGATATGAGTATAGCGATTGCATCAAGCCAATCAGTCCACTTGTCTTTCCTGGATGCTCCCCAAGAGGAGAAGCTTGCCACAGAAGCATTCAGATGATGGAGCGCGTTCATTCCATGATCGTCCCGAATACTCAAATTAGCGCTCTGTTCAATCAACATTTGAAGAGCACCCGCTGGGGTTGGAAGGCGAGTAAGAACCATCATGGGAGTATATCCTTGGATGTTCCTGTGATTGACACCATCACAGCGGTATTTCAATAGTAGCTGCGCTTGAGAAATATTCCAGCAGAGATGAAGTAATGAATACTTCTTGTAGTAAGGTTTCCGTTCTGTAGAACGGACTTGAAGGAGGTATTCGAGGGTTTCGCAAGAATAATCAGTGCTTTCAGCATTGTGGCATATTATGCGGATCCAAAGACATAGTTCGACTGCGCTGTTCGCTGTCTCATGTTTGGTGGCCATGTAAAAGCCTAAAAGTTCTTTGACGAATTCGCTTTTGTGACAGAACAGCACGTAATGCCACATGCACATGTGTGTCAGCTCGTCCCGGCGATACGGATCTGCTCCAGCCATGAGCAAAACTTTCATGGTCTCGATAAATCCGTAGCCCGCGGCATAGATTAAAGGAGTTATTCCATGCTGGTCAGTCACATCGACATGCGAAGAATAGCCGGCATCAAGCAGTAAGCTGACCATACGTGGGTTTCGAATGGCAAGATGAAGAGCAGACTGGCCGAGAAAGTTCCTGGCAAAGATGTCGGATGGAGGCACTGGGCTGAGAAGTTTCTCGACGGCATCAACTTTATTGGAAAGAATCGCAGCTTGCAATGGGGTGGTTCCACCGAAATCTGATCAAGTTAGATTTAGCAACAGGAATTGATGATACGTTTCTCACCTGGATCTTCTGCCGCTAAGCCAGCGATAACCTTGAGAAACAGCACATCGGCGTACCTGAAGATTTCCACAAACCCAGGGTCGAATGGTCTCGGCCATTCTGTCATAGTCTCTGGTCGAAATCCTTGGGTGAAATCGAACAAGCTGAGCATGGTGTTGAACAGATCGAGGTGTGGAACTTCTCCCACCCAGCTGAGGAGGCACCTAAGAAGTCTACGACATAATCAGTTGCATGAATGCCTTAACCAACAAAGTTGGGTATACTTGTCGTTTTCCCAGAAAAAACCGTCGTGCGCGAGAGTTTTCAGAAGTTCCAATTGATTTCCAGCGTCGTACATCCAGGGACCTCGGAGTAGAAACTATTTGCTGCTTAGTATACCGTTTATGGGTGATTCAATCTGTGCTTACGTCTATGTAGCTCTCCCCATCTGGATTCTGGTCCTTGACGGAGATGACTCCAGACGAAAGGAGAACTCTCAAGTCTCGGGAAGCTTCAGAGGCTTTCAGAGTCCCTAACTTGCATTTCTCAATAACCACGAAGCCAGGAGACGTGCGAGGCACGCTATTTGAGGGGCTAATATTCCAACCAATCGAGGTCACGCCGTTGTCTCGGAATCCAGCTTTGAACGTGATCAACCTGCCGAACAGTGATACAGTCCATCGGTAATTTCGGTCTGCGCAACCGCAAGCAACAAAACAGGCAGTGTGGCTCGATATAAGCCAGCTGCGTTGATAATTGCTGATGCGATAACACAGACATCCACAGAGGCCTTGTATGCACCTAGACCTCTGCCGAGTCCTCTTTGGCAACATTACATTAGGGCGGGTTTCCGATGATACTTCCTGTTGGGATTTTGCTGCTGGTGACTGCGGAACGACGGCAGTCGAAGTACTTGGATTTGGAAGGCGTTGGATGATTAGATGAATATCTTGTTGCATGGCATCGGTCTTTGCATGGAGTTGCTGCATGCGTCTTCTGTCATCCTTGTTAGATACTGTCGTGAACTAGTTCCTCTGTAGCTTACGCATCGGTTTGCAGGTAGATCAGCTGGAGAGTAACCACCAACCGCAAAAGATGATCCAGATGGTCTTTGAACTCGCCTTCGGAAAGATATTTCCGTATGCGAGAGGTAATATTGAAGCCCGTCCGCGATGGCTTCTTCATACTCTCTCGGAGCTCTCGTAGTTCCTTCAACGGTGCCTCCATACGCTCGTTCAGCAGACCAATGACTTGGAGTAAATCCTGCAAATCGTTGTGCTCAACACCTTGAGATGTGGCTTGATCGCATTGCGCACGAATGTTTCGTAAGAGCGTTTGCATCATTTCCACCTCCTTTAAGAGCTGCTGTACGTCGATAGTTGCATTCTTCAATGATTTGTAGAAGTTGTGTATTGTTTGAACCGCCTGGAGGGTTACAGCTGGCAGGGTTACCAGCGCGGGGAGAGTTCCCAGTAAGGATACCGGATCTGCCATAACGGCGATGCTTGGACGTAGTCAGATGCAATGTGAAATTCAAGTGTTATTGAAGTTCGCAAGATTGAAACGTTGGAGCGGGTTAGGCAGCCGCGCGAGGCTATACGAAGAAGGCTATGCCCCGCAGTCAGCCTCGTGCCCGAAGGTCCAAGTCGTCTTCACCCCACCATCTTCTGACCAATCGCTTTCATCTGATAAGCCTGTGAATTCCCACTTTTGAAATGGCGAGGCTCTATGTACAGTCAAGACTATACATACGCGCCGTAACGGCCCGAATTTCAGCCACTCGGCCCACATGAGCAGGGGCCCAAGCAAACGCGAGCGGTGTTGGCAGGCACGATCGCCGAGGGGGGTATTTAGTGCTTTCTTTCGGGTAGCTCAATACATCACCCGTTCACCTCCTCAGCTTCGCGCACCAGCCCAGCCGCACAGCGGCTCGGCAAGCGATCAATCAAGCGGCTTGCAAGCGGGCATTCTGGGCCCGCTTGATTGATTTGCCAAGATTAAGCGTTCGCGCTTACAAGCGGGATCAACTGGGACCCCTGCATACGAGCGGCTAAGTTCTGCTGATCAGCACCTGGCGACAAGACTCCTCCCCGGCCAGCGCTTAGGACTTTGAAGATAAAATGCAAACTTCTCTCACCAGCAGAAACCATCTTCAGCATCTTTTAAAGTCTCATTCTTTTTCCTGCTTCGACACATCGCCTCAAAATGTCTCTAATGGGTTTGGAGTCGATCTTGATGATCGCGTTCTCGCTCACATGTTGGATTTACTATGGTCGGAGGGGTGTCCCTTGTGCCCCTCACTTGGTCATAAAAAACCGGTTCGAAGGGATTCGCAACATTTTCTTGGATTCTTTGGCTTCCCACGGCCAGTTATCCACCCTGGCTAGCAGACCCATCCAGCCACAGTACAAAGACACCAATCTCAGAAACACGAAGGCTATATCAGCGAAGCCAAATCAGTTTTGCCAGCACTGCAGTGAGCTTCTTCAGAAGCTGCAAATGCATTCCGACGACCTCTCTCAGTCCAAGTATGACCATCAATCCGATATCAACGCTCTCTACGAATCGGCTCGCAACGGCTGCCACCTTTGCTCCATCTTTTCGAACAAAATACCGGAGCACGCTCGGGAGCGATGGATAAAAACATTCCGACCGCTGTCCGTACGTGTGAGTCAGAGTCTTCACGAGCACGATGGTGAATGTGCGCCACTCGATTTGACGTTGATCAACGGGTCTGGCTGGGATGCGCGCTCTATTTCGTTGCACCGCCACCAGAGGACGAAGAGCAACTTGGAATGCGCGAGCATCCTTGAGAAGAAGGATACCTACCAAGAAGAGAATGACCTCGCCACGCAACTGTCGACTGGAGCCGATGCGACCTTCACAGCAATCAAGAAATGGTGGCAGAAGTGTCAATCAAGCCATGAAGATTGCAAGGCGACCCCGAGCAGTGGACTTGAAAGGCCGACCCGACTCTTAGATCTCAACGCATTAGATGAATCACCGGACATCAAATTGGTCGACGGAGCGGATACTGGCACCGATCAGTACGTCACACTCAGTTACTGTTGGGGCGGGATCAACCCTGTTATGCTCCGAACAATGAACATCGACAATTTCCGTGTTCGAATCGATTGGAGCACGCTTCCTAAGACAATGAAAGATGCGGTGACGGTCTGCCGAAATGTCGGCGTGCGGTACCTCTGGATCGATGCATTATGCATCATTCAAGGCCCGGATGGTGATTTCAACACCGAAGCACCACGGATGGAGGCCGTCTACGCTGGCTCCACGTTTACTATAGCGGCCGCATACTCCAAAAGCAGCGATGAAGGTTGTTTTCGTGATGTCTCGCCGTTGGGACGCATCGACTGTCTTGTTTCTCAGGACAGCAACCACACTGTCTTTATCCGGCCCAACAAGTCTTGCCTGGCCAACGACAACATTCCGGGTCGTTGCCCGCTAGATTCCCGTGGATGGGTGTATCAGGAGCGCATGCTGTCCCCTCGCACATTGTTCTTCGGTAGGGATGAGATCCACTGGGAGTGCAGGAAAGGCGTCGTTTGTGCTCACCAACCCGACTTTGAGAAGCCACATTTTTTTGATCGGGTCTTGTATAGCCCGATCAAGCATGACTACATGAGGGTTCGCTCATTGGAGGCAACTCGATCATCAGGCGATGCGATACAGCAGTTCCAACCTTTGTGGGCCAACATCATCGCGGCCTATTCACAGACCAACCTCAGCCATGCTGAAGACAAGCTCGCAGCAATCGCCGGAGTGGCGTCTATCGCCCAGCAAAAACTGAAAATAGAAGCTTCTTTTGGGCTCTGGCTACCATGTCTTCTCGACGAATTGCTCTGGGAGGTCAAGCTACCGCATCCACAGCAACAAGATTTGGAACCAGAGCCGACCAAGAACGATGACTGGGTCTCTGTTTCTTTCCCAAGCGGCCCAAGCTGGTCTTGGGCTTGCACAAAAGGCGAGACTTCCTTTCGCTACGACCCAAAATTGACGACTCAAAGGACGATCAGTGATATTGAGAAGCTATACTCAGCAATCATTCTTGCGTCTCCCCCGCCAACACCCTTCATTGGGCTCCATACCCTTATGGAACAGCATTCCACGCCGCCGTCGGTGCGCGTTCGAGCCCCTCTTTCAAAATGCCGCGCATTCCCATATCGGGTCAAGTACAATGTCTGTGGCTTCAACCTGGAGCCTGACAGACCTATGTCTGAAGCAGAGCGTCCTTACTTTTACGCACCATACAAGGAAGCACCACCCAAAACGCACCTCTTCGCAAGCCACAACAATAATGTCACCCTACGAGGAAAGGCTAAGTGTGTTTTCCAGCCAGATCGTCCCATTACCAAGGCGACAGACGATCTGATGTGCGTCTTGATCAAACGGGTCCGGTACAAGCCGTACCGTGGCCCGTTTTATGTTCGGGATATTGGTCTAGTTTTGCAGCCCACCGGTGTGAAGAAAAATCAGTATCGCAGAGTGGGCCTCTATACAGAAGAGCGAGTTGATCTAAATCCTCTCCTCAACTCCATGTTTCCAATTTTGGTAGAAGAAGACGTGGAGATTGTGTAGAGCGATAGAAGAATAGAATGCATCCTCCCATTAATGAACACCTGAGTTCTAAGTGAGAAATAAGTTCAGGGAAAAGGCACACACGAAGCCATGTCCGATTATCCCCCCTACCGCTCCCCTCCTTGCCCCCCTCCCCTCCTCATCCTACACCCTCCCACCTCTCCACCGCCCGCAACAACCTCTCCCCCCACGTCGACCTCCACCATCGAGCGTATTCCTCGCGCTGCCTCTGTTCCTTGTCCATGTGCCGTAGGCCCCTGAGCCACCGCTCGTCTTGCTCCTTCCAGTGCTGCTGAACCGCAACCCGGGCGTCCAGCGGCAACCGTTTCTGAAAAAGTGACGGCTTGATGAGCAGTGCGATCCGCACCATAGTCGTGATGGGCCCACCCTTGGCGCCCGCGTAGAGGGCCCAGATGGTCAGGCAAAGGGCGGGGAGGATCGAGTCCGGAGGTGGAGGCATGGTTTAGAATTGCGGAGCACCCCCGCTTCGGGGCTTTCGATGTATTGCCGCGGATGGCAGCGGTGGGGGTGTTTGGGGTGATGCGTTCTTTTCTGTGTGACCGGCGAACGATGTGTCGTTCTGAGAGCTTCAACGAGAAGATCCGGTGGGTGAGCGGGCTCGGGATGCGAAGGTCTTGATGGGACGCAGGTCGCTTGGTGTGTGGTATAGATTTGGACGCTAGATAGATCGCAAACACATCTCGAGTGGAGCGATTTTGTTGTTGTTTTTCTCTGTAAAATTTATCCCCTGCCGCATCTTAAGAGCAGCGCCCAGCCTTGGCAAAATTGCGTGTCACAAATGTATGGTAGTACAAAGAGACGGATAGTGCATCCCACGAAAACCATACACGTGCATTGTCTGCCCGGAGTGCTTCAATACAGAGCCATCTACATTTCAAGAAGCACAGCGCCTTACAAATATCTCATGCCAAATTTACTTCAACATTGATCACGAAAGTTATCTGTCTAAAATATCTTTCTCGAAAACTGTCCCCACACGCCTTTCAGGAACATAATATACTCCACTCATTCACCTTACTTTCATCGACTAAGGAAGCTATACACACAACCGCTACACCACCAAACGCGGTATGTTGGCTATGGCGCATCGGCCATTTCGTACTCTACGGAACCGTCCTGCCGGACTGCAGGCGCTTCCATGCCATTTTCCAAGCTCAGCAAAGATTTCAGATCCTGTTCTTTAGTGTCAGCAGTGTGCGGTTGGGGCTGAACTCGACTTACAGCAAGTTTCTTGAGCTTCGCCTCCTCCGATTCGCCCGTGTCTGCATCCCAGCCCAACCGGGCCAAATACAATTTCTTCGATTGCCTACACTGGATGTACTGCACATATGATGGGAATGTCAGAGCTACTGAGTTGAATCACCAGCTATGGATATGAAGTGGATATTTGACACTTACAGTTTCGACACTGTTGCGCGTGATGTACCGCACCACTGTCACTTGCTTCTTTTGGCCCAGACGAATGGCACGGCCGATGGCCTGAGATTCCTGCAGAGGGTTCCACTGGGGCTCGAGGATATGAATCCGGGTTGCAACAGTCAAGTTCAACCTGTATTCCAAGGATCAGTCTCAGCCCTGGTATTGGTATAAAGCGGTATGAAGCGGAGGATTTTGTAATTTGGGGTGGGACCCCCTACCCGACCGCGCCTGTACCGAGCGTCATGAGCAGCACGTTGACGTTTGAGTCTTTTCTGAACATCTCAAGTGCTGTTTGCCGTTCTGTTAGTGTCATAGAGCCATCAACAATCGCCGTGGAGATTCCGTGTGCGGCAAGGAAGGAGCCCGCAAGGTGGATGGTCTTTTTCCAGCAGGAGAAAACTATGCTGTGGATTGCAAAACGTCAGCATGCTAGACATCTGGAGTCCTGGGAGAGAGGCTACCTTTTCTCTGTTGGATGAGAGATGAGATTCTTCGTCAGAGCCTCCAGCTTCGAGCTCCTTCCTGACTGTATCTGTGGAAGAGGCTGTGACTTGTCTCCTTTGGCATTGGCATTTTTGACAGAAGTGCTTTTCTGACAGACTGGACAGAAGATTCTGTTGCTCTTCTTGTTGCCTGATTTATTCTCTTCGACGCACCCCTGGCAGAGCAAATGGGAGCAAAGCGTGAAGTAGGCTGATTGGCCATCGCCACCTTCTCCGACAGTTGCAATATCGCATGAACAGTGGTCGCATATTGCCTGATCGGTCTGCTGAAGGAGGGCAAGAGTCTCGTCCGCGCTTGAAGGTGATGTTGTTTGGGAATTTGAGTTTTCCCACGTAAGCGTTCCGTGATTGCAAAAGATGCGCAGTTGCAGAATGGCCTGGAATAACCCATTGTACTCTTTGCTCTTACTGATTCCGCTGACAGCATCGTCAATCGCTTGTCGATAGTGTTGACCGATTCGTGAGTACTCTGCTGTTTCTTCCTGAGTCATGTCCACATGTTGGGTCAGCTCCTCTGGCTCAGGGAGGTTCAATCGGTCTTTCTTCCGGCGGATGCAGACAGCCTTCAGAAGGTGGCGTAGGCGGTCGGCACCAATCGAGTTGCCACGTTCAATAGGTCTCGATATACTTGTTTGAAAACTGGATGGCTGATCAAACATGGGAATCCGAAGGAATCGAACGAGAGCGCCAAGGTCGTCGAGCTGGTTTTGAATTGGAGTCCCTGTAAGACACCATCGGTATTCGGCTGAAAGAGCAGAAATAGCATAGAATTGTTTGGTCCGCTGATGACGGATCGAGTGCGCTATCCCAAATTAGTACCAAGGAATTGACAGAAGCGTCGAAACCATACCCTCGTCGAGAACAATCCTCAACCAATGGACTTTAGACAGAGAGCCAGTACCACGGCGGTAGTCTGATGTTAGAGTTGCGTAGGTTGTCAACACGACATCGCTCTCCAAAAATCTTTTGACGTTTTTGTTTCGATCTTTTCCATAATACTTCGAGCATCTCAAGGAATCTTTGGAAAAGTGCCTGGGTACTAATCAGCTTACTTGTAATTCTGCTGGGCTGGCTTCATTCGATATCTGGATACTCCAGTGTACTTCCAAGAGACCGACAGCCTTGGAAGCAAACGAATAACGAACCTCTGGGATTCTTCAATCCAGTTCTCCAGGACCACTTCCATACGTCAGCTTGGTAAATTTACTGGTCTATCTTGGGAACTCACAGGCTGAGGGGACAATGACTAAAGTGGCTGCTGTGCTGAGCTGTGAAATCCCTAAGCGACCTGTTTGGACGTTACGGTAGATGCGTTGGCTTCCGCGCCCTTTCGACATAAAGATAGCAGACAGCATCGTGAGAGTCTTCCCTAGGCCCATTTCATCGGCGATGATGCCACCAAAATTCTCATCAGGAAGCTGGGACCTCCGGTACCCAAGCACAAGATTCTGGTAGCTAGGAAAACTCGTAAGCATGCCTGGGTTCGTGCATTGAGGTTTGTAGGTAATACATACTACTGTCTCTGGAAAGTATCAGTATGTCGTCTCCAGAGTGAGAAAGGTTGCGGGGTGGCATCCGCCTCCCTCTGAGAGATGAAATCTATGGCTTCTTTTTGATGACTGGCCATGGAATTGTCAGATACTAAGTCAATAGTACCAAGTAAGGTTAACTGCACCTCTCTAAAGGAGTCTTGATGCTGCTCTGATCCACTTGTGCTATATGAAGATGAATTTGCTGGTCTAGGTCGTCCAAGACCGAAGTAATCAAGTCCGGGTCCTTGAGTGTCTTTGTGGGAGATTCCAGGGGAGGAGTTGGCAATGATGACTGAGAATACCGCAAAGATGATATATTCAAATAATGCGGATTCTCATATTTGACGTTGCTTTCCAGAAGAATTGGATGTTGTAGGAAAAGGCCGGCATTTGATAGACTTTTTCCGACCTGTGCGCTAATGGAAGACGGGCCGTAGAGATTCAGGTAAATGCTGATTTGAGTTTTCGAATTGTTTTTGAAATGGCTGACTTTGAGGGACCACTCTTTTGTCGTGACGAATGGGTAGCATCGTACGTCATCCCCCAGGGCGCGAAGAGCTTCGGAAAGTCGCAAATTCAGGAACGCAATATCGGTACCAGCCATGGACTGCAGCATGTGATGCCTCCGAATACCTATTCTCAGTGGATAATAGAACTCATTGTCCTCTCGGACTGGGTCCCCAAGTGCATCCGGGACGCAAAACCCATCCAGAAACTCTGCCTGTATATCGTAAAGCTGGTGGCAGCTCAGTCGATTATTCTAAATGGATCGTGCGTTTCGGAGGGCTCACCATTCCATAGCAAACGGCCTCAGAATGAGGATCTTCCTTGGTGTGAGGCGGCGTCGGCGCCCAGGGTTTTCGAGGTTCTGGGAAACAGGGAAGAAGAGACTCAGGCCCTCCGTCGCAAAAAGCGGACGACCAAAGCCTTTTCACACCCGCCATCGTTGCAGCAGCAACAATAGACGAACATCAATTGGATTCTGAGAAGAGCTTTCCCGGCTGACATTCAAGAGGCGAAAAAAATAAAGAAAGGGGGTTAGTGTGATTGATGCCTACCAGGACAAGGTGGACGGGGCTGAGATAAACGTCCAATGCGCAAGAAAAATCAAATTGAATTCAGCCTGTGTGTAACTCAGCCACGCCCCCTGCACACAGCCACGCTATGTGCTATGCCAGGCTGCGAAGTGTGTGATAGTAAAGAGCCAATCAGGCTGCGAATATGCATGTTGACGTGGCGAAGCCCGAGGATCTTCACTTGAAGCGAACGCCAGGCTGACTTGGGATTTCAACGATAAGACTAAGCCTCAGCAACACAAAAAGAAAAGCGCAATTCATCTTCACGTTCATCATATTCCATCTCTCCCGTCCATCCGACAGCACAATACGATGACAAAACGACAATGAATAATCCTCTCCAGAGCAAGTTCGGCAAGGTCTTGGCCACTTTCACGGCCACGCTCACGCCAGATGAGGCCGATAATTTCCGCTTCGTAACCTTGGATGACCTCAAGCAGACCGTGGCCGAGATACAAGCGGAGCAAGGGTCTTCGAGGCGCTTGCAGAATCTGAGGCGTCTGGATGCTTTCCTTGAAGCCATGGAACAATACGACAAAGTTGTTCAGATATTTCTGAATGCTGCAGATCTCTTGGCATTCATTTGGGTGAGTTTAAAAACTGATGTCACCAGTACCCTTTGCTTGTTTGCTAACAGAAACAGGGTCCAGCCAAATTCATGTTAATGGTTCTTCACCGCCCTTACCTTGGATACTTCCATCGGCTTATTTCCTTTACAGACTGCAAGTACTTGGTCGGAGTCATTTAATACGCTGTTGGATGCCTATGAAGAGATTGGAGATTATATTCCACTTCTGGAGCAATATGAAGGCGTTATCAGGCAAAATCCTGAGCTGCACATTGTGCTGGAATTGATCTACAAAGATGTCCTCAATTTCCATCAACGAGCCATCAAGCACTTCAAACACAAAGGTAAGAGGTCTGATTGTAATATTGGAAACAATCTGACCCGGGTAATAGTGTGGAAACAGCTGTTCCACGCTACATGGAAGACCTTTCGCACTGATTTCCAAGCCGTCCTGAGAAGTCTCCAGTCTCACAAGAGATTACTAGACAGCCAAGGAATCTTGATTGGAGTTCAAGTAAGCCAGAGAGTCAAAGAGCAGATCGAGTATGGAATCCAAGAAAATCGAAAATTCGGAGAACAGATCGAGAATGAGCGTCAGCAAAGGCAAAAAGACGAAGAAACCCGTAGAAGACGTGAAGTCTTCACTTGGCTTGCTGCAGTAGACAGCGCTGAAGATCAAGAAACTGCCTCAGAAGCAAGATCAATATATCCTACCACCGGACGCTGGATTCTCCGAGAAAACTTAGTCACGCAATGGTGCGATCCGCTCTCCCAGACCGAACCATGCTTATGGATAAATGGAAAGCCCGGCGCTGGTAGGCTCTCTCAAAATACGAAACAGAAACGCGAGATGGCAAAGTTAATTAAATGTATGCATTTAGGGAAAACGGTTCTTGCTTCCGTCCTTGTCGAGGAATGTTCCAAGATCTCCAACACAGACCTGGCATATTTCTACTGCAGGGCAGAAGATTGCAATAGAAACAACTTCATTGGGGTATGCAGAAGTTTGATCTGTCAGCTTGCGCAGCGAAGCACGTCAATTCTGTCATACGTGTATGAAAAGTCGTCATCGAGCGGACGCAGTCAACTTGACTCAATAAGCGTTGCAAAGGAAATGCTCGGTGTGGTTTTGAGTGCTTTTGACAAACTTTTCATCATTATTGATGGTATTGATGAATGCAAAAAGGTTGAAAAGGAACGCATATCCTCGACGCTCATTTCTATCGTTGAAAGTCACACTGCATTCCTACGATGTTGTTTCATCAGTCAGCATGACAAGGATACTGGCAAAATTTTTCGGAACATACCAAACTTTCGGATTACTGAAAAACACAACGGGGGTGATATACTGGACTATTGCGTTGGGATGGAGAAAAAAATCGCCAGGTCTTTTCATGTTTCTGCTACTGATTTGCAAAACCTGAATATTTCGCGCAACGTCGCAGCCAAAGCTGACGGTAAGTCCACAAATTTTTTTTCAACCCGGTCAACTACTAATCACTAATTTGCTAGGTATGTTCCTGTTCGCAAAACTGGTTATGGAAAACCTGTTGCAACAATGCACCCGAGCGGACTTGGAAGCCGAAATTGAGCGTATCCCCCCAGACCTTGACAAAGCGTGAGTTGCATTATTCTTTCCACTGTCCTCGACCAAGTCTCATTTCATTATCAGTTACAGCCGGTTACTATCGCGCATCCTTCATGATGCTCCACTTCCCGAGCAGCGAGTCGCCAAAAGATTATTGTGCTGGTTGCTTTGCACCCAAAGACCACTCAAATGGCACGAAATCCAGGGGGCAATGTCAATCGACACCGAAAAGCTCATTTTCGACTACCAAGGAAGAAGTCTAATCAAAGACTCAAAGACATTTTGCGGGTCCCTAGTAGAGGTCCGAAAAGGTGGTACCATAGAGCTTGTGCACCAAACAGCACGAAGGTAATTATGGCTTTTCTGAATTTGTGCAAAATACTAATGAGTGGTTCAAGTTTTCTTGGAAAGCAGGAAGAGCTCCAACTTGGCCCAGAAGAAGTGAATTTCACCTGCATTTGTCTCGGAAATCTTACGCTACCAAGTCACGATGACGATAGTTCCGAGGATTCCATTCGTGGTTACATCCAAGAAGGATACTACAGTCTGAGCGATTACTCTGTCGTCTACTGGCAGGAACATGTCAACAAAATCATCCGGGGAAAGGCGTTGGACACCGAAGAGTCCCTCAAAGCCTTCAATGCCGTTATTCACTCATTTCTCACCCGTCGCATTGCACCCGATACCAACACCACCCGCAAAGGTGCGAGTTCAGTCACTCATTTGAAACGGTTCAAAAGCGAAGTCTTCTATCCTCATCTCGTACAAGCCATGGAATACACCAAAAACGAGCCAAGGAGTTCCTCGGAATCAAGCAAAGACTGCCGACCTGTGTTATCACAACTATTGAAAGTGCGAGGCATCATAGAGCGTGTGGTTCTCAAGGCAGACCCTAGCCTCAAAGAACGGCTGCAGATGCTGTACGGACCAAACATTTTCAAATGCCCCGAGCCTCAGTGCAGTTTCTTCCATGAGGGATTCTCAGTAGCTAGCGAGAGAAATGCACACAGAGACAAGCACAGGCGCGCCTTCGTGTGTACCTATCCCGGCTGCCCATCCGCACTCATCGGGTTCACCACTTCAGCGGAGCTCAACAAGCACAACGTTGACTACCATGGAGATGCCGTGGACAGACACTCCTTTCCCTGGAATGGAAAAGTTTCGTCCATCAATATTGAAAAGCAAATCAAGAACGGCAATCTATCTGAGGTGCAAGCATGGGCCGATCAATGGGGAGCCAAAATACCCATGGAAAACCTCTGGTATTGGTCATTAAACGCTGGCTTCGACGGGTCACCACTTGGACTAGCTATGCGTTGCGGAAATGGAGATATCTTCGAAACCCTTCTATCCCAGGCTCCGGATGACTTCCTCAAGCAAGGAAGCATAATTTCTGGTCGCCTTGAGCCAAGCGGACTTTTTGAAGAAGTTATGAAGAGTGGCAACAAAAATATTGCAACTGTGTATTTCAGGATGCTGGATAGCATTGATCTGCCTTTGTTCAGGAGAGCTCTATCGTTGGATGCCGAAGAAAACATGATTGCCTTGTTTTTGAGTCAAGCCGCTACCAGTGGAGGCAAGACATTCAAGGATAACGCTCTCTTCTATCTGACAGTAGCAGTAGAGAGAGAGCATGAAGCATCCACAAGATACTTGTTGCTTGATGTCGGACTCTGGGAGGAATTGCATCGTGGACCATGGTGCTGGAACCTCGATAATCTGGGACTAAAAGGCCGCTTCAAATTCCTGATCAAGGTCTTGCCTGAAATCGGCGAAAGTCCTTTAATGATACACAGTCGGTTGCATCATTCTTGCCAGGAGGGTCATAGCCGTGAGGTTGCAAACCTACTCCAAAACACGAACCTCAACCCCAACTACCCCGGCGAGTCCGGGAATACACCATTGATTGTCGCCATCGAGAACGAAAAACCTGAGGTAATCCACCAACTCTTAGGAGATCCTAGGGTAGTTGTTCATGCCTGTGAGGATGCCGAAAACACAAATGTTTTGTATTGGGCAGTTCTCCTGGAGCACACAGCGTGCATCGAGTTACTACTCAGTGAGGGGATTCCCGTCCAGGAGTTGACTCGACTCGTCTCGATTGGTGGCAAGGAAGAATCAGCAATTGAATTGGCTAAGAAGAAGTCAACCTCTGGTGTGCTCTCGCAGCTTGAGGCGTATCTTGACCTATACACGGACTGGAATTGTTATCCAGAGGACTCAACGATGCTTCTACGGGCTTGCACCACGGCGGGCCTACCAAAAGTACGAAACGCTCTTCGAAGAGCTCCCCGTGACTTGGACGTACCTGATAGCAGAGGGATTACGCCATTTCTGCAAGCTGTCAACTGTGGAATGCACCAGATCGTGCACTTTCTGTTGGAACAGGGTTGCGATAAGCACCGTACCATGGGACCACGTGGCGCTTCTGCGTTGATGTTCGCAGTTCTGAATGAAGATCTGGAGATGGTTCGGCTCTTGCTTTCCAAAGCTTGTGTAGATCCAACATATATGAACGCGATGGGAAAAACGGCCCTCGATCACCTCGACCCGGCCAGCTCAGTGGCAGAGGAGATCCGATATGGGATCCAAGATGCGATTGACGTGGCATCTCTATTTTAAAATGTCAATTCACAGCACGGAACTCCAGGTCCATGGCGTGTCTAAAGGGGTTGGTTATGACGGTGTACCAGTTTTTTTTTTTTTTTTTTTTGCACGGAGGCAAGTTTGTTTGTATCAAGACACTAGGTTTGGTGTCTCCAAGCGAGTCATCCTTAACACTACTATGAAATGATAATTCAAAATACAGCAGCAAACCTTCAGCGCAATCTTTCAGTCAGATACGTTCCTGGCAAAAAATGTCCACCCCGGTTCCTCGAAGCCTCAAGTGCCGCAACTACTACCGCAATATCTCAACAGCAAGCCAAAAATTGAAACCAACCGTCTACGCCTCAAGAATACGTCATAAGATCACCTTCCCCCCTCAGTACGACAACTTCACCCACTTCCCCTCCGACGGAATCCCATTCACAACCACAAACAACAAATACACCCCCGGCTGCGCGGTGCTCGGCCCGGGCGGCGCCGTCGCCGTCCTCTCGCCCACCACCATCCCCTCTTCCTTGACGACCGCCAACTTAATCATCCGCTGCCCCATCGCCACCGCATGCGTATGGAACCCCGGACTCACCAAAACCACCTCCAGTTTCTCCCCACCAACACTACTCTTCACATTGAAACCCTTCCCATACACAATCTCCTCCGGCGCTCCCACGATCTCCGGCCTGACCTCGGCATCCATATACGGCGGACTAAACACCTCGACCCTATACTCCGTCGGAAACTTGCTCGCCTTCCTTTGCTGCTGGTTGAGGAACCCCGTGTGCCCATTATTCCCGAACTTCGGCCACCCCCACGGCACACCTCCATCCTTTGTATAAAACACAGCGGGGTTGCTCCCCGCCACAATCACCTCGCCCGACGGCAGCAAGCTCGCGACGCTATGATACATCCGCGGAATGCTCGTCGGCGGCATGCTCGTAAACCTCTTCCCCGCCGCGGCCTTCGGGTCGTAAATCACCGGCGCCAGCACCGGATCGTCCGACATGAAGCCGCCCGCGGACCCGCGGTGCGCGCCGTTGATGAACAACACGGTACCATCAGGTAGCAGGATGCCGTCGCTCATCGTCTGCGGGCCGTTGGGGAGGCGGTCGGTGGGCGTCCACGCTGGGTTTTCCGCGTGCGGCGCGAGCGTGTAGCAGTCGTCCAGGGCCTGGGGGTCGGGGATGTCGCCACTGGAGCCGCCGCAGAGGAGGACGGTGGGGTCGAAGGTGGGGGCTTCGAGCGGGAGGAGGACGGAGGTGGCGGAGGAAGGGAAGGTGCGGGGTTCGAGGGGTGCGTCCGGGAGGGCTTTGACGAGCTTGTTGGCGTGGTAGTCCCAGATGGCGGCGCGGGTGCCGGCGAGGGTGAAGACTTCGCTGGCGGCGCGGGGGTTGGGGAGTTGGTGGACTGTTGTGGTGGGGGTTGGTCGTTAGTCACCGGGGCGATATAGAGGGGAAGAGGGAAGGACTTACGGATGGGATACAAGTTGTACGACTTATTCGGCATGTTGTTCTCCGCCTCCGTAAACTCGAGGATTGGCAGCGTGACGGGCGGCGGCGCGGCCGAGCCGTCCGCCTTGATCAGCTCGTACGTCGGCACGTTGATGTTCGCCTCGTTCAGCACCAGCAGTCCCTTGTCCGACCCGCCGACGACCAGCACGTCGCCGTTCGGCAGCGTCTCGGCCGTCGGGTACCAGCGGCGGGATTGCAGGTGGGCGCCCTTGCCCTCGACGAAGTCCATGGCGCAGCCTTTACCATCAACGCAGGGACCGGGGGCGTAGGTGCGGATGGCGTCGAAGCCGTCGCCCACGCCGGCCTTCGCGTCGGGCTCGGCGCCCGCGAAGTTGACCATGGTGCCGTCCGGGAAGAAGGCGCCGGCCGAGCAGAAGGTGTTGCTTTTCGGGTGCAGCTTACGCAGCGTGTTGGTGTTCAGGTCGTACTCGGTGGCGAAGACGGCCATGTCGGTGCCGTCGTAGACGTAGGCGTCGGGCGAGTGGGCGCCCGTGGTGAGGTTGGTGCCTGGGCCGCCGAAGTTGGGGTGGTAGCTGTAGGGATTCGCGTTAGATGGACTTGTACGAGGAGGTATCATTTTGGGAATGGCGGTGGAGGCTCACTTGTCAAGCAAGACAGCTGTGTCTGTGTAGGGAGGGATGAAGAGCATCTGGGCAGTGCACCCGGATGATCCCACTGTTCTGAAGCCTGCTGCTGCGGCATGGCGGGCGATGGCAGACAAGGCAGCCTATTGTTCAATCAGCGTATGCTTCAGAAGAGGGTTCGAAACTTTGACTTACCACGCGGAGAAGGCGAGACTGCATGTTGGATGAGAGAAAACGAAAGCAAAGGAAGTTCAAACGAGGGTTGTCAAGCTGGTCAGAAGTATTATGGTATTAAATCATGTACCGTTTGAGGAAAAGAGTGGACGATTATTGTGGATTCGAAATCCAATGCAGACTGCAAGAAGGCGGCCTGCCCAGCTCTTTAATATCGAGAAGTCGATTGTTACCGTCAAACCGTTTACGAGTCAGCAAATTCGGTAGGTATCTCGGGATCCACACATGGTTTCTTAGACTTGGCTCGGCATCAGGTCCGTCGGGTTCTAAAATCAGCACACGGGCCTTGGATACTCAGCCGCACTAGAGTTGGGCGCGGCGACGCAGCTCGGCGACGGGCATATCATGCCATCCTTGGCTTGGCGTTTGGATTTACGTACGGGTGGATGGGGATCCTTGTGTCTCTGTCAAGTGAGTATTTGCTGCATCTGCTATCCTCTTGTGACTGTTTGGTAATATCTTGGGAGACCATGGGCTGTCTCTCGTCTCGGCAATCGATCTTCTATTCGTTCCGCATTAGCTCGGCTTTGGTACGTAGACTAAGAGGATCTTCGCCGTCATAGATGTAACGATGCAGAGCCGCACGCTCTACGTGAACATGTGTGATGGCTAAGGACAGTAGCGAGACCAAATCATTCGATACGATTAGGTACCATGTCGTATCCCGGGCCTGCTACTATGCAAGCTCGCTTCGATAGCCGGATAGGGAAATGCGAAAAGGGGGATGATGGAGGCATAGCCATGGGATACGAGGGACGGTAGTCGTTAGCCCCATGTCGCGAGTCGTTACCCGCGCGCTAAGCAGCCTCGTTGACGTCGATGTGAGATCTGAGGATCAGAAAACCAAAGGAGCCGCCACAGCTATCGACGATCACCTTGTAGTAGTGGCTTTCGCACGTTCTGTCCACTGGGTTGTGCGCTGCTGGCTCCGGCCTGCCACTCGTCGGACTGGTTTTTGGAATTTCTATTTTGGATGGATGACCGGCGCCGGCCCAACGCTTCAGCCCTACTCCCACCCCCGCGGTCATCAGCCACCCTCCAGTGCGGTCCGGCTTGGTTCTCGGGTCTCCGGATGGCTTTGGGTGACTATCGATATCAGCCTTGTGTCTTCTCACGGGACCGTTTACGAGGGCAAAGTCAATCGGCCTTATTCGGCCGCACATTGCGCCACAGACGATGCACGACACAACAGACGACCGTTGTGGCACTGGGCATGTCTTGTGTTGTTGCACGTAGGCAGAGTCTCGACCCAGACAGCTTGCTCTGCTGTGGGGCATGTGAATACGACGTTGAAGTGGGAACATGAGTCGTTATATTGCGGAGCCGTTTCGTGCGGATGAAGCCGAAGACAAGTGTTTGAAAAGCTGCAAGTATTGTTCCTGTAATAATTGGACTGAGGTCGAAGTCTCGGCTGCCGGTTTCGACGCAGACAAGTGAAGAACATGCTACACGAAAAATTACACCAGATAACTTGAAGCATAAGTAGCTGACAATTGTATAATCTAGAGGGTTTGAACAACATTTGCCGGTATACAGATTTGTCCAATCAGTTGAGGAGTCCAATCAAGCGGTCGTGAGAGGACATGCGTGTGCGATGGCTTGTTTCCCGGGCCCAGTTGTACGACGGATTACTCGAGGCGTTTCTGTAGAGCCACCCTTACCGGCTTCGATAAGACACGTTTTACGCGTCGGCGCAACCGAGTAAGGAGGGCGCGGAGATGGCTTTGGAACTGCTCGGAACGAGTAGGCCCCACGGGCATGGGAAAATCTGGATCGGATCCTTCATCGACGAGCTTGGCCCTCTTCCAGGAGAAAGTGGCTCCACAGGGATTGCCTGAAAGACAGGGTGGTCAGCAACATCCAACTTCGGTATCAGACAGACTTACATTGCATCCTAGAACAGCCGCCATTCTTCACGACAACGTACTTGCACTTCGGGCAGCGGCGAGCACCGGCCTCGATGAGGGAATGGACAGTTCTGCGGCTGGCCTCGCTCGAAGAGCTGAACATGGCGCACGAGTGATGCTGCTGCCACGGAGTGCGGCAGGCCTGGCAGCTCGGGCGCGAGCAGGCGTGGCACCGTACGCAAGGGAAGTCCGGGCACGACGTATCGTGAACGGCGCCGGCGGTGCAGTCTGGGTAGGGGCACATCAGGAAGCCCCGCATCGCTTCCATGCACCGCTTTGCCAGGATCGAGTCGTAGAGGGCCGCCACGTCGCGCGGCAGCATCTTGCACGCATACTCGAACGGCCATTTGCGCCCGCAGCTCATGCACGCGAACGGCATGCCCGGCCGTGCTTCGATCTGCATGGTTAGGTATCGTTCCGTGCATTGGCGGCAGGCGCTGCAGCACCCGCATAGACTGTCTTCGGGGGTCATGTAGTCAGACCCAGGCTTCTCAGTGGCACAGATGACGCAGAGTCTGGCGTTCTCATCCTTCTCATCTTGAGGCGTCTTTCGAGGGGACCTTCGGCTGAAAGGAACATGTCCTTTGCGCTGGGAGTCGTCTCGGCGTCGCGGAAGAAGAACCATGGCGTTGTATAATTGAGGATAATGTAGAGGAAGTGGTGCAAGAAGTGTGAAGTAGTGAGAAAACGTTGAGTCTTGGTTAACCATGGTAGAGCGTCACCGACCCAGCGTCGACGTAGACACGCGAGACATGCTGCTGTCCTCGAAATGTCCTGAAGTTCCTCCACATGATTCATTCAATAGCAGTACAAAAGAAGACCGATGAAGAGTAAATGGATTCGACATTTACATGGTTAGATACAGACGCACGCGGGTGCTCTGATGGGGTTGCATCTGTGCTGGAGAATATTTGGTCAGAGTACATGGTCGCAGCTTCGCTCGGGCTGACGCGAGATGGATCCAAGATGCAGCAGATGACGGTGGTGGTGGTGGTTGGTCGGGAGTGGCTGTTGTCCGCTGCAGGAACGGCCGATCGGAAGATTGCGGCTTTGGCCCGCTGACAAAACGGCCGCGGCTCACGGGAAAAGTCCAAAGCTACCACTGTCGACGTCAATTGCACGCCCGTCCATCGCCCATCCGTTTTCCTTTCTCCTTCGCTCCGCCTCTCTTTTCCTTTCGCGCCGCCCACTATGTTCCGTCCGGCCTCGCGCGCCGTCGTGCGCGCCGCGTCGTCCACCTCCGCCCGAGCAGCACAGCGCAGACTCGTCAGCACCGCCCCGCCCACCCAGAAGTCGCGCAGCTGGAAGAGCTCGCTGGCACGCTGGGGTCTGGCCGGCGCCGCCATCTACTACTACAACACCGGCAAGGCCTTCGCCGACGAGCCCGACACCTGTACGTAATCCCTCAATCTACAACAACAACAAGCAGTCCATTGACTGACTCCCGCAGTCGTGACGCCGCAGGCCACCGCCGCCGCCGCCGCTACCGCCATCGAGGACGAGAACCTCCCCACCCTCGAGCAAGTCGCCGCCGAGCGCAGGAAGCGCGCCGAGGCCGAGGCCGCGCGGAAGAGGGCAGCAAAACAAGCTGCTGCTGAGGGCGCAGCGTCGTCGCCGGAGCAGCTGGAGGCCGAGGCCGACCAGCAGGGCGCCTTCAACCCGGAGACGGGCGAGATCAACTGGGACTGCCCGTGCCTGGGCGGCATGGCCCATGGGCCGTGCGGCGAGCAGTTCAAGGCCGCTTTCAGCTGCTTCGTCTTCTCCAAGGAGGAGCCCAAGGGCATGGATTGTATCGACAAGTTTAAGTACGTGTGGCACATAATTCAATTTGGGATTGGTAATTTTCAGAGCGCGATTGGCTGACTACTGGGCTACAGGGGCATGCAGGACTGCTTCAGGCAATACCCGGAGATCTACGGCGAGGAACTGGAGGGTGACGATGAGGAGGGCGCGCCTGCCGCTGAGGGCGTGGATGCTGCGGTGGCTCAGGATCTTGCGGAGACGACTGTCAAGGCTGTCGAGGAGGCGCCGAAGCCCGCGACCGAGAGCTAATTGGACGGAATCAATTGCGAAATGCGGTGGAAATTTAGAGATGGCAGAGGGCATTGGCGCGAGGAGATGTCAAAAACACCATATTCAAGGCAGCATCGGGAAGATGGGGGGTCGAGACTTGAGATGCGGCGGATCGTGTATAATAGATGGTGATGCATGGTGGAAGGCAGCATCTGGCGCATGTAGAGCGGGCAAAAGCGGGTGTACAATTGGATTGGGTTCCCATTCTCTGCTCATCAGCTTCCAAAACGACCACGATCGAAGTCTGGGGAATCCTTCGCGCACAGACGTGGTGAAGGCGTGCTTGGGCCGGATCTCAACGGCGTGACGTCTCTGGTGCGATTCCTGCCGGGCGGCAGCGGGTTTTGCGCCAAGCAATACGTCATCATTGCAAGCTAGCCACTTGAAGCCGCAAACCATGTGAGAACCTGCAACTTCCTCTTAAACCCTCCTCCATCGTGTGACTCTCTTCATCACGCGTCAAGTCCCCAAGTCTCTTCGCCATCGCCAGCTCTTTTGCACCCTGCTCCCGCGCATTTGCGACTCCACACCTGCTTCCCTTTACCACACCACCATCCATTACTCGCCCTCCACCACCAATAACCATGTCGTACGCCTCCGTTGCTGCTAGTGGCCCCGAGCAATCTCCTGAAGAAGTGAGTCAAAGCCATTGCTGGTTCGTGCGAATGCGCGCAAGCTAACCCGATCGCAGGCGTAAGTTTGGCCCTTTCCTGCCCTTTGTTGGGCGCGCACATGTGCGCGCACGCAGCGCCGAGATGCGCGAACCATGGGACGGCAGAGAAGGGCGCCAGGCAGCAGAGAGGCATTGCGCGCATCGTCGCTTGGTCGGGTACAGGGCGATTGCGTAGGGCTGAAGGGAGCCCAAGAGCACAGCCGTGCGGATCATCCAACCCTTCAGTTTCAAAACCAAGCCGCAACATGCCTCTCCTGCCCTGGAAGCCTCCTCCCTCTCCCTATGGCCGCCACTCTGTCGCCCCAGGTCGCGTGGGACCTGTTCCCGTCGTCGTTGCGGCGCATTTCCATCACCGACGAGCTGCTTGCAGAACTGGTCCAACCACGTCCTCTAACTCCTGAACCCAGTCGCGCCCCGCCCGTTCCCGAGGTTGCCCACACCGACGAATCCACCCACTCGCTGATCGATGTCGACTCCCCGCACATCTCGTCGGTGCCCTCCGACTTCGAGTCGCAGACCATAAAGACCGAGACCCAGGCCGACCGCGTCGAGCGCGAGATCGACCAGCTGCAGCGCCAGGCCGCCGAGAAGCTCAAGAAGGACAGGGCCAAGGCTAAGGGGCGTCGCGCCGGGCAGAGCATCCGCGACAACGCCGCCAACCCGGTCGTTCTTGGCAACGTCGTCACCATCGGCGCCCTCGGCGCCGTCCTGGGCCTCGGAGCCTACAAGAAGTACAACGCCGGCCAGCTCAACTGGAAGCTGGCGGGCGCTTGGGCCGGTGTTGTGGGTCTCTTCGGCGTTGCCGATTACTACGTTTCCAAGTAAGTCGCGTGCTTTTTTCCGCTGACCGCCTTTGCCCTCTGACACATGCATCACCAGATATTTGTTCGAGAAGTTCCCCACGAAGAAATAGACGACTCCATATGATATCCAACGCGGCGGCGTTCTGCGGACTTTTCTTCGACATTTTGCCGGGTTTCGCTGGTTCGAGCTTCGTGACGCCGTAAAGCGTGTCACTTGGTTGTTGTAATACCACTTTTTTCTCTCTACTACAAATCCAACTCTCTATTAAACATCACTCACACATCTTTCCAACGCGTGACCCCCTGCTTGCCGACCGCCCTTTCGCTATTTTCATGTGACCATCTAGTTCCATACCGCCCTTTCTTCTCAGTCTTGGCACACACATGACTTTGCCAACATCCTTATCTCCCTTATCTCCTCTCCTTCACTCCTCCCATTGCTTGTCGAGCGGCCGTATCGCACTCAACCGCAGCATATCCCCCACGCTTAGATCATCGGCTTCGATCGCGAGATCTGGGTTCTCGACCCTCCACTCCTCATTCCAGAACCGCAGCACCGTCGCCATCGACCTGACGCCGTCGCCCATCGCCCCCGCCTCCTCGATCGCTCGCACCACGGCTTGCATCTGCATCTCGCTCGCAAACACGGCGCGCATCTCGCAGCAGCCCTTGATCATGCAGTTCCTTCGTCCCTGTCTCTGTCTTTGCGGTCGTCCCGCCGCCGCTGACGCCGCTGCCGCCGCCGCCTCCCCGCTGTCGTCATCGTAGTACTCCTCTGGGTAGACTTCTGTCGAGCCGCGCCCCGTGTACCACCCCATCGTCCGCGCTAGCAAGCCTTCTACCTCGCGTCGTGTCGCCAGGTCGATCTGTGGAGGAGCACCGTTGTCGTCGTCGTCGTTGTCTACGGCGTTAGTGGCGTTGGTGGCCCTGGCGATTTCGGCGCCGATGGCCTTCCAGTCGACCATGGTGTCGCGGTCGCGCATGCCGAAGCTGGCGAAGATGGCGACGAGGCGTTGGCGGGTGGTCTCCAGCGTGGTGCGGGCGGCGCGGATGGCAGATGTGCGGTTGTGCTGGGAAGACAGACGGCGGCGGATGGTGTTGATGCGGATGTGTATCCTCGGCTGGTGGGCCGTCGGGGTGGGTAGGCGGGAGAGGGTGATGTGGATAGGTTGGGTGGCGGGGCGGGAAGGGGGCGGCATGGGTGGGGAGGAGGGCGGCGGCGGTGTTGGTGATGCTGGTCGTGGTGGGCGGGTTTGCGGCGGCGGCGGAGAGATGCTGCTGCTGCTGCTGCTGCTGAAGTGGACGCGGCGGCGGTGGGCGTAGAGGTTCTCCTCCGCTTCTGCTTTTTGTGCTGCTTGTTCGTTGGCTTCTTCGAAGACTGCGTCGGAGGTTTCTTCGTCCTCGAGTGATGCGTACACGGATGTTTCCGAGGTTGCTTCGTTGTCGTCTAGGCTGAGTTCCATGTCGTCCTGACCGTCTAGGGCCAGGCGTGGGCGGACGCGTGGACCTGGAGATGGGGATGGAGGTAAGTAGGTCGTGTCCAAGTCCTCGTCTAACACGTCGTCCGACAGGCCGCCGAAGCTCTCGTACCGATGCATTGTTTTCGCCGCGTTCCTGCTCGCGCTGGACGCTGTCTGTGTTTGGGGTGGGGCAGGTGAAGTTGGAGAGGAGCGCGGTTTTGGAGGTTTTATGTGCGCGTGGACATGTCGTTTGGGGTGTTCGGAGCTTGGTGGAAAGGCATGGACTGTTTGCTATGGATATGATTTTGTGTGTGGTGATTGTTGCTGGAGGGCAGCTGGTTTGGCTGGAGGTGATTGCCCGGTTTTGCCGCGCTTTCCAGAAGTAGATCATCTTCAACTGAGAGAGTACCAATTCAGCTCAAAGTTTCTGTTCACCTTTTCGCATGTAGACAGCGACAGCGATGAATTGATTTTCATATCATGTAGTCGCAGCACTACAGCTACCATACTCGTACGACGTCAGTGCTGCCGACCACACATCCCTGCACCTCCCACTTCCCGGCACGTCAATCATTGCCGGCTTCGCAAGGAACCCCGCAAAGATAGGCACTCGTATCTTTTTTCCGTCTTCCAACATCATTCGTCCCCATCCCGAGCGTTACATCGCTTGCAGCCCGTTCCTGGCTAAGCAAAGCTGGGCAAGTTGTCTTTTTAATTTAGGCATTCAGGCGATAGCAGGGCCGGGGCTGTTCCCCTGAACGAGATGTCGTCGTACGGCAACGTCACCTCCGCTCTAATATGTTTCCCCCGCCTCTCCTTGCCGGCGAGAGTAACATTCCAGGTGGAGTCGCGTCGCCATAGAGAAGTCGGAGTGTAACGCTCAGCGATTGAGGAGTGCTAAAAGGCCAGCTTCCCGTCAGTCAGCTGTCTCTACTGTTTGTAGCTGCTTCCCGCGTTTCCGACTCGGTTCTCCAATGTGGTTCACGACTGCAGCATCTCTCGCCCTATTGGCTGCGAGTGGTAGGTCAATCCCTGTGACACAGCATGACGGACAGGCACAATGCTGACTCACCAATCTTGAGGCTCTGCGCGGCTCTTAACCGTTCCAACGGTTCCCTTCGAGCCTGCAAACGGATCCTTAACGGTCGGCAATCTCCGATCCATCGTCGTTGACGAGAGATTCGCCGACGCCGTGGATGAAGATGGAGAAACGCTCATCCCACCCACGTTACTGGAGTTCGCCCAGACCTTCGCCACGGACTTCAGCAACACCTTCGACGCGAACCTGACGCTGTCGACTGGCACCGCTGCTGGACCAGACTCCATCTTCCTGACCTTGGACAACACCACCGACTTCCTCGATGCTGCCGGGCGCCACACGTCTGAAGGCTACAGCCTCTCGATCTCGAGCGACGACGGCATCACCATCGCCGGCGCCAGCCCACTCGGAGCGTGGTGGGGAACGCGTACGCTGCTGCAGGCCGCCGTCCTCAACAACGACAGCATCCCCGCGGGCACCGCCGTCGACGCTCCAGGCTGGGGCACGCGCGGCGTCATGCTCGACGCCGGACGGCACTACTACCCGCCCGAGTTCCTGATCGAGCTGTGTTCGTACCTTAGCTTCTTCAAGCAGAACACGTTCCACCTGCACCTCAGCGACAATATGGGCAGCGTCTACCTTGACAACTACGACTTCATGATGGGTCTATACGCCGCCTTCCGCCTGGACTCGGAAGCCGCCGACCTGGCCGGGCTCAACCGCCGCCAAAACGAGTCGTACACCCGCGACGTCTTCGAGCACATCCAGCAGTCCTGCGCCTCCCGCGGCGTGACCGTCATCCCGGAGATCGAAACCCCGGGCCACGCGCTCGTCCTCACGCAGTGGAAGCCCGACCTCGCCCTGTCGTCCGACTACAGCATGCTCAACCTCTCGCACCCCGACACGCTCCCCACCGTGCAGTCCATCTGGCGCGAGTTCCTCCCCTGGTTCCACAGCAAGACGGTTCACATCGGCGCCGACGAGTACGATGCCGACCTCGCCGCCGACTACAACGACTTCGTCATCGCGCTGGCCGACTTCATACAGTCCGAGTCGTCCAGCGGGCAGCAGACGATCCGCATCTGGGGCACCTTCCCGCCGTCCGCCGACTACGCCAACAACATCCCGCCGACGGCCGACAGCGGCGTGTCGATCCAGCACTGGGAGTTCTTCGAGGACAACCCGCTGTTCGACTACATCGCCAACGGCTTCGACGTGCTCAACTCGGACGACGCGTTTTACATCGTCAACAAGTGGTCCGGGTCGTACCCGCAGTCGCTCAACCGCACCCGCATTTTCTACGGGAACCCCAGCGGTGGCGCCTACGCGCCGTATGTGTTTGACACGCGCAACGCGACGAATAACCCGCCGCGCGACGAGCCGAGGGTGCTGGGACACGTCGCGGCGCTGTGGAACGACTGCGGGCCGAACGCGACGGTGTACAGCGAGGCGTATTACGCGTGGCGCGACAACCTGCCCGCGCTGGCGGATAAGCAGTGGGGCGGCGACCTCGCGGAGGACGAGTACGACGACGTCTTCGCGGCCCTGCATGCGGCCGTCCCGGCGCAGAACCTCGACCGCGCGATCGCGTCCGCTTCGTCGACGATCCTGAGCTATGCGTTCGCAGATGTGGTAGAGGGCACGAGCGTGCCGGATGCCAGCGGCAACGGGTACGACGGCGCCGTCGTCGGCGGCGGGGAGGGCTGCGGGGTGTTGGATGGCGCGCCGGCGGCGGACGGCAGTGGCAGCGGCACGGCGCTGCGGCTCGACGGCTCCTGCTTCGTCCAAACGCCGCTGGAGTCCAAGGGCCGCTCGTACACGCTGTCCTTCGCCGTCTACCCGGACGCCGACTACACCACCGGCGGCGCGCTGTTCAGCGGCGCCGACTCGGGCCTGCTCGCCGGGAATGGGTCGAATCCGAACGTCATGCTCGTCGCCAGCGGGTACGCTTTCGCGCTGAATTACAGTCTGCCGGTGGGGCAGTGGAGCGCGGTGAAGTTGGTGGGTGAGGGGAATAGGACATTCTTCGAGGTGGATGGAGCAGAGGCGGAGCGGATGGAATTTATCACAAAGATGGGGATTTTGGGGAATAGTTTTGTGTGGGAGGGGATCGCGGTCGAGGCCCCCCTGGGCAGGATTGGGGAGGGTTTCGTGGGGTGGGTGAGGGATGTGGTGGTAAGGGATGGGGCTGTGTGATGATGTGGGTGAGGGAAATCTTTAGGGTGTCGTCAAGCGCTAAAGAGGTTGTCGTGTTTGGTAATTTACCCCCGGGGAAATTTTACTTGGGCTGAGCGTGCCTTTCTCTGCTTGGGTGGTGACGCGGAGTATTTGTCCGTAGGCTAGACTCAATATGTTTAAGTTTGCAAGTGAAGGTGTTCGATGATGAGGGAAAAGGGTGGTTGGCTGGTTCAATGTATTTTAAGAGACGCTGGCGTACCCTTTGCGTGCGTACAGGGTCTGGGGTCCTCGGCGGGTCCCACTGAACAAATGAAGGGTTGAGAGGAAGGGATGGTTAGATGAAAGACGTGAGGCTGACATTGTGTCAGTGGGGATATAAAAACGTGATCTCACGTGCCCTCTTCTAGTATGAAAAGTGTAACTTGCTACGCTTTATTTTGGGAGTGAATGTGGTCAGGTGATGGTGTTAGACTCTGGAGATGCTTCTGTGAGTTAAACCGGCAGGTTATATTTCTTTGATCATGCTCTCCCATCATATGACATTACTTCATGCTATTTCTAGAAAGCACGCGTAACGGTGACGATTACACTGCACCAGTGACCGAGACGACACCACTGGAATACCCGGAGACAAGAAACGAACCAAGCCGACGTAATGTCCACCAAGGAAGACCTGCCAATTATTCACGTGCTTACATCAAGTAAGTTGCGGCTGCAGTAAATGTGCATTCACAGCAAATCTCTGGAAAATAGATGTTCACGGTTCTGCCACACAATAGGCTAGACAAATATAGAACACGTCATTAAATTTCCGAGCCCGCAGATGCGTAGGAGGTACCTCGGCCATATAGCTCACATTCTACATTCTTTCCAAGGGGGTGGGAATGCGGAGGTGGCGCTACATCTTGGCCCACCTCCAGAGTCCGCGGAGTGCGACGTGCTCGTCCCAAATAGGAAATTGATCGGGCTGGATCCACAAATCGAGGGCTGCACTGACGAACTTCCTCCCTGGGCAAGGACCAGGTGGTACACCTTCTACCAACCTCTATAATTCGATCGGCACCGTCTCGTTGTATCTCGCTCCCCCGAATATAGTGCTGCAAGGTGATATCACTTCATCCAGGGCAGCTCCAGCTGATGCTTCTGATACATTACATCAACGGGCGTCGACACATGTGCCGTAAAGACTGATCTAGATGCTCCAAATTCTCGTACGCGCAACGGTAGAGATGGTCGACTCCACAAAGGCCCGATCTCTGACCATCAGGGGCTCAGGAGTTGGACCGCGCAGAAATAGTAGTATAAAGGTCTCTTGAGTTACGCTCGAAGTTCAGCAGCCAACGCCAGGGTTGCGACGGCCAACATCACTTCGTTTCTTTGCGTGAGGGAGGTGATTCAAGATGAAGCCTTCTCTTTTCGTTCTTTTCACCGCCGCTCTCGGCGCCCTCGCAGCACCGATCTCTGAACAGTCTAGCGACCAGAGTGGGAGAAAGCAATATGACATCGTCATGGCTCCACACGTGGACATACATGGCACGCTTGAGCGCTTACGTCTAAACGCTGTCATGGAGAGAGTCTTTGCTTCTTTTGACAATCCGTTTTTCAAGGGCTTCTCGACCCACATGACGGCAACAGAGGTTACGCTTCTACGCACCGTGTCGCACATGCTGGCCATCGGCGAAGTCACCGATGTCCATCCCGCTGCATCCCGCAATGATGCTCCGTGGGGCCTGCAGCGCATCTCGCAGAAAGACAGCATTCGTAGCAACACTTATCCGTTGGACCGGAAGTGAGTTCTCATCCCTCCACACAATTACGAATTCGAAGAGCTGACATTACCCTTCTCAGGTTCAAATACACCTGGGACGACAGCTCGACCCTGGGCAAGGGCGTCGACGCCTACGTCCTTGACACAGGCATCGTCACCACGCACAAGGAATTCGGCAACCGCGCCACCATGGGCTACAGCTACTGGCAAAACAACATGACCGACGGCCACGGTCACGGTACGACACCTACACCCTCTTCACCTTTCTTCAGGCTCATTCTAACATGCATACCAGGCACCCACTGCGCCGGCACCATCGGCGGCGCCACCGTCGGCGTGGCCAAGAACGCGAACCTGATCGGCGTCAAGGTGCTGCCGGACGACGGCCCGGGGCCGTCGACATCGCTGCTGGCCGGCCTCAACTACGTCGCGCGCCGGCACCACGACCGGTCCGCGCAGAAAGACTTCGTCGCGTCGGTGATATCGCTGTCGCTGGCGTTCGCGGACCGCTCGAAGCCGGTTGAGGCGGCGATACAGAAGCTCGTCGAGGGGGGCGTGCATGCTGCCGTACGTAACTACCACACTTCTTCCTCCTCCTCCTCATCCTTCCTCCTCTTCTCCTTCCTCGAACAAGCAACGCTGACAGTTAACGCAGCTCGCCGCCGGCAACGACCGCCTCGACGCCTGCACGCACTCGCCCTCCGCCCTCGGCGGCGCGAAATCCACCATCCCCGTCGTCACCGTCGGCGCATCCACCTTCGACGACCGCATCGCGCCGTTCTCCGACTACGGGCCGTGCGTCGACGTCTTCGCGCCGGGCGTGTGGATCGCGTCGGCCGGCATCGCGTCGAACGACGAGTACACGGTAAAATCCGGCACCAGCATGGCGACGCCGCATGTGGCGGGCTTGATGGCGTATAGGGTGACGACGGGGAAGGATGGGAGAGGGATGAAGCCGAAGGAGGTGAAGAAGTGGTTGGTTGAGGGTGCGGCGAGGGGAGTGCTGAGGGAGAAGGCGGATGGAAGTGGGAAGAGGCCGGAGAGTCAGTTGATTGTGGCGTTTAATGGGGTTGCGGGGGCGGCGAGGGGTGGGGGTGGGGGGTTGTTTGGGTGAGGGGGGTTGATGGAGGAGGAGGATGGGTGTGAAAGGAGGGGAGGAAATGTGTGATGTGTGTTAGCTGTAGTGGGGTGGTGTAAAGGATGAATGTACGTTTGTAGGTGGGGACGAAAAAACAAAAAAGAAAGGATAGGCGGCTTTAGTGACGGAGTTGTAAGTAATTTCTATTTGTTGATAGTCTACGAAATCATCTAATCTAGCTAATACTGAGGCTTATAAATGACTTTATCATGAAGTGTGGTCCAATGCTACCTGAAAAGAAATATTTTCACTCTCCTGAAGCCGTTCACTTACATGGATATCTCCACCCATCGTTTCCAGTTAAGCATGCACCGCTCCATTTACCAGTTGCTCCACCTCCCACTGCAGAAGGCATAATGCCTTATGGTAATTTTCCCACAAGCGTTGTTCTCTACCGGCAATACTCTCCACCACAACTTATCATACACGGATGCTCCCTCAGGTGCATAGCAAGCCGCCGCAATTACCAAACTGCAGCTTCCCAAATCTTTCCAGCGAAATAACAAACTTTTCAGAGAATACTACTAATTGCAAATGGTAATACCGAGTATAGTACAAAACCTCCAATCCCACCTCACCGCCGTCGTCAGCTCATCCACATTCAACACGCCCACCCCACTCTCCACCAACGTCTCCCAAACCCGATTCCTCACCACCACCGGCCACCCCGGCGTCCCCCAATACCTCGACACCAACCCCTTCTCAGCCGCGACCGCGACCTGCCTCCGCACCACCCCCGCCTGCCGCCCACTCAACCCCCGCAGCCCCCACACCCTCCCACCAACCGCCTTGCTCAACTTGGCACTCGCATAAAACGAATTCGTTGCGTTGTACTCCTCACTACCCTCCAATCCCTCCAGCGGCGCGTCGAAAAACACATCCCTTACCCCCTGCCCCAACCCTTCCGACACCAAAGCCTCGAACGCCGCCGCCCCCGTCACCACCGCTGTCACCGGCCGCACCACCCGCTTCTGCTCCTCCTCGCTCCAGTACGTCAACCACCCCCGCTCCCGCAGCGGCGCTAGCTCCTGCCGCACGACGGCTTCCCACAGCGCGGCGTCCCGCTCCTTAAAGTCCAGCAGCAGGACCAGCGTCGTGGCGGGGCTGCGCGCGTAGACCCCCACGGGTGGCGCGGCGGTCGAGTTCGCCGCTGCCGTCGTGGTTCCCGGGTTCGCGGCAGACAGGATGGCCACCAGCGGCTCGATGTAGAGCGACCGCAGCGTGCGGGCGGGGTCGAGGGTGTGGTGGGTGTGGCTGACTAGCGGGCTGCTGCTCACGTTTTGCCCCTCCTCCTGCCTCTCGTCCTCCGAGGACGGCGAAGGTGGAGGCGGTGGTGGAGGCAGCCAGATGTCGGCCTCCACCCCGACGCAGCCGGCTGCTAGAGCGGAGAACAGCGGGACGGGGCGCCAGTAGTCGTTGTGGCTGTGGCAGGGGACGGGGGTGACACTACGGGCGGCGCTGGTGAAGAGGGATAGCCAGGCGGACGATGACGAAGAGCTGTCGGCGGGGCCGCTCCAGGTGGAGAGGAGGGTGTGGAGGCGGTGGGTGGATGGGGTGTCGGGAGGGGCGAGGCGGGTTAGGAGGATGGTGGTGAGGGTGAGGTATGTGCTGTGGATTGGGTTAGTGGGGAGGGTTGTGATATGTAGGGATTGGAGGGAGATGGGAGGGGAGAGGGAGGGGGATGATGGAGTTGAGGGAAGGTGGCTTACAGGTAGAGGCTGATGGCGACGACACCAATGATGAGAAGGGCGACGAGGATGATGCGGCGGCGGTGGTGGTGGTGGCGGGTGTGTGATGGGCTGAGCTTGAAGTTCTGGAAGGTGGGGTGTAGGGTTGGAGGGGTTTCAGGCTGGTGGCGCTCGTAGTCTGGTGTGCTGAGGAGTTCGTCGGCGCTCTGGTAGGCGTCTGAGTTACAGTCGTCGTCGTAGTACGCCATAGTGAAAGTCAATAGAATAACAGATGAGAAGGGAAGCAGAAAGAGGCGTTTGGCAGCGAGGCTGGTGGGGCGGGATGAAGTGGAAAAAGGGTGTACGACTTATACGAAAATCTAAGACCATATTCTACAGCTTGATGCTGTCTCCTACAGCGTTCTGTTTGGCGTTAGCACGTTGGGGTCGAGCACAGAATTCGGCCGCTGCACTTAGACGTCAACCAAGGAACCAAGTGTCGCAAGGCTAAGACAAAAAGCGTCATGATACGATCTGAGCAGAAACTTTTCTGTTTCATATCGAGGTGGAAGAATTGCCACTAACAGTTGCATCAAGCTGAGCCGCATGTCTTAAACAGTCCCTGCTGTGCAGCGGTAATAATAAGCGACCGACTTTCTGATTGGATCATTAAACTGGCCGTTGCATCCCAGGGATGCTCATTGGGTAGTACTGATGCGGCTGAGGGTACATGCGTTACGGGATTCGCTACCAATATACGGGAGTCGCTCAACAAATTTACGGAGAATCGCAGCCATAGATAGGCATGGAAGGTTCGCAGGGTAAGGAAATTGTCAATGAATAAAATCAACCACAAGGTTTTACCATGCTATGAATGAGCGCTGGAATATGCTGGCTGTAGGCGGTGTTTAGTCTCTGTCTGTGGTGGTTCAGACTCAGATGCTCATATTTGGGGGTCAAGTTTTGGCGCGCTTCTAGTTGTGTCTGCGCGATCACAAATGCAAGTTTGGTTCTACCAGTTCGGGCCCGTTATTCCGGTACAAGCATCCATGTTGTGCTCATCTGGATGCAAGGTGGAGATGTGAAGCCACACTTCAGGCAAGGCACACACGAACATCCAGAACCCACGTTCACATGCTCTTTACGAATAAATCTGTCTGTTCACTCACTCACTGCACTCGCACTTTGTGTTAATAATGTAAAAATGCGGCTTCCAATTCCATCCTTCAATATTCCTGTGTACGGGTGACTAAATGCTTGCAGTGTGTGCATCATCTTCCTGCTGGATTCTGTACTCCTTAAATCTAATGCTGTGGCCTCCCCTGAAGGATCTACTCCTAGCCTTACAGAATGAAAGTAGTCTTGATGAAGTTAGCGCTACCGATTTCGCTGTACCACGTCTCCGTTGCACCATGTAACCACCCCGGAATGACCCTTTCATAGTTTCTATAAAAGCAAAATAGTAACACTAAGGCATCCCAGCACTACCCATTTCTTTATGCCGCATTGCCATCATACGAACTTACCTTCCTCAAAGGATCTATCTTGGCTTCTACGAAAGCAAAACAGTGGCATGATGTCGTACGCACGTCAGCGCTACCCATCCTTTTGTACCTGATGAACATCGCGCAATGGGTCTGCTTGGTCCCCTGCACGGACTTGGTAAGATGAGTGCGAGACCAAGCTGAAGTTCTAACACGATCTCAGGCAACTGGAATGGCTCTCGTGCAGTATATATGAGAGCGTTCTCTACGACTTTCTTGCTCAGATCAAACACAAGCTTCCTCAGCCGACACACCCTGCAGTCTGCAAGCTCACGAAATCCATCATGCTCCCCACGAATGCTCTCGTAGTCTTCTCCATGGTGGCGGCGCTCGCCTTTGGAGCTCCACAGGTGGACGGCTCGATTCCAGAAGGGGCGGAGGCGAGCGGTGAAGTGATCACCGTGACTTTGTTCATGAATCCAAACTGGGAGGAGCCCTCGCAAGGATTTACTTACAATATTGATGGTGGCCAGTGCTGTGAGTACCGCTGATACTTAGCCATCACTGTGGATGAGCAGGCCATCAACTGATTTTGTATTCAGATAACTTGGTCGGAACCGACTACAACGACCACGTCGGATCAATTCAGGTCCCATCTGGCTATCGCTGTCGTCTCTGGCAGTACGCTTCCCAATCCTTGTTGTAGATCTCTCGAAGCTAACTCTCAATACGCATAGGTCCCACGACTGCAACCAAAAGAGCACTGGCGATATCTGGTCTCCTGGTGCACAAGAAGTTCGTACCGACATTGGCCTCTCCAGCTTCAAGTGCTACAGAAACTAGATCTTCTGATCTAAACGGCGTCGCGAGAGATCCCGTTCACTACACTGTCGTACGTAAATCAAAGTGGAAAATGGAGACTACTCTACGTTATTTGCAAAGAACTGAACGGAAATTCAGATTCCCATTTCCGGTTGTGTCCCTCTTCAAATATCGTTTCTCAAATTTCAAGTAGGCAGAATGAACAATTGTCATTCCCTCAAACCCACCCTCGATGCATTGAATCCTCGTTGAAATGCCTATTTCCCAACTCCACCGCGCTAAAACGTTGTCAAACAGAGGAACAGGACGATCACCCATCTTAGAGGACGGCGTGCTTCTCCTTCAAGTAACCTCTCGATGACACATGAGACTGAACACCACTGTTTAATAGCAAACTACACTCTCTACTCCAATACCGTTGTACAGAATTCACGCTCTGCTTCTTTCCATCTCTTCATGTAGACTTGGCCAACCCCCAAACGACGTGCTACTCCATCTTGTTTACTGATCAGCATGACATTGACCCTTGCGGGAGTATCATCAGTAGTCACAAAGGATGGCCGATGCAATTCTCGGCCACGATTAGTGATGCTGACTTCTGCCTCATGCATCGCCCAAGAATCGTCATGGTCTCCGTGGTCGCCAGTCATGTCGTTAATCCGGTAGTCCATACCACCCGTGCTTCGAATTCCCTCTCTCTCCACCCAGCCATCAATGTTTTCTTTCTCCTGCTTTCCTCCAGTCCGAGGCTCCCAAGTTCCGTCATCACGCCTTCGTATATTCATGTTAATCTCCTTTGCTGTGGCCCAGATCGTGTCGTGGTCAGAAGTGATCGAGAGAGCGAGAAATTCCATCTGCAGCCGGCCGCCAGCTTGAATCGAGCTGAAGTGCATATCTGCGATAGACCGAGTGAGGCCAATGAGTCCCATCCATCTACCGTTAGGCGACCACAGAGCAAATACCCGCTTGAAGGCAATAGTGCTTAAGTACTCTAGCTCAAGCGAAGCGCGTTGAGTAAAGACAAGGATTCTCCCCGGTTTTTCCCATGCCCTCATCCTGTCTTCCGTCGAGAATGAGGAGAGAAATACTGGGTCTGCATTTCCGGAATGACAAACTCCATCCTTGGCAACACTTCGTAAATACTCTCTCCAGATACCCTGAAGGGTACTCGTCATACCGCCCTCGAATGGTCCACGATGCTGGTCTCTACGCTCGGATGTGAAATATTCCCTTTTGAAAAACCCTTCTCTCCAAGCGAAATTCATGGTGTTCGCATGCCGCACAGCATGTGCCCAGAAAAACTTTAGATGATGGTCATCTGGGTATTCTAACATGAAAGGCGCAAAAGGAACTGGTATAAATGCACCAGAAGGACCTGGAAATGCCCAAGAAGCCAGTGAGGCGCAGATGCCATCCGTTTCTTTCACACCCGGGGATCTGTACGTGACTGGGCCATATAATGAGCACCAAGCCCAGCTGGGAAAAGTCTGCTTGCCGGAAATGTCCGGGGGCCTAACCTCCCTGTCCCACTGCGCAGGCTGCCAGAGGATTGCATCATCGAAAAGCTGCAAAGGGATGCCGTATATGATATCTTGGCCACAGTTCAATCGTCTCGCCGCGCCTCTAAATGCATACAGAATGTCAGTATGCAGTGTTATAGAGCGTCGAGTGTACTCTTCTACACCCGCAAAGTACGTTGCTGATATTTTACTCATGTCGTCGTACTTCCTTGGACTTTCTGTGCGGATGGACCTGGTAAATAATCCATGTCTATGGAATGCAGCAAACACCCCATGGTCAGTGAAGAACATAGCGGTGTTGGCACAGATGTGCTCCTGAAAAGTCCATCCTCGACTGTTCCACGTGGTCTCGGCCAAGACCGTGTCTAAGAAGGGAAGCGATGCCGTTAATTCCAGCTCTTCCCACCTGAGGACTGGACGGCGGTGGTCTCTGTGTCTGCTAATACCTGCAATTCCATCTCTTGCACTCCCTCCAGAAGCTGCCACAATCGTTATACAGGACGACTCATAAATTTGGTCCATGCTGTTGATCTGATCGTCTTTGTTGTATTCATTGTTCTCGTCGTCTTGCACGATACAGAGACGATCGACCCATAGAAAATGAAAACCGAGCTCTTGGCAGACTGTCATGGCGTCCCTGATGGTGGCTGGAAGGCGAAATCTGGAAAGTATTCCGGGGATTTTTAAGAGCTCGATATTGTCCTTCGTTGCCTGCAGTTCTTCGTGACTTTCGATTGACTCTCCCCAAACGTAGCTTAATGTAACATATTCGGAAGGATTTGAAGGCTCAACAAGACATCGTCTATCTAGGTCGATGACTCTGAATCCAACTGGAAGCCCTGAGACTTTACTTGGCGGAAGACGCCAGCTTTTCACCGTGTCCCAATTGACCTCCTTAGGAAGTTGCATGTGCGGTGTGAATGAGGCGCTCTCAGTAGCTTCGACTTCAATGGTACTTGTAGCCCTATTCCCAACATGATCACCCCGAAGTAAAATCTTCAAATCGTCCTTATCGTCCTTATTGTATGATTTCAGGACTGCGAGCTTTCGTACAGGGTGTTGCGAGGAGCTTTGAAATAGTCGACAGAGATCACAATCGCTTTCCGGCTTTTGTGCGAAATGATTGCTGACATCGAGTTCGACATAAGCGATGGGCCTTTTCGCTCGACACTCATTTTGCAGCCTCGGAAGAATGCATCGGGACCAATGCCCGAGGCGAAGATGTTTGCAAAAGTTGCAGGCGGCCTTGGGGTACGAATCGTATGCTTGACACTCGGTGCATTGATCGTGGAAAGCTTTCGAAGCAAATCCGCGCTCCGTAACGCATGGGAGGCGAGGGGAAATTGTTTCCACGGTGAGCATTGAGCAGTAAAGGCACGAACCGCGATCAAAGCGCCCCCACTCCTCAGGTCGGGCACTTCCATCACGTATAGAGGACTGGTCCATAGCTGTACGCTGCCTTGAATTCGAGGGACCGGGATGAGATGGATCAGAGCTGAAAACGTAGCTAATAGCGGAGATGGCAGGAAAGGCTGATGCTACCCAGACAGGTTGGTAAGACAGCAAAACTTCGTCGTTACAAGAGCGGAGAAGTGGATTGCTGTGCCACGTGTTGCGTAAAGGTGGGGCTATTATGATGAAGACCGACATCCTGACTGGTGGGTGGGTCACGAAGCTAATGCATGATCCTAGTAGGCACGAATAGCGGATGACTAAGCTGGGTAAGAGGCTGCTAACATGACTGCTGTTGTGAGGATGGTCCGGTCCGGTCTGTAGAATAGGCCTGCACCAGAATTCAAGTCCTAGTAACGAAGATAGCGAAAGCAGTAATAGAACAAGAAGGGGCCACCTCCGCCAACACAGCTAGGCAGCAATGAATGCTAAATAGTTACACATGCATATTTCTGTGGGAGCATGGCGGACAACTGGCCCTCGATGAACTGCATAACAAAATCTATCTTCGAGACCAGTTTCCTTTTTTTTTTCGGGAGCGAAACAAGCGAGCCAATATTTGTCAGCGTAGAGCTGGGCGTCAGCTGCGCGCTGACGGCAGTTTTGATTGGATGAAGCGCCCCAGCCTGGATGTGCCTTCGCGTCCCCACTCCAACTTGCTGTCAGCCACGTTCTCAACCAACTCTCTCAACTCCACGTTCCTAGAGTTCTGAATGCTCCCCAGTGCATCGGTATGTTGAACCCACTCATTCACAGTGGATCATTACTAACAATAGATTTACGAAACAGGAACTCGGCTCTCCGCATTTGCTACGCCCCAAGGCTGAATCGTCCAATCGACAAAGCACATCACCGATGCTGATTCGAAGCCTGCCACATCATTCCTGAATACCTCCTGATATGGTATCCGCGGCACACTATGGTGGTAGACAAGGATGTTGTTTTCAGAGTGCGAGGGATACCAAATGAATTCGTGGAAAGCGACGTTCAGGACGTGTTCCAGACCGAGTTTGGGTTTGACCGACGAGACGACATCAAAATCGCACGGCTGGCCCCCTATCATTCCCGAAGAAAGGAAAAGGTCGGAACTGTAAGCTTTTTGAATATACCACCGGTCTTGCTCGAGCGCAGTGACTACCATGTCGAAACGCTTCGAAGCTCTCACGGCGTATCTGCAGCCCAGCCACTCGTTCTAGACAAACATTTCGAGGGCTTTACTCCTCTCCATGATTGTGACGCTAATTTTGAGATCGAGTAAGTTCTCGTTTCGGTCCTCAAACCATGTTTCTCGCTTGTTATCCAGTGACTGACTTCTCTAGCGTCATCGCGCTGAGCGGGCTGAACGGGCACGCCTTTGGTTCATTCAAGTGCAAAGACAGCTCCTACATGTGGCTACGCGATGATCTCCCAGTCGATTTACCCAATGCGAGGGTATTTTTGTGGGGCTACAACACGCGTGGTGACACTTTTCAGAACATCAATGACTTGGGGAAACGATTGTGCGGGGATCTTAGGATCTTGCGAAGAGGTTTAGAGGTGAGCACTTGTCATAGAGTCTTTGCCTTACATCAAAGCTAAATAATCGACAGAACCCTCGCCGTGTCCCAATAATATTTGTTGCCCATAGTCTTGGGGGGCTTGTTGTCAATTCAGTAAGTATATGTTTCTGTTCTTCCTACTATTTACTAATCGAAATACAGGCCATCAGGACAATGTCAGATGGCGTAGATGATATGGATAAGGAGAATTTTAGGTCTTTGAGGGGTGCCGTCTTCTTTGGGGTACCCCGTCAAGGAATGAATATCCAGTCAATGATTCCGATGTTCCCTGAACGAGCTCGACAATCGTTACTACACTCGCTCGATCACACGAACTCACCGACACTACACATGATTGCAGAACTGTACGACAGGAAAATGAGCTCGCGAGGGGACTTCCAGTGCTTGAACTTTTATGAAACAATGGCTTCGCCGACAGCAATCAAGGTAAGAAACAGTAGAAGCTCGAAAGTCTCAAAATTCTCAAGAATCAGAGCATTGACAAGTCTCAGGAAAAGGGCATATGGACAATGAAGGGGGAGCCGGCTGTATTAGTAACACCAGCGTCAGCAACCGGCGGAAAATTATACGACACTGAAGGACATGAAGCTATTCAAGTCAACCGGACTCATAGCGATCTGGTTAAATTCGCCACCCGCTTCGATGGTGCTTATGAGAGAGTAGTAGACTTCTGCGATAGACTTGGCAAACAGAAGTCACGCAATGCATGGGGATTATCGGAGAATGAGAAGGGTAATTATCCTTAGCATAACTTGATTTCTTAAACTTACTTCATTCAAGATTTTCTCAAATCCCTTTCTTTCGTGGAACAAGACTGGCGCGAGCAAGACCACAGTATCAAAGCAGCACCGGGCACTTGCGACTGGCTGTTCGAACAGGACAACTTTCGCTCTTGGCTCAGGAGCCCAACGAGTAGCCTCCTATGGATCCTTGGACATCCAGGAGTTGGGAAGTCGACGCTTATGAATTCTGCTGTGCGTTGGAAAAGGAAGACAGTTGAAAATTCCGAGGAGATCGTCGCAGCATTTTACGTGCATGGTCGCGGTAGCGAACTTCAGCATTCACCAAGCGGGCTATACCGATCGATGCTGCATCAGCTCTTGCCCTATACTCCGGACTACCTGGAATCTCTTACTGCAGATTGGCTCAAGGAGAAAGGCACTCGCAAACAATGGACGTGGTTAGAACAAAGGCTTCGCGAATGCTTCAACTCGGCTGTTACCAGCATATGTGGCCGACTTCCTGTAACCCTGTTCGTGGATGCTCTTGATGAACTAGGGAAAAGGCATGCCGTCAGATTCATTGAGGAGTTTGCAGCAATGATCAAGACTCTACGGGATCCCGGGGGAAAGTTGAAAATCTGCTTCTCATGCCGTCACTATCCAAATATTTATCCGGATTCCGAATCCAATCTCTACCCAGGTCTGCCTTCAGAATCTAGCTTCTATGTTAGAGTTGAGGAGAAGAATGGAATCGACATCCAAACACTCATTTCGTCTCACCGAGCTTTGAGAAAAATGGACACCACAATCGACACCGAAACAAAGGAAGAAATCCTTCAATTGATACTCAACAGAGCCAAAGGCGTATTTCAATGGGTTGTTCTAGTTTTGGAGCAGGTGGACGAATTGCTTGATTATGGCCCTCAACCAAGCAGAATCAGGCGAGAAATTGAGAAAATTCCAATGGGCCTGGAGGAATTTTACGGCTCTCTTCTAATTTCATCGAATCCGGACCCTGGACAAACCCTTAAGTTGTTCCGATGGCTGCTTTTTGCGGTCAGGCCACTTTCAGTAGCAGAGTTGCGGGATGCTCTTGCTATCGAAGCTTCCATGGTACACGAATGTTATTCTGATATTCAATCTTCCCGCAACTATTACGTCCTAGAGAAGATGAAGCAGAGTGTTAGAAGCATATCCAAAGGGCTCGTTCAGGTCAAGGTTCATACCGACACAACAAAACCCAATCAGCACGTCATCAATTCCTTCCAGGAGAAAGATCCAGACTACCAGGCGGAGTATCAGTCAATTGAGTTCATTCACGAATCAGTTAGAGATTACCTAATCGAGAAGGGACTTCACTCACTGAAGACGAAATTGAACCTTCTTCCGGGAACTCCACAGTACAGCTGCCAATTCCAGCTCTCAAGATCCTGCATTGGATATCTCAACCTCAACGGAATCAACTGTACTGTTGATTCATACTGTTCCTATAATTACAGCTTTGTGAAAGCGACACCTACATGTGATCTCGCCTTGAGAGACTACGCACGCGCTTTTTGGATACATCACGTCATGAAGGCAGAGCAGGACCACATGCAAGCCCACGACGGAAACAGCCTGCTCTCAGTCGCTTCCATAATGGATGCTGCTAAGACAGTCGACATCTTGCTCAAGCACCAGACCGTTGATCCGAATCTCCAGGACATCAATGGCCTTACACCACTCATGAAGGCAGCTGACTATGGGCACAAGGATATTGTGAAGCTTTTTCTGAATTGTGAACGGACGGTCATTGGCATAGTCGATAGGTACGGATGGACGGCATTCGATTGGGCAGTTCATGCTGGAAATGCAGCCATAGCAACATGGCTGCGGAATGCAATGAGCTAGAGGAGCTCAATTTTCTGTATACTAGTATTTCAGTCGAAGGATTTGTACATATGGGACTTATTGATAGGAATATCGTTTGGCCGTGCTTTTTGAAAAGTGTGTTTTTCTTTTTTTTTTCTTTCGCTCCTTGGCGGCTCGTTCTTGTATATGAAACTTAATCAAATGCGTCTTTGCTTCGCTTTGGAACAATTACGGAACACAAAAAGGTGTTCGATTATGCATAGCTTCTGACGTAAATTCGCCGTTCGAATCACGTGGCGGAAGGAGCGGCTGAATGTATTTCATGATGAGAATCGAGCAGTGATGGCATGAATCCTGATCAGAGCATCCCCACTATTCAAGTTGGGCGCTCCTACTGCGTGTATGGAACTAATCCATAGCAGTACCCCGAGGTAAATTTGAGGTACAATGTCGAGGCAGATAATAGTTATAAACGTAATTAGTAGTAGAGCCGGCGGCAAATGTTGAGGCGACTCAGACAGATTTGTGAGATAGCATAGTGTGTTCGTAAGCGCTAAGAGGCGGATTGCTGTGACATGTGTTCCATAAAAGCATGGCCGTACCGAAAATCGACATGGTGACTGTAGCTGTAGAGACGGCCTGTTCTGGACCGGTCCATGAAACATGTTTGTATTTTATCATTTGAGTTCTAGCAGCAGAAAGAGCCGATGTCAAGTGTACAATGTTCCTCAAGGCTTGACTAAAGCCAGCGTCCGGCGGATATCTGCAGCGTGCAGAGATTCAAGATGAGAATCATTCCACAGTCAGCTGCTTCCCAACTCCTGCGCTAGAGTATCCATAAAATACGGAAAGACCATGGCAAATCAGCGCAAAGCCAGCAATAATGGTGACTATCAAGGCAGTCTTGAACGGGTCAGCGCCAGTGCCTTTTCGGGGACGAGAGCGAGTTCATACCTCCCAATTGTCAGATGCCCACCCCCCTTGTGCCCACACACCATGCCAAAGCATGAGCAGCATTCCACTCAGGAAGCACAATATCCCAAATCTCAGCATCATGACCGGGATTTGCCAGATGAAAAGCTGGATCAAACGGGGCCGTTGTCCCGCGCCTAGCATGTTTCTCAGACGGCTCAGATAGGCCGGATGGCAGTTGAGGCGATAGAGCATGATGCTTTGTTGGGTAGCAGTTGCTACGCAAGCCAAGATGAAGATCAACGATGCGTACCACAGAGCGAGCACCGGCCATATGATCTGGTTCCTCTCAGCCACTGGCCAGCTGAATGCGCTGGCGCAGAGACTTGCGAGGAAGGCACTCTGGAAACACTGTTAGACCGGGAAATGAATTTTTAGACATATGCATCTTACAGTTAAGCCAACAAATCTGAGTTCCTCGAGTTTGGACTCGTGCCATTTCCGGGTCAGATCGTCCTGGTCGTTTTCGGGATCGAGAAGCTCGTGAATTGGCTCCCAAGCAGCTATTAGCGGGCTAGCCAGCTCCCCCAACATAAACTGAACGCCGGGTATGGGCATTCTGCGTAGTATTGAAGATCCTGAAAGCAGCTCAAGGATTCATTAATTTTGTGCCGAGCGCAGATGGAAAGTACCGGTCTTTGGTCTTTAAAACTACATCCTCAGCTGACCACGCGGCAGTAGGAGCTCAAAATAGAACTGGAAACGCTCACGGCTAAAGCGGCAGTGAAAAGAGAAATTAAAAAAGACAGCTTCCGTGATCGCAGCCAGGCATCATTCATTGCCTTACCCATGCATATTTGTGTGGGGGCGAAGCTGACAGCGAGGCGAACAGAAACGTGATCGCTGATTGGTCGCTGTTTGGAGGGGCAATGATGCCTAGTCCTCGCAGCCCTAGTGGGGCTTGTGAAGGATTCGTGGCAGTGCAACTAAATGCAGCTCACAAGCAGCCAATACTGGTCAAGTGGTCTGATTTTCCCAGCCTTGTCTTTGAACGTTTAAACGCCATAGAGATCGCAGATACTCACAGATACAGAGCTTTGATGTCATGCCGTTTTTTCGACGCAAGAAGCAGGGACACAGTGCCCCACAATCTTCTACATCCGCTGTATCCTCTGCTAATTCGGTACCACGGTCTGGTTTCACATTCGTTGATAATTCAAAAGGAGCTTTGGAAGCCATACATGAAGTATCGGAGAAACTGGACGAGGCCTTGGTTGAGCTCGAGTGTCAAGGTGAGAATAAGCGGCCTCCATCTCTACTCTTGGCGCTGACAACTCTGCAGGTACACTGAGGGACCAGCTGCAGCAGTGCCAAGAACAGCTTGATGAGGCAGCCAGTCTCTACGCCAACTCATCTTTAGATTGTTGCTCCTCGAAAGAGATTTGGCCTTGGTAAGTGGACCCTACGACTTTCGATTCTTTGTGTATTGACAATAGTTAGCGATCGCACAAAATCTGACATTCTCTCAATTGCTTGGAAATGTGCAGCCGGGTCATACGATCCTTCATGTCCCATGCAAATGAAAGACTACGACCTCCGTCCATGCCGTGCGATTAAACCGTCTCTGGACGGGACCATCAAAAGCACAGTCATGACAATTGTCGAACCTTCTGGCTCCTCTATCCAACCCGCGGCAAGATTCCCCCTTCTAGTGGTAGCGGTGAGGGGTTCTGGAAGCGTCGTCGATCACATGGTGAATTTGAACATTTCACCACGTTCGACAGAAGACTTCATTTCTCCAGATCTGGAAGCCCATGCAGGATTCCTCGCCGGTGCAATGGCTTTGGAGAACGAAATAACCAAGACCATAAATCAAGCTTTCCACGCAGGTGGAATAAAGGAGGTCCTGTTCACCGGCCACTCTGCAGGTGCAGCAGTAGCTTCCATCCTCTTTCTGCACTACCGAGTACATGGACTGAATGGCAAGCTCTCGGTGATTGATATTTGAGAAACCAAAACGCTTACAAACTATAGGCCTGCCCATCAAATTTTCATCCATCACATTTGGTGGACCGCCCGCCTTAAGGCCAACACGTCTAGAACAGGAATGGATTCCTGAGTCTGAAGAGCTTTGGCTGAATATTGTCAATGAGTACGACGTTATTGGTCGAGCGCACAAGGCTTACATTCTTTCCTTGGTGGATCTTTTGCGCTCTGTGTACGGAAAGCTTCCACTGGAGAATACAAGCAAGATTTCCCAAGACTCGCAGAACAGCGGCACTTTGACCTACTGGTCCCTTCGAGAATCCGAGTACCGCCACTATGGGGATATGATCGTTCTTCAAGTGTCTCAAGCACGGCCAAGTCTAAGTGGAGAGAGCGTGCTCACCAACGATGGGCTCAGCGTGTCTACTTGGAAGGTATCTTGGGCTGACTACTCCCAACTCCTCTTCACCAGAGTCAGAGTGCATGCCCGCACGTTCTACGAGCGGAATGTTGGAATTATTGCGGGGAAATTTCTTCTGTGCGAGGAGGATCCAGATACGGAGGGAAGGAAAATTTCATTCGGCTAACTAAGGTACCACTTCTGATCAATTCAAATGTGTTCTTTGCTCATGATGGAAGAACCGTTCTGGCGAGTTATCTCGGCCGCCCTGTAAGAGGATACGAGCGTGGCAACTTTTCTTGCGACTTCCGTTCTTTTTTTCCGGTCCATCTTTTGCCCACTTCCTTTGGCGGTTTCGAGTTCTGAGAGAATAGTTTCGCAATCCCAGCAAAAGCAGCGCAAATATTCGCTGCCATAGTTCAGTCGAAATAATTGCGCCGTCTTCCCCTCTCCTCCTTTAAGAACCGTTGGCCCGACTTTGTCATTGTGATCGATGAAGGTACCCGCCAGCCTCTCCATGTCTGTTTGATAAGCCGCGCCAGCACACTGGTGTGTGTGCCAAACCAGATCAATGTCGATTGTTGGGACGAGCATAACGTCGGGGTATTTCCTCAGGAGCTTCACGAACTTCTCGTACCTTGAGATGGCCCGTCGAAGAGTTCCATGGACAGCCGGGCTACGGATCCACAAGGTCTGTTCCATTTTTTCCACGAACTTGTACTGTCTGTCAACAGCGGCAGCAATGTCCACCACAGTCTGCTCGTATCCATCCGCTACCAAATTGGTCTGTAGAAAGGCTGCAATAGCGTTACCTACGGGAAGCTGAGGCTCGGTAGTCTCCAGTACCGATTTGTTGATGGAAGGAAGCCAGGTGGAAATATGGTGGAAGATATAATCACGATCTGCCGAGTTGAAGAGGCCTAACAGATCATACGGAAGCGCTGACTCCGCTTCAAATGAGGATCGCTCTTTCGTCCTTTGAAGTCCCATTTCCTCGGCTTGGATTGCGACATGCTTTAATCCAGTCAGAATATTGGAATGCGACAGCTGTTGGATGATGACTTACGATGTCCTTCCACGGAAATGCAAGGCTTCGAAGCTGTTCGCATTGTCGGCTAGAGCAAAGTTTGGAGAAATACATCGGGTTCAAAAGACATGCTTGCCAAACCATCAAGATGTCTATCGGCCCGTTATCATTATATTCTCAATTCAAGATCTCTCACACGCTTGCTTACCTGGTGGGGGAACGTTTCCCACCTGCATCCATTTCAAAAACCTGAGTACAGCAAGACGAAGATAGATATTCCATCGTTGGGTCCTCACGTCCTGGGATGTTTGTGCATCAAAGCAGATAGTTGTGGCAGACTGGACAGCCTCCCGAAGACGGTGGATGGAATGCAGCAACTCGAGGTGAATTGCGCACTCCGGGACAGTTGGGAAGGCAAGCGCCTCGGCTGAAATCGCCGGGTTCGCGTCTGGTTCGAAGATCTCTGGAGACGGGATTTGCGGTGTTTCGGCAGGCATGCCGATCGTGCGACCGTGCCGAACAGCCCGCGCCGCTCGATGGCTAGTGTCATGAAGCTGGGAGTCAACGAAGAAAGCCATTCTCGATGAAGGCCAGTGGTTTGAAATGCATGATTCTCCCGCTCAGTTATTTCTGCTCAGAGAAAGCGGCCATGACACTTACGTGAATGTTACGTTGCGGGAAACCAAGGCAGGCACGCGTGTCTTGATTTCGCTACGCGAGGAGTGCAGGGGCATTTAGGCAGAAGTATAGGCAGCAGCGCAGGCATCTAAGCATGCATGCATGAGCGTAGACAGGCAGCAATGCACCTGCCATACAAGGTTGCAATCAACCATCTATCGACGATCCTTGCGTAATCCAGTAGAGTCTTATTTTGTCTTTCGTTTCTCCCCAAGGCACAACTTTCCACATCACCGCCTTACACACAATGCCCAGTTTTCGGTCGCCAGGAAACATATCCGAAGTCAACGAAATCAAAAGCTCCAACTGGGAAGCAGTGGGAAATACCCGATCAGCCCTGAAAGAGCAGCTTGGTAGCTTGTACTGGGATGGCGTGAGGCAGGAGCTGAAAGTGATCTTGTTTACTTTGAAGAAGTTGCAGGAGCCTGACTCCAAAAGAGTGCTTGAGAGAGAACAGGAGACCCTCAGCGATGACACACCCTTTGGCTTTGAGACATTTGTCGACCAAGTGTCTTTGGAGTCTCGCAAACTTGCTTATTCCTACGGTATCCAGCAACCTCCACGAGGCTACTATATTTATGTGCTAACAAACGATTATAGGGAAACAAACAGAACGTTATGAGTCCGAGGAAAAGCTATTGTCGACCTACGAAGACGCAATTTTCCACAAAATCTCGAGCGAGAATGCGAAACAAAGGTCCAGCAATTTGAGCACTGCCATCAAAGCGTCAGTGCTGGAGAATGACAAGAAAAACGTTCTGACCCCTATCGAACGCTACGCAAGATCGCTTCTACGGACAGCTGGTAGGCTCGTTCCTTTTCGTTCTTAGAGGTGCAGCGTCTGACGTGTGGAAAGGCTTCCTTGACATGGAAAAGGTCATCGAACATCGACCGACGCTGGAGAAGTTCAAGTTCTGGAATAGGAAGGCCGTTCCTCAAAGTAATTCGAATCATGAGACGTTTTTGACTCGTTTCATACTGACATCGAGCAGTGGCTTTTACCGGCTTGACAACCAACATGAACCCCATCTTCGAGCCTCTCAAGTGTGACGAGTGCAATCAAACAATCTATGGTAGCATGTTCAAGAAGAAGGAAAACAACGACAACACCACTATTTCCGTGTGTGAAGACTGCTACAGAACAGAGCATTACGGCGACCTGTCGTATGCAAAGAAGTATCAGCACTGTCCGTTCGCTGAAGGCATAGACGCTGCAACCAGTCGGGCACTATGCACGTGTCCCGAAGTACCACACTCAGACGACAACGGAGAGCCCAGAGCATTGTTCCCAGTAGATCCCAGGGAGCGTCATATTGAGTCTGGGCCTCAGGCCTGTGGCCTGTTACGTCTGACTGAGAGCCTCGCTAGAGCAAAATATGCCACTATTCGCAGAGACCGTATCGGCCTCGCTAGTACAAGTGCTATGAGGATATTTCGCGATTTGAGGCCCAAAAAGGATAGGAAAAAGCAAGCTGACGATGATGGCTGGTTAGATGATCTCGAAGAAGAGTCAGAAGTCAGCATGCCAAGCAGCACATATGGCGTTGCTGATCTTGAGAGAGGAGAGGAAGAGATCCCATTCTACCTACGGCATTACACCAAAAAGTATCCATTCGGAAACGTCCACATGGCGTTACGGATTGGTCCTCTCACTATTGAGAACGGTGTGGCAAAGTAAGTCCTACGACTTGTCTCCCAGGTACATCAACGTTGACACGGCTTAGCACGAAGGGAGGAGCTTTGATCAGTCTGCGAGATCCTCCGCGACTGTTAGCGGTAGAGGAGCCCAAATCTCAACGACTGATCGCTATAAGCCCCAGCTTACCGCGAACCATCTACACTCAGACAAAAGACAAACGAGCATGGGTGCCAAAACGAATCAAAGCAGTGATGAAGCAGGTCATTGGTTCACCATTTTCGGGACTGTCTGATGGCAAGAAAGAGCTGCAAGTCATCCAAGAACTGGTTCGTGCCAGCCAGCTGAAAACTCTTGGCGACCCCAGTCTCTCTAGAGCAGAACAGAATACGCTGGTGGAACGAATCCTCGGTCATTTGCTCGGACGCTTGAAGGTATTGTTCAGGGACAGGCTTGACACATACCTGAGCGATTTGACAATGAAACTCTTCCATCCCAGCACGAAGATCCGATGGAACGCAAGAAAGAACAACTGCCAGAACTTCTGCGACGCGCTGATCAACCGCCGCCGTCTCGGACTCCTGATCGACCAGAACATCGGAACAAAAAAGCCCCCCCTCTACCTGATGAGCTTCGTCTGCCGCAAGGAGGCCTACCCCGTCGCACGCGTGCAAACCAAACTCGACGTCCCCAGCGGCCTCACCGAAGAATACCTCCTCAAGTTCCGCTTCGGCCTCCACCAGGACTCGGACATCGTCGACAGCCTGCACGAGTACTGGCACGACTGGGGCGCCTTCGACACGCACCTCTACCCCTTCCAAGACCTCTTCCCCTGGGACTGCAGCGAGGCCTTCGGCCGGCACCCGGTCCCCTGCTCGCACTGCACCATCTCCAAGCACGTCTGGGCCTTCCCCTACGACTCCTGGTCCATCATCTCCCTCCACCTCAGCCGCGACCGCTTCCTATACGCCCCCACCCCTTCATCCACGCCCGACGACGCCGCCGCCGCCGACCAAGCCTGGCACCACAACCGCCTCACCCTCCTCGCCGCGACCGACGCCCTCACCGCCTCCGCCGTCGCCATGGCCCGCAACAAGGGCTTCCGCCGCGCAACCTCGTGGACGCAATACGATTTCAACGCCTCGTTCGACCGCGTGCGGCTGGGAGGCATCCACCGCGCGCAGCCGTGGAG
>JAJNLL010000074.1:0-184028 GCA_023089105.1 Lasiodiplodia citricola | reverse complement strand
GGTTAGTATGCGGTGGGGGGAGGGGAGGGGGGGGGGGGGGGGGGAAGAAGGGAATGGAGGGTTGGACTGGGACATACGAGATCTGCCGGACGGACTCGCGGAAGGAGGGGTTGTGCTGGTCGATGATGTAGCCGATGCGCAGGCCGTTGGCGCCAAAGTCCTTGGTGGTGGGGAGGGTGGTTAGTATGGTGTCTTTGTTTTGGTGGGCGCGACTCACCTTGCTCATGCCCCACATAGCGTGCACGAGGGAGGGGTCGATGATGCCGGCCGTGTCGATGGACAGTACGGAGGTGAAGGGTGGCGCCTCTCGCGCTTCCGGGTTGTCCCAGACGGAAAGGGCGTAGATCTCGTCGCTGACGAGGTGGATCTGGTGTTTCTGGCAGAGCTTCATCAGCTCGATGATGACCTCGCGGGAGTAGCATCGGCCTGTGAACAACTGTCAGCGCATGTCCTATCGAGATTGGGAAAAGGGATGGCCAACCAAGTGGGTTATTCGGCGTGCAGAGGACCAAAGCCTTGATTGGAACGCCCTCGCTGTTGGACCGCAGCAGCGCCTCTTCGTACTTTGCGACGGCTTCAAGACTGAATGGGTCAGTGGAGCCAAAGGCAACGCCGACAGTCTTCACTCTGTGTTAGAGATTAGTATGGAGTGCCGAAGATGGGCGGGAGTAGGACATACTTCGCGCGTGCCCAAAAGTCTCCCACGAAAGATCCATAGTACGGCCTGCCGAGGAGGAAGCCATCGCCTTCGTTGGCCAGAACAAAGGCCATCACTTCATTGGCATTCGATACTCCGAGAGAGACACGCACGTGTTTGCTCTCGACCGGTAGCGCAGGGTTGAAGTGCTCGTTCACGAAGCTCGCCACCGCCGCGCGAAGCTTCTTAGATCCGTGGGAGCCATCGCCGTACATGAGGAAGTGGCTTGTCATTTTGAACTGCAGCTGCATTGGATGTATCAGCTCTGTGGAATTCCTGGTGTGGATGCGTGGCGTACCGTGTTGTTGATAAATTCCAGGAGCTCATTGTGCATCAATGACTGCGAGATTGCCATCAGTACGCTTTTAGACTTCGGGAATAGACATGAACCTACGTTCTCTGCTAATCCCAAGCTTACAATGCCATCAGGGTTGTGCTCGGGCTGGTAAATGTCCTCCAAGACATCGTGGAAGCTGCGATGGCCGGCCTCGTCAATCAATTTGCTGCCTCGGGCAGACAACAGCCCGCGTTCCTGTTCAGAGCCCATGTCTACTGTTGATATCACTGATCTTGTACGTCAAATGGAGATTTCTTCGTAGACTTTATAGTCCCTGCACTAGCGCGATAAGACCATGACGTTGACTCACATTCCGATCTTCGGCTGCTAAAAACCCCGCAGTTGCACCCCGCCCTTCCATGTCTAGTCACCGTAAATGCAAAAGCCGCGCGCCCTATGCACCTCTTCATGAATCAGCGCCGAAATCGTATCATGCTTTCAAATCTCTCGGATACCCGCAGATGATCAATTAGTCGAGTCAAAACGCCACAGTGGGTTACTGAGGAGTTATCATGGAGCATAGACGTACGTAGTTGAAGCCATCGTCTGGACGTAAATGTTTGAATGTACCTGCTCATAACAGTACCTTAGATAGCTTCTATCAACCACTAGCTAGCAGTAAGTCGTTCTCGTGGATCGTCCCTCTCTACATACGTCAAAGTGATAGTATCAAGTGAGCCAGCAAAACATGACCACTCGTCTACTTCAAGCTTGCAATAACCTTCGCAATGGCAACAGCCTTCTCCTCCCCGAATCTCCCCGTAACAAGCTGCAGCCCGACAGGCATCCCATTCACCAAGTTGATATCGTCTGTCCCATCTTCATCAGCAACGCTCTACATCACAACAAGGATCTCTCAAACAACACTCACATTGTTCATGATTGAACTTGTCCGACTCGTTGCGCGGCACGTGGTTCTTCCAATCGTCCCCAGGCTGATCGAGCGCAGCATCAGCACGCGAGCCGGGGATAACCAGCGCCGTGTAGTTCAGCAGGTTCCACAGCGCGGTGAAGCCCAGCCACGGGTTGCTCTTGACCCAGGTCTTCGGGCGGTAGTTGACCCAGGGGAGGACGGGCAGGACGATGGCGTCGATGCCCTCGGCGTTCCACTGCGCGAGGAAGGCTTTTTCGTACTTTAGCTTTTCGGCGGAGAGCTGGATTGCCGTCAATGAGCGTTTCTGTTCTTATTCTGCACCTACAGAAGAGAAAAGAAGGAGGGATGGAGAGAGCCAGCACACGTACCTGTTGACGCTCCGGAATCTCCAGAAAGTCTTTTTCCTGGCCTACGACCATGCCCTCGATCAGCGGCTCGCCGATAATCGTGCAGTGGTCTCTGCAACTCTTCCCGCCATCCGCCACGATGGCCTTGACCCACAGCCGCAAGCCTTCTTCGTGCAGCTTGGTGTCCCACTCGACGACTGACAATATCTCGATTAGCATACGCTCCTTTCTGCACCTGGACCTACGGTCTCTCTGCTACTTCTCGTGAACTTTACCTTCATGCCCCGCAGCTTTCAGCTTGTCAGCAGCCTCTCGAATCGCCCTCGCCACAGGCGGCTGCGGCTTGACGAACCCGTCGTCGAAGATGAACGCCAGTTTCAGCGGGCGCTGCTGGGGCGGCGCCGCCAGCTCCTTGCGCCATGGGATCGGGAAGATGCGGGGGTCGGCGTTCCACGGGCTTGTGCCCAGCCAGCTGTCCATGTAGTACTCCAGCGTGTCGAGGCTGTGGGTGAGCGGGCCGGCTACGGGGGGAACGATGTATTCCTGGTCCCACCTGCAAGGAGGAAAGAGGGGGAGGGGAACGCGTGAGCTTTTGAATGCTAGGAGGATGGAAGGAGAGTGATGGGGGACTGGGGGACTAGGGGACCGGGGGATGAGGAAGTAAAAGTTTGAGAATTGCAAAGCTTACGCCGACTTGAGGAATGTGATGCGCCCGATGGTCGGACAGAGGCCGTAGAGGCCTTGGAGGCAGGCCGGGATGCGGATGGAGCCGCCGATGTCCGTCCCCATGCCGAGCACGCTGCCGCGGCCGCCGACGAGGGCGCCTTCGCCGCCGGAGCTGCCGCCCGAGATGAGGTTGCGGTTGAAGGGGTTGACGCACTGGCCGAAAACGTGGTTGTACGAGTCTGCCATCTAAGAGCGACAGTTTCAGCTGTGATTGCTCTGAACATCTCGGGTTCTCTGATTGCTTACCATCAGTGACTGCGGGATGTTGGTCTTGCAGTAGATGACCGCTCCGAGCTTGAGCAGGGCCTCGACTTCGGGGCCGTTCTCCGGGGCTGGTTTGCCCACGAGTCCGACCCAGCCTAGAGTGATCAGATTTCTGTCGTTGCAAATCGCGTTACTGGAGATCATACCGACAGTGGTGTCCACGCCCTTGACATCGAACCCATCCTTCACCGAGACTGGAACTCCATGTAAAGGCCCAATGAGCTTGCCAGTCTCAGCTAAGTGCTTGTCGAGTGCCTCCGCCCGCTTGAGCGCTTCGTCGAAAAAGATTTCGGTGCAGCAGCCGGTCAGCTGCTGCAAGATTGCCGTCCGCTTAATAAAGGCAGTCGTGAGCCTCACGCTCGAGACGGAGCCGGACGTAAGCTTGTCAATCAAGACGCGCGCGTCGGTGATGCTCGTCAGTTGCAGCTCTTCCTCTGACAGCAATCCACAAGACTCGGCATATTCAACCGCGTTAACGAGACCTTCAGGGATGCTCTCGAGGCGAAGCGCGGGCGGGATGAGCGCGGCCTGCGCGGCTCGTCTTTCTTTCGCAACGGCGCGCCAGTCAACCATGTTTAGAATTGGATGAATGTCTTGAGAAGTTGTTCGGGTCTTCAACTTTTTCGTTGGGTTTGGTTTCTTCTTAAACTTTTCGCAATCATGGGCTGATGCGTGTCCACCTTCCCCGCTTCCCTCCGGAGAGCTACCCCCGGCTATCGGCGTGACCCCACTCTCGTACTTGCGTTTAGGAGTTTTACCAAATGAGGCTATCGGTGTGATTGCTTAGGGCTATAAGGTGAGAATTTTCTCCTACTCTATACAGAAGTATTGGAAAAGTACTTGCTTCCTGAACATTCTGAACATTTCTTTTTCATGTATAAGCCGGCGCTCTCGGCAGTTTAATGAGGAAGCCAGGCGTTGGTGTTGGTTTAAAAATAATACATCAAATCCGGCACGTCAACTACAACCATTCTCGCGAATCAAGCCTCCCGTTAAGGAACCAAAAAGGAACCATACGTCGAAGTGTCAGCGCAGCCAATGGAAGGAGTCATACATGCATTGGAAAACAAAAATAAGCCAAGGTTCGAGCCGCCGCATAAGCGTTCCAACTCAGCCTCGTGCGCCACACAGCCTTTGCAAAACGCCCATCACATTTCGGCCGAACAAATCGCGTCGACAGCGGCTACCTGCATATATGCAGTTTCTTCTGCAGTCGTGACATGTATGTGGTATAACTGATTCCACAATAGGTGAACATGAGCGACCACGCCCCACACAGGAAAAAAAAATCAAAATAGCCCCCATTGAAGATGTTGTTCCATCTCTAAACAGGCCCCCCAAGTCAAGCCAGCCCGAGACTTCTCCGCATGACAATCTTACTATGTCCCCAACCGTGTTCCTGCCAGGCGCACCGCCGCACATCCCGAAAAACGGAGCGAAGAGCCTCATCTCATCGTCAGCCTTACGGGACGAAAGAGGGTAAAGAGAAAAGAGAGAACGAACTGCGGTCCCGCCGAAAAGTGGTGGCTGTGCGACGTCACAAACGCACGTTCCTACTAGTATTACTATTCTCAGCGCGTATTCCGCCAGCCACGCCTACCCTGAAAAAACATTCGAGCCTAGACCGAGAAAGTAAGCAGGCCCTCAGTCTTATTTTCAGGATTAGCGCGGGATTCGACGAAACACGGCATGTGTGGCTTGCATGTAGTAAGCCATTCTCGCAGCGGCAACCCGCCTGCTCGGGATTGGCTTGCTGCTACCTTGCCCGCCGCAAGGCTGTGAAGGGGGGAACGCAGTGGTTTGGGAGTGGAAGGTTTAGAGAATGTTTATTGCGACGTTCTTGGCGTCAGCTAATACTCAGCCGTACACACACGAGGCAGTAAAGCTTAAAGAGAACAGGTCTCGGTGACCTCGTGGCCAGATGGGACCTGGTTGTACCCCGTAACCACCATCCGAAGCGACCGCAGATGCACTGAAGACACCAGTACCTGCTTCGAGGTCCCCCTTCGAAGATCAGCCTATCCCATAACGACGAAACGATAACGACAACGACGACAACAGCAGCAGTTGCGACCAAAGTCCGCACTGCTGGCATGAAAACATAATACCCCAAAAACAGCACCCGAGAGAAAAGAACCCGGTTTCGTCTAAACGAACGAACCCCCTATTCCACCATGAACGGCCGCTACTACTACTCGTCCCTCAACACGACTCCCAAGACGACAACCAGCACCCTCACCCTCACCGACTCCAACAGCACACGCAAGAGCCAAAACTCCACCCGCAAAAGCGCGGCGCCCTACCCCCCAACACCACCACACCGCCGCCCTCTCCCCTCGCTCAACCGCGACCTCTCCACGCGCAACGTCTGCATCATCTTCGTCTCCCTCGCCTGGTTGACCGGCCTCGCCGCGCTCGGCGGCGGCCTCTGGGTGCTATCGTCGCACGCGTGGACGGAGACCTCGCCGACCATCATCCAGCTGCCCGAAATCGTCAAGCAGCTGGCGCCGCTGGCGCTGAACCTGTGGCTGACGCTTTTGCTGGACGGGGTCGGCTACGTGCACGCGACGTCGCTGAAGTGGGCGTTGGCGCGCGAGGGGCGGCTGGGCTTCAACAGCAACCTGCGGCTGTTCACGGCGGCGCGCAGCAGCGTGCCCAACGCGTGGTACGCGAACCTGTTGCTATTCGTCGCCATGGTCGTCGCGTACTCGTCGTCGTCGCTCATCCTCGTCAACTGGCACGAGGGCGAAAACAAGACGCTCGACGTGGACCGCCTGCGCCGCCTGTGGAGCGTCGAGAACGTGTCCGTCAGCGTCTCGAGCACGAGTACCGTGTGCCTGGGCGCCGCGCTGCTGGCCCAGGCCTTCGTCGCGACGTGCGCGTTAGTCTTCACGCGCAACCCCACCTGGAGCTCCAGCCCCTTCGACGCCGTCATCGCGTGCCAGCGCGAGACGGCGGCCGAGAAGAGCGTGCGGTACCATCCGAACCGCTGCCTGCTCGGCGTGACGGACAAGGCGCACGCGTCGGAGCCGGTGCGGCCGCGGGCGCGGCAGTCGTCGAGCTGGGCGGCGGCGCGGGAAGTGCGGGTGGTGGTGCTGATGCTGTGGGGGCTGGCGGCGCTGACGCTGGTGGGCGCCGTGCCCGTGTCGCTGGTCGCGCGCAAGGACGGCGCCCCGGGTGTCAGCGTCGGCGGCGAGCTGGGCGTCGAGGCCGGCGGCATGATGCTCAAGACGCTCGTCTTCAGCCTGCTGCAGGCCGGCGTCACGCTGGCGCTGCACTGCGCAGAGCTGCTCGTCAACCTCGTCCGCGACGAGCGCGCCTGGCGCCGCGCCGCTTCCAAGCACGGCTACCGCCTCGAGAGCTACAACGCCGTCTGGACCGCCGTCTCCAGCTGGCAGGCCTTCGTCCTCTTCCTGGCCAAGCCGGCCATCCATTGGGTTTTTGGTTTGGCTGTGACCGTCGAGGACCGCTGGGTGTACATCAAGGGCACCCCCTTCTTTTACCTCGCTGGAGCCGTGGCCGCGTTGGCCGCCTACATTACGGGCTTGAGCTTGTGGAGGCCAAAAGGGCCTCAGCCGGCGGCATACGGCCATATACAGACATTGGCGAACCTCATCGACGAGTGGAGTCCGGTTTTGTATTGGGGACACAAGGTCTCGGGACCGACTTGCCATGCAGGGACAAGCTCGCGACCCATGGCTGATATTGAGATGGACAAGCTCTATGCGGGAGAGGTCTGAGAGAGAGACTGGATGCTAATGGAATTTTCAACTTGAACCTGATTAATTATCGGCTCACATCAAGCGCTCTCGATGTGACCTGTGGTCAGTGAGAGGTTAAAGATTTTAACCTCCCCAGGCAAGATCAGCGAGAAACATTGTCCGGACATAATGTTAATTTTAAGTAGATGGAGACTTCACAACTACTCACGTGAGTGAAGTACAAACGTGATCCGAGTTTCACGCCGAATCTTATGTGTGTGCGTTCCAGTGCCACAAAGAGCAGAGGTTAAGCCTTGGGCTTCATGATGGCCCACCAGTTGTCTTTCTCATACCCAGCTTCGACAACTTCCCCTCCGGCCAGCTCAATGTCGTGCTCTAATTCGCCTTTCCGGTAGAGATGGTAATATCGGTGGAACGTCTTTGGACCTTCGGTCGGTGCGGAATCCGTCGGCTCCTCCGGCGCTGCACCCTTCTTCTTTGTTTTCTTTGGTTGATTCTTGTTCATGACCCAGGGCACCATGACATCCTGCTCGTGGCCTTCATCCCAGCCCCTCCGGCTGTCCTTCTGCTCGAGCGCCCAGACATAGACCAATGCCGTCCCCTCAGGTTTCAGATGGTTCAATATGGCTCTCGTTGCTTCCACGCGTCGCTCGGGAGTCGAAAGGTGATGGATGACGGCGATGGAGATGGCGAAGTCGAAGGCAGCTGGAGGATGAGGTAGGCTTAAGGTGTCGGCGACAAGGGCACTGTGTGGCTGGTGTCTCGCGGCTATCTTGGCGAGGTTGGTGGATCTGAATCGTCTGTCAGACCTGGCAGCCCATGCGTCGGGCCAACGTACCGGTCGGAAGCGACAATGTAGACGTTGGGATTGACAGCAAGGTACTTGCCATTGCCGCAGCCGATGTCAAGGCCGACGGCGCCGGCAGGGAGGCCGTTCAGGAAGCGCTCGACGATGGGCCATGGCTACTAGAGGCGCGATGAGCTTAGGGCGCAGACGCGATGGAATTGGCTTACCTTGTAGCGGGTCTCGGAGAAGTGGCTCGCGATCTGCTCGTAGACCTGGTGGACGTGCTCGTCCTCGTAGGCAGGGCCTTTGTCGACAGGCATGGCTGCAAGCGGGCAGGGCTGATCCAAGGCCATGGGCGGAGAGCAATGACTTGCAGCGCAGCGGGAGCGGAGCGGGCGGGGCTCTCCAATCTCTCGGCGGAAGTGGCGCCGGCCAGGAAAAAAAATAGCGGAAAAGTAGAGCCGCATCCTTCCCCGAGCGCATCGCTGACTTCAACTTTTTCCCCCTCGCCTCTGCGCCTGCTCTGCTGCGCGCCGTCCCATTGCCTGCGCGTTGCTGCGGGCTGCCTCCGTCATCCCTCCGGCAGCATAGGCACGTGCTCGCTCCATGTCTCCCGTCCTCGCCTCTTCCGGACCGGCCTGTAAATACCGCTGCTGCTCTGCCAGGAGCGTTTTCCTTCTTGTCTATTGTAGTCTGCATCATTCTTACGGTTGACGGATTTCTGGGTCCATTTTCATTCACAATGGCTCTGTCCCGGGTGAGCAGCAGGGTGTTAGCCCAGGCCCACCTGAAGGCCAAAACCCGTCGTCGCCGCCTGGTCGTCCTTTCTTCTCGTCACCTTCAACCTTTGTCTCATCGCACCCGGCCATCCAGGCCCCTTTTGAAGACAATGCCACTCGACAAGCACGCCTTGCCTGAGTCGAGGCCGAAAATCGTCATCAAGCTCAAGGAACCAAGCAACAAAGAGGATCCCCCCCATTGTCCCGAACCGGACCATCAGCTCTTATACCATGACACCATTGGAGCATCCGTCCAGAGGCTCCAGATTCCTTGCGTTCCTGCCACGGCATCTGACGGAGCCATGCACTTCAAATCCAGCGCTAAACGCAGGCTCGATGAGCTACTCAACGACCCCATCAACTTCGTTCCGGCGACCAAGGCCACCATGAGCACCGAACCCGCACACAAGCGCCGTCGCTTACAGACCCAAGAGCCAACCGGTCGACGCCACATCGTCGCTAACCTCGACAGCGACTTCTCGCGCAAGGACCTTGGCGCGATTGGACTTCCCAACGACACCGGCGTGCAGTGTTACCGGAGGAGCTGCCTTCAAGCTCTCATGAACCTCCCCGTCTTCGTCCAGTGGATCAAGCGTCACGGCACAAGTCAGAAATACCGTTGCCCGCAACCCGACTGTCTGGCGTGTGCTCTCCGCAAGCTTGCAGATCAATACTGGCCAACTGGTGGCAATAAACAGAGCCAGAATCGTGTTAATGAAGCGGTCAGAAACTTCGACAAAGCAATCAACAAGCTGTCGAACTGCCCTGGTAAAGGGAGCGGCAAATATCAACAGCAGGACGCGCATGAGTTCATGATTTTCATCCTAAACAACCTCTCCGACACTCTGCAGAAGAAGGTATACATGCCTCGTGACGAGTTTGAGGCTCTATTGGGGCTGAAGTGCTCCGCGAGGCGTACCTGCCACAACTGCGGACACCAAGAGACTTCGGGACCCTGGGTCTGGACGAATACCCAAATCAACCTGCGCGTACCAGAAAAAGGACTGGGCTTCAAGCGGTACCTTGACGCCAACTTTCAAGACGAAGTGACCATCGATTGCGAGCGGTGCAAAAAGAAGAAGCACACCCGGAAGCATTTCATCTTGAGCGCGCCGGAAATCCTGATGATCCAGCTAGTGCGGTTCGACTCAAAATTCAAGCCGACCAGGTTTGGCGAAGTAAAACAGGTATTTCACAAGATATCTGACCCGGTGAAGTTCCCCCTCTACCTGGACTTATCTGATTACTGCGACAACGACGAAAACGGCAAGAGGCTGCAGCAGTCTGGAACGCTGCGATACAAGCTCAGATCGACGGTTATCCACCAGGGAGACAGCCGCAGCAGCGGCCACTACGTTGCCAACGTTGTCTCACCTAAGGGTATTGAGCACATCAGCGACATGCACGTTAGGCCGCACATATCGGTCCAGGAACTTCTGCGCCCTGTTGACAGCGGAGGCGGCACACCCTACATCCTGACGTATGTCAGGGATCATTAATGGCTTGGTTGCATGGCTAGGGTTTCCTTTGGTCGAACGTCTTATTCGGCGTACAAGCGGCACTACACCAGGTGTTCCTCGATTTGGCAGGGAGACATCTTGTCTTTTCTTTTTTTCATGATTGCATTATGAGATACCCACACCATGGGCGGTAGTTCTGGGAGTGGCATTTGCGAATTCAGTACATAGAGCACCAGAAGAATCTCCCTTTGTGGACTTGTAATATTTTACCCTTGCTCTTTTCACATTGTCTTGCATAGAGAAGAAGTGTTTATGAGGATGTGAAAGCTCTCAATTTACCGTCATCCATCCCCACTCTTCATCTTCGTAACCGGCACGGATCCTCTTCTACGCCGGCACGTCGTACGCAACTTGTCTCGGATCTGAAAGACTCGAAAAATCCCGATAGGCGAAGAAGACAGTCGATCTGCACAAGCGGCTGCCTCAGATGCAGAAGCCTTAGCCAATATGAGAGGTCGTCACACGTCTTCACGGACTTCACTCGGACGCCAAGAGACGGACAATGCATCGTGACTAGCCGTGACGAGCTTCTCTACGTCAAAACTAACTACAAAAAGTAACACGAGATGAGGCTATGCCCTTCTTCTACAGATCGACATGCAAAAAGTACGACGAGCCTATCGGACGAGCTGCAGTACGACGCCGCCCGCGGACGCCACGCGGGAGGCGGAGGTGAAGTAAGCCGATTTGGGATGCCCTAGGAAATGCTTGAAGTTGGATCCACACCAGCCAATCAAATGGCATCTATTGCGTTTTGACTGGTTCGATCCTACCGCGATGGCCATCGGCTTCGGGAACTCGGGTAGCGGAAACCCGGTGGCCGATATTTCGGAAGGAGGAAGGGGACACTGGCCACCCCGTTGCTCATTCGGTGCTTAGTAACCACATTTCTTATAGAATAACAGTCGTTCATATATAAACGATCAACAAAGATGATCGGTTGAGCTAACGGTACACGATCATCGTCTCTCCCTTTGACAGTTTGCATTCAGATAGCCGACGAACTCCACCGAAGATGGACGATCCCATGCCAGCACAAGCAGCGGCAGGAGCTGCCACCGGCGCTCCTGCGACCACCATGCTCCTAGCAAACCAAAGCACGACCTTCTACCTTCAGCTCGTCGCCACCGCTGCTGTCCTCCTCCTCGCCGCCATCCACGTTCGCCGCGAAAGACTATATCCCGTGCTCCCAGTCGCCTTCCTACAAAATGAAAAGGACTATGAGAAGGCGAAGAAGGACTGGGGCACAAGCGCGAAAGAAGTAGTGGCACACGGGTTGAACATTGTGCGTTCTCACCTTCACTCTACTTCGTTATTGCTATCAGATGATGCTGATATGTGGAGGTGTATACAGTTCCGGAAGCCATTCCAGGTCGTCAGCCCCATCGGGCCCAAGATCATCCTGCCGAACTCCTATGTCAATGAGATCAAGAGCGACAAAAGGTTCAGCTTCTCGAAGTGGACTGCGAATGTACGTTAAAGCATCCCCCCCTAGGAACACTTTCCACAAAGGACATATTCAAGAAAAGGGGCCAGGAAAGGAGACAGCCAGTCACTGACGGCGCCAACTGTAGGAGTTTCTGTCTCACCTAGATGGGTTTGAGGGCTTCGGGATTGTGTTGAGCACTCCGGTCTTCGCCGAAACCGTCCGGACTAAGCTCACGCAGGCACTTGGTAAGATTCTCCTGAACATCTTCAGGCATGTAGAAAGTTCCAAGTTGGCTGACACCAATTCCGTTGACTATCAGGTACCTTGACCGACGATTTGTGCCAAGAAAGCGAACTGACGCTGCTGGATAGCCTTGGGGAACCGAAAGGTAAGTCACTGATAGCATCCCGCCCCACAATCAGCCTCAGTTTCTCTGAATCAACGCTAAGCTCACCCCTTCCCAGAATGGACCGAACTGGCGCTCAAGCCCTTCACGCTCGACTACGTCGCACGCCTCTCGACGCGCGTTTTCCTGGGCGAGTCGCTGTGCCGCAACCGCGAGTGGCTCGACGTCTTCGTCAACTACACGGTCGACGCCTTCGTCGCCGTGCAGCAGCTGCGCCACTACCCTGCGTGGCTGCGGCCGGTGGTCAACGCGTACCTGCCAGGCCCGCGCAAGGTGCGCGCCACCATCGCCAAGGCGCGCAAGCTGATCGTGCCCGAGATCGAGAAGCGCAGGGCGGCCGTGGCCGAGGCGGCGGCGCGCGGCGAGAAGGTCAAGGGCAAGGACACGGTGTCGTGGATGGACGAGGTCGCAAAGGGCCGCCCCTTCGACCCCGTGCTTAACCAGCTGTTTTTCTCCGTCGCCGCGCTGCACACGACGAGCGGGCTGATGACGCAGGCGATTCTGGATCTCGTTATGCATCCGGAGGTCGTGGAGGACCTGCGTGCGGAAGTGCGCCAGGTGCTGAAGGAGGAGGGCTGGAAGAAGACGAGCTTGTATAAGATGAAGCTGATGGACAGCTTCCTGAAGGAGTCGCAGCGCGTGAATCCGGCCGGCCTGCGTAAGTTTTCTACCATCCCCCTCTCACTCTCTCATCATACTAACACAACCCCACCAGTCGTCATGAACCGCGTCGCCGAAGAAGCCGTCACCCTCAGCGACGGCACGCACATCCCCGCCGGCGCCGTCGTCTCGTGCTCCATGGACAACCTGAGCAACCCGTCCATCTACCCCGACCCCGAAAAGTTCGACGCCCGCCGCTTCCTGCGCATGCGCGAGCAGCCCGGCCAGGAGAACAGCTGGCAGTTCGTGACGACCAGCCCTGAGCACCTCGGCTTCGGCCACGGCACCCACGCCTGCCCCGGCCGCTTCTTCGCCTCCAACGAGGCCAAGATCGCCCTCGCGTACCTGCTGCTCATGTACGATATCCGCTTGCCGGATGGCGTTACTGAGCGGCCCCAGACGTTTGGGAAGGATGCCGAGTTCTTTGTTGATCCTGAGGTCAAGATTATGTTTAGGCGGAGGGAGGAGAATGTGCCGAGGGATATATAGTGGTTTTGAGGGGTCCTTCCTCTCTTTCTCTCTCTTTCTTTCCTTTGCTTTGTTTTAGTAGGGTACCTTCACCATGTTGCGAAACTTGTCGGTTACGGAGTTCCTTATGTTGGACAACTTTGCATTACATATAGTGATATCTCGACTCTGGTAGACTGAGAGATCGTTTCGGCTCTAGGAGGAATAGGGTACTACCTCATCGGCTTTCTGTTTTTCTTTCGTTCTTTTCCTAGCCTATAACTTGATCATCTTGCAGACACTGAAGCATATTCACCCAGCAAAGTATCGCCGAGAGTGCGGACACGCAGGTACTTAAAAGTCATTTTATGGTCATGCTCATCGGGTGCTTTATATAGGCATAAAGTGATAGAATGGTTGCCATAGTTTCTCGAATATGGATTCCCGTTACCATTTTCAATCGAAAGTCGCTGGGACGACAGTTCGACGCAACCTACGGAAAGTCTAGCTTTCTTTAAACAATTCAATTGCCTTCAATAAAGACTAACTCGACCAAAGATACATTCAAAGTAGGTTGGACGTGTATTCAGACTTCGGCCTCTATTACCTGTTTAGGCTAGTCACTAAGGGTGTGGCGTACGTTTCTTTTCCGCACATCGGCCCCACCTTACACGCTGACTGCGCAACTGTTTGATGATGTAGTAGAAGAGCAGGCATGGATCAGCATTCATCCGGGGCCCCTAAGGATTCCCGAAACAAATCCCGAAGGGTAGGCTTCGTACGAACGAAAGGAGCCGAAAAAAGGTGTAAGCAGTAGTAGTCATGATAACGCAAGCAAACAAACAACCTTCGGCTGACGACGCATTTCCCGAGGGCCAGGACCCTGTCAGATTGTGCATTTCGGCAGAAATTAGCGGAACTCACGTCACGCCACGAAGGATTTGGAGCTTGCCGTCATTGTGCTTCTCTACCTACAAGCCCCTTAGCTCAAAGTTCCAAAAACACACATGCTTATCTGGCAGGGTACGTACCTGGCTGGCTTGGCGATCAGTGCTTCCCCCCGGTTTCTTCCCTATCACATGTTGCAGCGGCCCACCCCTCCCCCTCCATCTTGCGATAAGGTTTCACTTCACAATCTTCCTTATCGGCCTCGACCCCTCTGTTTACCCACACGCATGCAGACACTGGTCGTTATCTCTTCGCTTTAATTTCGGGGAGCTACCAATTCCAGCCAAATGCCCTTACGTCACTTCACTTTTTCCCCTGCAAAACTCAAATGAGATTGGGCATGTGATCCTCCAATCGGAACTCTACCTGAGAATGCACGAAGGAGGAAGGCGAAGGAATGAGTTCTGATGAAACTGATTCAAAGTGCCCCATTGGCACGTGGCAGCCAGCCAGCCTGTCTCAATCAGGGATATCCCCCCTCCGTAGCAATCATGTGATGGGGCACGCCATAGTGTCTACCGCTTGAACCGGGTATAAACTCTGTTTTAGGCTCTTCCCTCTCGCTTGAAACACCGCAGAGAAAAAGAAAAGGGCACGAAAAAGAAACCAAACAGCACCCGCATCAGGCAGCCACGGGCCGGGGCGCGGGTCGGACGGACGGAAGCGGATAGATACGTGGCCCAGCCAGCACGGACGCGCAGTTCGTTGCAGGGAAGAGCGCGCAATGCCGTCTCTCGTTCGTCGTGGATAGATTGCATTCTACCCCACGGCCAAAACAGCAAAAGTCAGAGACACTTGTGTTGTATGAGAATCGAAACATGAGAAAACAAACACGACGCGGCTCAGGAACGCACTAGACAGAAGAAGAGGTACGTATAAAACATATTACTATTATTATCAAGTTTTCTTGTTCCTGACTAGAATACAGTGGTTGTTCGATTTGTCTCATCGTAGCTGCCTCGCCTATTTTGGGGCGCGTGTGTACCTGGCAGGAGCTGGTGATCCTGCGCAGGGTACATAGTACGCGAGAGAGGGGTACGGCCCCCGTTTCAAGTTTAGCGGGGGGTTCATGTGTGTAGGTACACAGGCCCCCCCTCCACCATGGTCACCAGGTACAGGTACAATGCCCACGGCATCTACCGGACGGGCGGGGGTCATCTATCTCGCGGGAGGCCGCCCCGGGTCCAGACACAAACTGCAAAACGATCAATCGGTCGTTATTTGCTCGTTTCCCAAACGGGCCATCGTCGCATTGACTTCGTGACGGGTGGACCAATATTGAAGCCGATAAAGGCAAAGAATGAAGCTCTGGAAAAGCTCGGACTCACACTATTGTCTAAGGCCAGGAACGAGGGAGGGTGTGTTCTGCGAACCGTTCCCCTCGACCATCTCTCACTGCCGAAAACGGAAGATAAAAGGCGAAATATTGTACCAGGCCCTCTCCCCGCCACCACGAGCTGCCACTCAGCAGCCAGGCTCCAGCCATCATCCGTTCGGGAGAAAAAACCTCTCATCGAAAGTTAAGCAAAAGCCACTCAACCCCACGCGGCGAGTTTCACCAGCTGGGCCTGGAGGGAAGTGCTAGTGGGGTTGATCACCGCCAAAAAAGCCGTCAGCGGCTTTGTGGCAACCGTGCGTTTACGTTTGCGTAACCCACACGAACCACCCAACCCTAGCGTACCCCAGATTTAAAAACAACGCGCGCTCGCGCGCCGCGGGGACGGGGGCGGCCGCTGGGCGCCACGGTGGGCCGCGCCCCGTCTCGAAGGATTAACGAACGACGGCGGGGAGCGGCTACGAGTAATGATGAACACCTAGTAGCCTAGCTGCAGACCAAGCCTACCAATCTTACTAACTGGCCGCCGATGCAAGTGATCTGCCCTGCCTTTTCCTTTGCTCCAAGATTCGGCCGAATTACAGCCCGCTCATGACCGTTGTTGCATAATTCGAGCCCAGAATAGCGGGATCAAGGCTGGATGAAAAAAGACTGAAGTGATTGGACAACACCGCTCACCAGATCACACGTATGACAGCAGCCAAGTGCGAAAAAAAAAACGCCCACTCAGCCTGCTCGGAGGACGCGCCGGGGAAACGGTTCGTGAAATGATAAGCCTTCGATCCACGGGAGCGACTCCGAGACACCTTGCCATTCTTAGCGCCCAAGGAAAGGTGGAGCGAACCAAAACATGGGGAACGGGGGGGTTGGTAAAAGTAGTGTCAGGTTTTACACTTTTCTTTGGCGCCCTGCTGCTGCCACGCCGGAGGGCTGTGCCGGGCACGACGGGTTTGAACGAAGTGTTATTATGTGCCGCGGATCCGCCGCACACGCCCCGTACGCCCGCCAGCCTTTGAACCTAAAAATGCGTAGCGGCCGGAGGAATGAGAGACGATCACCTCTGCCTAATGATCCCTTTCCTGTTTATGAGGCGGACAGGAGAGATAATAGCGTGGGCGCGGCCGGCTCTTGGCCTTGGGCCTGGACCCACTTACTTACCCAAGGAAAAGTAGCCTTGCGAGGTTTTGTTTTGTCAGGTACGCGTATGTACGTCTGCAAGGGATGAACAGGTTCAGGCTGGTGGTGCGACGAGACAAGAAGCGGGGAAGGGGGGGAGGGGGTAGCAAGGCAGGAGGGGATGAGCGGAGAAAAATAAACAGTTAGCAGTTAGTAGGGTGATGATGGTGAGACGAAACAGAGGAGAACCATTCCGACGATGGCTGACCGCATAAGCGCGCACAACAACACCAGAAGAGCGTGACAGGAGATCGGTGCTACAGTGTTTGTGAGAGAGAGAGCAGCGCGCGTGCGACCCTGCCACACAAAGCCCCTCCTTCTTGCAGGATGCCCCAGCCTTCCCTTCCCCCCGCCGCGCCGCCCCGCAAGGCTGACTGGAGTGGGCTATGTGCGCGCTGATGTGAGTTCCACATACCAAACAAACAAACAACATCCCTCAACCCAGCACCCATCGTCAGATGATGATATGCAGGCGGGAAGACCGCGAACACGAGAGCAAGAGAAGCAGTAAAGGGATGATTGCATTGCGCAATCACCAATCAGAATGCTTGGAGCATACTCTCTCAAAACAGGGCCCATGGACCAAATGCACCTCTGACCCGAACCGGCACTAAACTGACTGGCAACCCTTTCCTCGCCCAATATTTCCAATCGAAAAGAAAAATCATGCGATAGCTCGGCCGGCGCGCGCGGAGCACGCCCGTCTCCGAGCGATGATGAAAAGGCTCCCAATCCGTGGTTAATAATGCCTCGCGGCTCGCCGGAGGAATTGATGGCGGCCGAGGCGGCCGCGGGCCATAGTTATAGAGACGGCGGCGGTAGGGGCGGCCGACGATGCGAATTACCAAGACGGACGGCGGCTCGGTGGCTGGGGCCGGCCGGGAGAAGGTGCAACAAACTACGGTAACGAAGGAGTGCGCTACGACGAACCGTTCCCTAACCGCGGAAGGTAAATCTTGTTATCTGCTAGCTGTCATTGGTCGCCCGTTGATTCCATAGATCTAATGCCAACACTTTGAGGGTAGGGATGGGGCCAGACAAGAACGAAGTGGCACTTCGAGACGCTCCAATTGCTTCCGTGACAGCCGATCAGATCCCACAACACGTGTTGTCAGACCCTGGATGAGCCGGTGGAAGAGAGCAGACGAGAGCGTCTCGTTCGAGAACTGCCGAAAGCTCCTGTAGCATGTCAGCTTGACGTTGAACTGTTGCTAGTGTCAGTTCAGGGACTCCAAGGTCCGCACTCGGTAATTCAAACCTCACAGCGCACTTGAGACAGTTTGTTGAGTGGGTAAATCTTGCATTCTAGTCGTCGCAGCGGCCTACTACCAATGCGAAGATACGAGTTCAGCCCCTAGTCTTTCTTAACCATGCATGCCGTAGCTCCAATCGCTACTGCCCCAATGCACGTGTAGAGGAAAGCCGAACTACAAGTGAAGGTCATTCCAGCCCCCAACCCACTCAAGATCGCCGATGTCGTCGCCGGTAGTTGCGTGTTGGCGCCAATCTTTACTCAAACTCCACTCCTGATGTCCCTGGTGATGTCCCTTTCCAACGCCGAAATCAAATCCATGAAAGTTGTGATGTCCAAACCCCATACCCTTCTTCCAATTCAAAGTCTTGTTGCTCTTCTGTTGCTTAGAACCCAAAGAGTGCGCCATCTGTGGCGACTTGGTCTTCTCCGGACTTGGCTGAGCTCGCCTGCGATCACCCAGCGCTGCCCACTTCTCCGTCATGTCGAAGCCCGAACGCTTCTTCGGTGGCGAGTAGCGGGGTCCAGTCAGCTGATTAGCAGCGGTCGGCTTGTGCTGTACTTGCACAACAATAGGCTTGCGCTGCTCCTTGTTCTCACTTGACTGGTGCTGCAGGTCTTCAAAGATGAAGCCCGTCTGCTCGCTGATGACACTGCGAGGTGCCGCCGGCGGGCTACGGTTCCTGCTGTTGTGGATGCTAGCAGGGTCCTTCATCTCCGTCAGGCCAGCGCGAGGTGTAGTGCGGCCAGAGCCAGTCTCGTTGCTCCACACACGCTCCTTGAAACCCAGCTTGTCCTGGAAGGAATACTCGATTCCTCCAAGGTTCTCCTCCTCTTCTTCCTCCCAAAGGTCGCTCCAACTCTTAGAGACCATGTCGGTCTTAGCTCCAAAGGCAGACGCAAGGCTGGGCATGGGCCGCATGGGCATGGAGCCAGGAATAGCCAAGGGCCTCGACGAGCCCTTCTGGATGGGACGAGGCTGCGTGCCCTCGTTGGACTGCAAAGAGATGCCAAGGCCAGAGTCGACGAACGAGACAACCGACGAACGCTCAGGCTTGAACGAGCACCAATCGCCCTCGGTGCGCTGCGACTCGGGGAACAAATCCTCCGAGTACCTGTCCATGTCGTGAATGGTCGAAAGCTGGCGGACTGGCTGAGGAGGCGTCATTGCAAGAGCCCTGGCCCAAGGGAAAGCACCATCTTGGCCGAGGTTGGCAGTGCTGACCGAAGGGGTGCGAAGGGGCTCGCGGTTGGCGGTGGCTCCGATGACGTCGCGGTCCTCGTTGCAGAACTCATCGAGCGACTCGTCATCGGTGGTGAAAGAGATGACGCGGTCGAGGGCCTTGCGGACTGCGCTAAGCGAACGGTTCTCCGGGTCGATGGCAAGGCAGTGAATCAGGACCTCAAAGGTGTCCTGAGACATGTTGGGGAAGACATCGAACAGAGACTGGCGATCGCTGGCGAAATCGCGGAACAGGGGGTCCGAGGTTGTAGGCGTAGCGAAGGGGTTGCGGGAGAACAGGATGTTGAGCAGGCAAATGCCGACCGCCCAGACGTCAGCCTTGGCAGGCGAGTAACCGTTGGTCCCGCAGTCGTACTGCTCGGGAGCCATGTAGCGGTCACTGCCGACAGCAGACTCGTAAGACCATTCGTCAGTAGTCGCAAGGCCAAAGTCACCAAGCTTCATGTCGCCGTCCTGGGTGAGGAAGATGTTCTCAGGCTTGACGTCGCGGTGGTAGATACCCTTGGAGTGCATAAACTCAACAGCGGAGATCAGCTGGAGCATGAACTCACGAACGTGCTCCGTCTCCAAGGGGCCGCGGCCGAGGCGAATGGCTTCGTACAGGTCGCCATTCGGGCAGAGCTCGAGGACGAGGTAGACATGGTGCTCAGTCTCGAAAGTGTGGACAAGGTTAACGATGTTCGGGTGCGAGCTAAGCTTGCGGTGAATGGTCAGCTCCTCGGAGCGATCATCAATCGCGAAGGCCGACGGGCATCCGCTGGCATCTGTGGTCTTGGTCAAGCACTTGACGGCGACCGTCTCTCCGGTGTGGTGGTCCTTGGCCATGAAGACCATGCCGAAGGAGCCATGGTTGAGAGCGGAGAGGGTCTCGAAACGTCCGTCGAGAAGTGCGCCATCCTTGAACTGATTGCGCATACACTCCATTTCCAAAAGTATTAGGACGAGGAGTTTGGCCGACGAGGTGGGTCGTACAGCAAGAAACCGGCGTCAGAAGAATGAGAAAGCGCCGTAAAGAAGAATCGAGTCGTAAAAGAACAAGCCGACAATCCGCTCCGGAAGCAAAAAAAGGCCAGTTCTATGGTGCTTTTAGTGCGAAAGCGAAATGGACCTGGTAAGAATGATACAGAATAGATAATGGAAGATAGGAAAGTCCGAGAGTCGAGAGACTTTTTTTGCAGTAACAGTAGTTGTAAGTTTCGTTAGGCGCTTCAAAGCAAAAACACCGTATCGCTCAGGTGGTATAGTGTCGTAATCGGAATATGCACAGAGGAGGAGAGGTCGAGTCGAGTGGGTGGAGGAACCGCGAAAGGTTAGAGGCAAGGAAATGGAAGGAGTGTGGTTGTTGGCATTTGAGAGATTAGATCAGAGTATGGTGTAACCCGAATCAACGAGTGTAGGAAAAGTATCGGTTGAGGTCGCCGGTGAGGGTCGGTAGGTGTGAAGATTTTCGAGAGCCGAGGCCGGAACCGATGGTGTAAGCCGAAGGAATCGCAAGAGCTCGCTGCGTAAGGGAAGAAGAGAAGAAGTCGTGGCACGTAGGGAAAGACCCGAAGATCCACCCAACACTCGGGGAATTGACCAGGAGAGTGCGGTTGTCTATCGGCAGAGGTGGTCGAGACGAGAGCCGGGTCTCGGGGGAGGGCTGTAGCAGCGGGATCGACGGAGGCGACGATACTGCCTTAGGCGAGAGGTGTAGCTGTCGAGTGTTCTTTGAATGCGTGTACCATCAAAGGGCGGACTCTGGAAGCTTAAAGGTGTTTGTGCTGGTGGGGATGATGTGATGAGCGGCTGGGCTGTCGTCGGCGTGGCTCAGAGCATCCGGTTTGCGATGACGCGAGGCAGGAGGTCAAAGCTCGGTATGAGTCGGTCGTGGGTCCGGATGGCGGCAGTGCCCAATGCAATGAGTCACTCGGGGGTGGAGACGAGAGGTGCGAAAGAGGATTCCGGTGCGAAAAAGAAGTTTGGGGGGAGCGGGGGAGAGATGAGCCGTGTGTGTTGTGGTCGCTCGTCGAGGCTGGTGCAGCAGTGTTGCAGGCAGGCGGCAGGCAGGCGCGCAGATGATGGAACGAGGTGCGAGTCGCAGGGGGCAACAGACGGAGGGAGAGGAATGCTGCAGCTTTTGGCGGGATGCAACGACGTGAGCGAAGCTTGGCTCGAGAGGTTAGGACATGGCGAGGAGGGCTGGAAGTCTGGGGACGAGGCAGATAGGAGAGGGCTGGCTGTTGTAGGGACGACGAGCGTTAATACAGGGCACAGCCATCCGCAACGCGCGCGCTCGGCCTCGATTGGCCGCGCCGCCGGGACCCCCCGGCCGCCCCCAGCGCCGTCGCTTTGGGGAAAGCGCGTCCAGGGTTTACCGTCACGCGAACGTGGCAGCTCTAGTGCAAGGAAAGCGCGGCCCTTGCTCACATCCAGCCAACAGCCGGCGCGCCCGGCCGCCCACCCTCGCAGCGTTGGGTGGCGAACTGGTTCGATCCGATTCCACGCTTTCTCGCCCGGCCGCCATGGCAACGCGCGCCCGCCTGCGTCCAGCGAGCGCTTTGTCGCGATTACGTGTGCCGCTCGCTCGTCGCTCGCTGGGCTCCCCGCTTTCGCACAAGTCGCCCTCCGGCGCCCTGAAACCGACAGAGGGCACACCCCTGCTGATGAAACGCCCTCGCCCGCCGTCTCCTTGCCTGGCCCGTAAATAACGATGTCCCGAAGGCTCCACCCGAAATAACACTGAAGGGTCCGCAAAGCGCCGTGATCGACGTCAGACGCGCCCACCTTTGTCTCGGTGACGACGGCCCTGACGGTCATGCCATCGCTGCTCTCGTAACAGCGCCGCCCCAATGCCGCCGTGTGGCACATGTCGCACAATAACGCTGCCCGGCGCGGTCTCGAGTGGCCGGCGGGCCTCAGGCGACCATGTTCGGCGCGGCAATTGCTGCACTCGCCCGCGAGCGCCTGCTGTGCCGCCCCGCGAGTTTGATCAACCGCTCTGGCCAGCCTCTCGCTTGCAGCCAGGAGACGAGCGCATCTCCGGCCTCGACCTGCACACGCTGCGATAGCGTCAGAGCTCCGCGAGTCGTGCCTCCCATTGCCGTCTGCTCGGGACGCGCGCTGCGGGATGTGGAGGCGTCAAGCTCCCGCAAGGACGCGCTGCTGTTAATTTCGGCCATGGCCGCTTGCCCGTTTTCTGCACGGCCAAAAGTCGGTCAGCACCAAGGCAGAGGAATGAAGCTCGCGCATGCGACGAGCTGGGCTTGGCCGATGCTGCGCGCGCTGCCGTTCGCTGGACGCAGGCACAAGCGCGCCCGCTTATGCCGCCCATGTCTCGCCACCGCGCGAGCCGGCTAATGCAGGCGGGTGCATGCGGGCGCCGTTCTGGCCCCAAGCGATAGCAGTTGCACATCTACATTGGTCGCGCTGGTATAACGGCTGCGGGTGATGGTACACCGACTTTGTGAACACTATCTGTGACTGCCGGCCACTTATGCAGTAGCGGAGACCAAGAGTCAGCCACAGCAGCACGCTGCTCGTGGTGGAGCGTGGAGCAGCAGCCGATTGCGGATCGGCCTCGTGTCGGCCCGCAGAGGGTCTGCGGCGTTGTCGCGTAGATCGTTGGTGTGGAGTCGATGCGAGTTTCTGATGAGGCTCCATAGAAGCAGCCCACTACTCTTTCACTGCTCGGTTGGTTCCGGAGGATCCTCAATTGACTAGCTACACCTTTGTTCCATCATGGCGGCCGACCTGCAGCCCGTCACCACCCTCCTGCTCGACATCGGTATGTTCTTTGTCTCAGCAGCAAAATTTTCCTGCGCCGCCCGACTTCGGCTGCTCACCGACTGTCGACGACACTACTGCGTGCCGCATGCGAGCGCCTGCCGTGTGCGGCTCCTCCGCCTCGCTCGCATTGATCCGACCTGCAGGTGCTGTTCGTCTTGGTGATAGTCGCTGACCCGGGTTGTTGCAGAGGGCACCGTCTGCTCCATCTCATTCGTCAGAGAGGTCCTGGTAAGCTTTTTTTCCTTGCTCCATCCTATCTCAACCACCTCTTTCCTTTTCGTCCGGGACTCTCCACCTGCTTTCTTTTTTTTCCTGCCCACGTGTAAGAAGCCAAGTTTCCGCGAACGTGTTCACCACACCACCTTTGTACTCCCATTCCGGCGAAAACTGCACACCGCCGTATGGCGCGAGGCTCCTCCTGCGCCACCGGCGCCCTCGACTTGTTCCAACACGTGGGCAACATCACCCGGACAAAGACATGGCAGACCCATCCGGATCACATTCTCACCTGCGCGTGTCCACCGCTCTGTTTGGGAGTCCACGTCCGCGAGCGGCAAAAGAGGAGGTGTAGCGAAACTCCACCTGGCTACTTGGCAGCCAGGTAAGACGCGCGTTGCTGCGCTGGAGCGAAGCGCGCGTTTGACAGTTTCTCAGATCTGTTTCGTCCGGGCTTGCTCAAGCCAGCCAGAGATCTGGCAACTGAATCAATCTCCAGCAAGGGCACCCGCGGACCGGACAGGCCTCGTTGAGGCACGTCGCCGCTGGTCAAGGCTCGCCTTCCCGTGCAACTGTTGAGCTGCTGGAGCAAACACACGTGGAGAAGATGCGATGGGTTTGTCTGCTCTGCTGGTCCAGTCAGACGTCCGAGTCACTGCCTCATTTCCGCATATTGCTTGGCATATTGAGCACGAACTTCTTCACATTTCCCCTCCCTTGCTCCAGTCAAGCAATGCCAAGAACCCGGTGCGCAAAGGAACACGGTCATAGCTGCCCGCGGACGATATCGTCGACGATCGCGAGCACCTCGGGCTCGGTTCGCGCGAAGCGCTTACCCCTTGTTGAAACGACTCGTGTCCTCAACATTCTATCGGATTTGCGGTCTCTGCCGACGTAGGACGGGCTGGATCAATGTTGTGGCGTCCATGATCCGGCACATGTCGCTTCACAACGCGGGCATGTCATAGCCCCTTACTCGTCCGGGCAATGATATCGCCAGTTTCTCCGTTTCCAGCACCCATCTCCTAATTATCCCGTCGCGAGACGTCAGGGCATCAATGCCGTGCAGAGAGAGAGCCCCGGTGGTTCATTTCCCATATCGTTAGCGATGGCCGTGGATGTCGTCGTTGCACAGATAATGCGGAGCTGGTGGAGTTCACCGGTCGCTTTGGATGCGGGCGCCCGTTGGGATCGTTCTAGGGCTCGAGGTTCATGGGTGCACGCAATTGGGGCAGATTCGTTGCACGAGCGCTGATAGCATGTTTGCTTTGACATAACGCTTACGCGATTGAGCAGTTTCCGTACGCAATCGAGGTGCTCCCTGAGACGGCGGCCGCCAAATGGGACGACGCCGAGTTCAAGAGCTACGTGGAGGCATTCCCTGAGCTTGCGCAGAAGTCGGCCAAAACATTCTCCGACTATGCGATCAATCTCATGAAACAGGACTCCAAGGTGCCGTATCTGAAGAAGTTGCAAGGTACGTAACTCGGTCACCACCAGATGCCGTCACACGCGCATAGAGCGGATACGTGGCAGGCGGCCTGAGCTTGCGGACTAGCGGCGGCTGCGACATCGGTCCGTTTCCAACGTGACCCCCAAGCCGCCGCCCGGTTTGGCAATGCCTTCAGCGTATCCCCCGCACCCACGCACAGATCGGCAGCCACAGAAGGGACCACTGGTGGATCGCACAGCTCACGCGGCAATGGTCTGCAGGTTATCTCTGGAAGAACGGCTGGAATACCGGCGCCTTCGTCGCGCCACTGTACCCTGACGTCTTGCCCCAGCTACGCGACTGGCATGCCAAGGGTAAACAGATCGCCATCTTCTCGTCCGGGAGCGTGCCTGCTCAGAAGTTGTTGTTCGGCCACGTCGGCACCGCTGATGCCAACGGCGCCCAAGTGACCGCCAACGACGACGTTGCCGAGAGCTCCGAGAAGAAGCGCAAGCCGGACGAAGCTGATGAGCCCAAGGAGGAAAGCGTTGAGGAGGAGCCGGCGGCCAAGAAGCCCAAGGCCACCGAGCCGCTGGTGGATCCCCCGGCTAGGCTGCCCGCCGTCCAGGAGCGCAAGCACAAGAAGCTCCACCGCCCTTATCTCGGCGAGGACATCAACGACCTGATCGTCGACTACTTCGACACGCAAAACGCCGGCCCCAAACAGGAAGCCGCCAGCTACACGAAGATTGCGGGGGCGCTGGGGAAGCCGTGCAATGAGATCCTCTTCCTTAGTGACAACGTAAAAGGTATGTGGCCGCGCGCAATTGGGGCGAATGGGAGATCTAACCGCTCCACACTACAGAGGTCAGGGCCGCACTTGAGGCCGGCATGAAGTCCTTCGTCATCGACCGTCCAGGCAATGAGCCACTTTCGGACGACGATCGCGAGGCTTTTACTGTTCACACGAGCTTCAAGGACATTCCACTTGTGGAAAAGGCTTGAGCAGCTTCAGTCACACGACATGGCAGCTGTGGATTGCATCAATTGGCGTGGCTGACGTTAGCTCTGGGAGTTTCAGTCTTGCTTTCCGGCTAATATGTGGTGACCGAACAAGAAAGGTAATAGTCAAAAAGCTACTTCCATAGAGACCACAGCTAGTCATACAGAGCTTCTTTGACACAATCCCATGCAAATCAAAAGATAAATTGATTTGGACACTTGCTTCAGAGACTCACGCCGTGACTCGCGACCATTTAGGCAATATGGGTGAGCTGGAGATGTCGCCGTGTAGTTGTGCCAGACCACGAACGATAGACAATCCAACAGCCTCACATAGACGTAGACATATATTCCAAACTGCCATAGAGCCGTCAAGCAAGTGGTGAAGTCTAAAGCGTAGATGCCTAATCGGTCAAGCATAGCAGAGCCAATCACGTGTCATCGCGCCGAAAAACGCCTCTCCACCAAACGCGCTTTCTCCGACAACAGCCCATTCGCCCAATCCTCCATCACCATGAAACCCGCAACGCAGCAACTAAGCTATCACGCAATCAACCGCGTCATGCCGCCGCCACCTCCGCCATAATGTCTCATGAGGCCGCCGACGAGCCGTTCCAGAAGAAGCTCCAACACGAACAAGCGCAACCGCCGCCGCCGCCGCATCATCTCCCCACGCCGCGAGCCTTCCTGACGGACCTGTTTGGCTCGCTTCCAGGACGGACGGCCCCTGCTACTACTCCTTACGATGGGCGAGACGATGGCGCCGCTGCCGGCAATAGGGCACGTGTCGCAGGAGCAGCAGCACCACCACCATCGACGACGAGCGCCAACCCTCTCCGCGGCCTGCAGGGCAACGATCGAAACGTCTTTCTAACTCTACACGTCCTATTCCCGAACGAGCTGCTCCCGGCGCTGGACCTACTCGATCGCCGGTTGGTGACGCGATTCATCGTGGGTGGTGGTGACGGGGCGCAGACGACGGCTACTACCATTCCAGCGGCGCGGCACAGGGGCGGTGATGATGCTGGATGTGATGAGGGAGCAGCGGCAGCAGAAACCATTGGTCGGCCAGCCGCAGGAGACGACGACGACGCCGGCATCATTGGCGGCGATCGCGAAGACGACGTCGTCGACCCCGCTCGCCCAGCATCGGCACCGGCGGAAGCGACTGCTGCTGCTGCTTCTTCTGGGCAGCACGACAACGCCGAGCACCAACAAGGAGATGCCGAGCAGCACACCACCACTACCACAAGAACTGTTCCCCCTCTTCCCCTGTACTACGTCCATTCCGCCCAACAGCAGCATCGGCACCAGTTTCACCACTACCGCCATCGATCGCGCTACGGTCACCACCACGGCAGCCATGGCGCCGCCCTTCTTGGAGACGAGGATGAGACAGTAGCATCACTCTCTACTGCCGAGCCCGTTGGTGCCGCCGGGAACTGGTATGAGGTCCGCCTTGCCGCGTGGAACTGCTCGTGCCCCGCGTTCGCGTTCGCGTCGTTTCCGGCGAACCTGGCTGAGCCGAGCCCGAGCCCTGGGCCTGGCACGATGGAGGGGCCCGGGATGGAGGGGGATGGGAAGGAAGAAGCGGAGGGGGAGGGGCAGGAGCAGGAAAAAGGAGGCGTTGCGGCAGGGGGAGAGGAAGAGGGTGTGGGAGGTGATGGAGGCGAAGGCGTTTGGGAGCGGTTTGGTTTCGGTGGGCTGAGGAGGGGTACTGGCGAGACCGGGCACGTGCCGCCCGTGTGCAAGCACCTGCTGGCATGCTTGCTGGTCGAGAGGGCGCCGGGGCTGTTTGCGGGAAGTGTGGAGGAGAAGGTTGTTAGTGTTGAGGAGGCGGCTGCGTGGGCGGCGGGTTGGGGTGGGTAGGGCGTAGGCTGATGGAGGTGGAGTTTTGTTGATTTTATGTGCAGAATGGTTAGAAGTACGTATAGGCGTGGAAATAGACCTATGCCTCATAGCTGGGTGCTATGTAGTAAATGCTGGCACTTTACATATTGGCAGATTTGAAGGAAAGGAAATCCGCATACATAGAGGACGAGGTAGCAATGCCAAATACGCCAAATCGCACTAGGCGAGAGCTGCTGTGCAGAAGATAGTTAAGCCAGCCAGTTGATTCGACTGAGACGTACTCGCAAAAGAGAGCATAAACGTTGCGTTGCCTTATTGCAGTGACATCAGCATCTCTCAATGCTCAAAGAGAATAAAGGCATCTGGATACGAGTGTAGTAGTCTGGCTTTTGGAATTTGCGTTAGTACGATGCTTTGACCTCAGTGGAAAGTAGATTGGTTTGGTTTTAGTTTTACAAGACCTCATCGAATGCCTTTGATTCACGTAGTGCAACGCAGCACCAACGGACGTGATAATGCTTTGTAGCTATACTGAAAAGTGACACGCAAAAAGATGGCCTTTACATCCTGCCGTTCTTGTGGAGAGTAGGAGCAATTGTCCGCGTGGAGATGTAGAGATCGATCTCTGTACAGACAGAATCCTCTAACTTCGTTCGGAGATGTGGTATAAGCTTCTTGAGTAGCTCTCAGCTCCACTTGCGCCCTATTTAACCGGAGCAGAGTACTCCAATTCCTGGGAGTAAAGCTCGTCACGTCCACATGCGTATTCAAATGTAGAAAAGGAATGGTAGGCTGTTCTACTTGCTCTGCGATTCTAAGCTGCATTCTAATCACAGTCTTCAGCTAGATATAGGTACCAAAAGGACCTTCCAGCAGGTGCAGTATATGCCCGCAACGTAGTTTAAGGTGAAGGTGAACGCCAGGGATGTCGAATTCCTTCTGGACTTTCCCAAATTTACAACTGGATGGAAAGGCTCCATCTTCCGCATAGGCGAAAGAATTAAGCTAGAAGTTAAAGCTCACTTTGACCTGCAGCTAACTATATTCGAACCTAGAGTGGCCAGAAAAGAGAAAGAAGGAGTTAGGCCGCCGCCCGCAGACAAATATCCCCTCTTCACACCAAAGCCACCCCTTGCAAGATGACAGTGCATAAGCCCCTTTTAAGCACTTCTCCTGTCTTCTCATTGATATTGGAGGCGACCTACTTAATATATATATCAAAATCGGCTCCCCATAATACCTTGGCAGTTTTAACTCCCCTCTCATTTCGTCGTACTTACCCATCATACTAGACAATACGTTTGTGTCAAGGCTGAACCGGTGTCAAATCAAAGAGGTGCTATGTCTAAGGTAGTATTTCGCCCACCTCTTTTCTATGGTGAGTAGGTACGATCAGTGTTCATCTGTAGCAAGCACAGTAGCGCTACATCTGTACAGCGTCGAGCAGTAAGAGAACCACTTCATTAACAAACAGTAATGAGATTATTACAGACAGCTGCTCAGCAACACTACCGAAGCCTCGACAGAGAAGCTTAATGTTCCTCTACCCTGAACTTTTATAAGGTTGTAAACACTGGGTCAGGTATTTCTTTAGACGACCCGGACAAGTGCAAGGACGACGCCTACAAGGAGGCCATTAACACCTAGAGCAGAGCTTTTGCAGAAGTATCCAGTGGCGTGGCCTGGGTCATGTTTAAGGACTCGAGTACCATTGGTTTGAGTATTGATTCCGTATGGGACAACGAGGAGTGACTGACCCTTAAGCATAACGGAGACGTCGAGGATTATCCTGATTGACGGGTTCGGCACCAGCAAAATTCAGCAGATCGGGAGCGGAAGTGCTGCGGATGAGATGATGTAGAAGTTCCGCGAGAGTACACAAGTGACAAAAAAGAAGACTCGATTAGGGCAAGGGGCTTTGTACTTGGGCGAATTTTAGATGCAAAAAGGCTTTTAGAGTCAATTTGTGACCTCTAGAAGACCTTGTTGGGAGAGGAATACGCAGAGACAATTATAACAATGGAGCGTTTAGTCCGTATCTATTCAAGCGGACCCTCACGCCGCACGGTCATATGTGATGACAATACTCTTCATGATGCTCGATGCTCAAGTTCGAGTATTGGGCATCCTTCTTGACTACGAGGCATGATAGGTGGATTGTGACGAAGCATACGAAATGCTTATACCACACCCTGCATAAAGACTTTCTCTTCGTTCCTTTAACGTTGTTTTCAGCAGAATCCGCCTTTTTACTATGTTTAATACTGCCTTTTAATAGACCACGTCGCCCCTACTGGCTTCGTCGCCGGCCCAGTCGTTCCGCCTGCTTCTCCTACTCCCCCCGCTCCGGTCAACATTCCCGCTCTTCTAGAGGAGGTTGTCACCGCTGGCGACCTCATCAACATTATCAACGATCCGGACATGAACGACCAGGGCCCTGCTGCCGGCGAAGAGATGGGGAGCAGGAGGGCCGCTGTGGGGGATTCGGTAGAAGGCGGTACCTTCCTGATGTTGGCCTAAGATCTCCTAGACGGGAGCCGACGTCGTTGAGTTATAGACAACTCCATCTATCGCGGAACCGAAGGAGAGGAGGTCAATTTACTCCGGGTTGAGTATGGGAAGCTCCAGAGCAGGATGGACATTGGTGGGAAGCTAGAGAGAGCCGCCGAAGTGTCTAAGAGCGCGGCGGAAACGGGCGGCGGCGAATAGGTAATCCGTCGTCCAGTTATCCATGGCGAGGCTGATGGCCTCCTGGCGATCCTGAACACCGAACTTGTTGACAGCCATGCCTACCCCATAGAAGTCGTGCTGGATGATCTTAATTCACACGGGTCCTTCTATAAACACCGATCTAAAACATGACGAGGACATTGGACGGTGATGACTTTTGGACATACTCTTCTCCAGTAAACGGCGGCTCACTTCGCGGATGAAATAGTAAAGTGAGTCTCAACTGGACACTCAAGTCGCCACGAAACCACGACAGTTAGTACATACTTACCAAAAGATACTACACCTCCATTTGCGTGCATACATAAGTGAAGTCAATATTCAGATGCGTTTGTGTGAATTTTAACTTGCGCTCAAGTTCTCTAAATGCGCTAGGAATCCTCCATAAGTCGTAGTCATGCGTTCTCGGGGAATACTTATCAAGACACCATCTAGAGAAAAGCAACTGTCTTAACGAGGTGAAAACAATACGTAGCACATGAAGGTATAAAACCGCTACCAAAAGATGATAAGGGTGCTCATTCACTGACTTCACTTCGTCATCAAAGTTATTCCCCTACGTCGTCTCACCCTGAGTAGACTACTACGTGATTCAACCAGTCCACTCCATTGAACTAAACTCTTCACCAATTCCTCACCCAGCTCCCCTTCGCTGTTAGAAAGCCCATCATCTATCACCACAAAAGTTTGAGGTCTCAAATAACCTTTCACCACCATCTCTAGTCTACCATGAGAAGATCCCACCACAGCTATGCACAATTTCCAAACGGTAGCACGGAAGACTTGACCATTTACCTCGACGACTACCCGGCCTCCACCTATAGAGGGGGAGATTGCAACCTACGACTAGCGTGAATTTATTTTTCATGGGTAGCTGAAGCTATAATCCGGATGTAAATGTGGAATTAATAAGTATACATTCCCGTCCGGACGATAGCTGCAACGTCCCATATCTGTTCTTTTTCATTAAAAAACAAAAAACAGAAGGATAGGTATACTTACACCACGCTCTACGGCCCTATTATTCTTCTCGTTAGCTAGCCATCGACCGCAGTACCCCTCTATACATCCAGCACCACACTGAACTAGCAGGACAATTCCAGCTCACCCAGCAGCCCACACACGAGTCACAGCAAGAAGAACCGACTTCTAAACAAACAAGCGCTCTATAGTATTCATTACAAACGCCCTGAACATCACACTCATCCAGAGCAGCTATGCAGTCAGTGTATAGCAGAGACCCTCGCTCGGCAGCGGCAGCGGCAGGCGCAGCAGCAGCAGCAGCAGCAGCAGCAGCAGCAAAGAGAAAGCAGCGCCAATGGGACAAACATGCCCCGTTTTGCAACACACACACAAGTAGAAAAGGACCCCGTGCCAGAGCTCAGTCATGCAAGCAAAACAAAAAGTCTCTCCATCTCCGTCTCTCCGTCTACTACTTTCCCACCGTCACCACCACTTCGTATACGTCTTAAAACAAAAGGCTTCAAAAAAAGGTGTCATGCTCATATGCTCTCTCGGCATTAATCTCTTTCCTACGGAACTCTCTCCCTTGTCCCCTTCCCCCCATCTCTCTCTCTCTCCATTTATTTCTTCCTTTCCGGCGCCTTGTCCTTCCCCTTATCGCCGCCCTTCGCGTCCTTGTTCTCCCCATTTGCAGTAGCATTAGAACCGCCGTTCGCCGCGGAGCCGTTGGCCGCCTGCTTCTCGGCGCCCTCCTTCTTCGCACCACCGTTCTCCTTGTCTTCCTGCTGCTGCTTGTTCTGGATCTTGTTCTCGATGAGGTCGTGGAAAGCGGTGATGGCGCGGATCAAGCTGCTGAGGTAGATGGTCATGAGCTGGTCGTTTGTCTTGACGCTCATGGCGCGGGCGAGGTCGCTGTCGCCGACGGCCGGCACGGCCGCGCCGTTGCTGTCCGTAGCAGTGGCGGCGGCGGCGGGCACGGGCTTGGGGGTGGTGAGGTTGGGCAGCAGGTTGAAGACGTCCTGCAGGTTGCCGAGGATGGCGTGGTTGACGGGCAGGTCGCCGTCCAGCACCTTCTGCAGGTAGGTGCCGATGTCTCGTAGGCGCAGGTGCAGGCCCTGCAGCGACTGCAGCTGCGACGTTATGCGCGTCGACAGCGTGCCCACGGCCACGTCGCGGATGTCGCGCAGCAGGTGCTCGACGCCAATCTCCTCTGCCTCTTCCGCCTCGATTATGCTGGGCGTGTGAACGAACGTCTTGGTGGTGGTGGTGCCGTCCTGTTGTCCTCCAGCGTTAGTCATTTCTCCAGACGAATGCGTTGTGGGCGGCGATGATGGCATACATCCTTGATCTCCTCCACGGCGAAGTATGCGTCCGTCGGCACGCCGACCTCCTTGGGCTGAACGTCGATGATGACGAGCAACGGGTTGGGTGTGTATCTCTTGAACAGCTCGTTGATCTCCAGATCCGACGCGCGCAGCTTGGGGCCCGAATGGTACCAGCCGATCAGCTTCTCGCGGGCGTTGACCTTCTTGAACATGTCGTTCATCGACTCGACGTAGTTGTGGTCCAGGAACCATACTGACGGGTCCTTCTCGTCCTCTTCGAAGGGCACTGCACAGCAAATGTTTCGTCAGCGATTGCGGTTGTGGCGGCGCTGGCGCCGGGGGAGAGTGTCGCGTGGCTAAGCTTACCGGCGAAGCTGTTTGATACCCGGACGTTCTTGCCGTCATTCTGGCCCAGAAGCACACCGACGACACGCTTCTTGGTGCCCTTGGCAGTGCGGCCGTAGTGGTCTGCGGCGGAGAGGAGGACGAGCGGGGCGACGGACACGTTCCGCGTCACCAGCGACAACGTCTCTGCTGTTGTGGCGGGCATGGCGGGCAGGCTGGGCGGTGCGGCTGGAGAGGCGGAAAGTGGGTGCGGAGGAGGGCCGAAGGTGCGATGGCCCGAGTTGGAGCGGACGGCAGGCGCGAGAGGCGGGGTTGGTGGAGATGGAGGGGCGGATGGATGTGTGATGTTGGAGCTGGAGGCGGCCGGGTTGAGCTCAGAGCTTCAACGCCGGTGATGATGCGCCAAGACCGCTCACCCTGGGCGGTCACAGGCTGCAGAATGGCCCAGCACGCCATTCGCCCCGACTGCTTGAACGCCTTCGTCTGGAAGCTCCACTCTACCAGAATCAGCCGATTGCAGAGGAGCCTTGCTGAGTCAAGCTTTCCTCCTGGTTCTCGCTGTCGCTGGGGAACCTTGTTCCACTCCGTTCCCTCATCTTCTCTAAACACAAGACACCGGTGCTCCGACTTCCGTTCAACAACACTGCACGGCATGCTTGTGATATTTCGCTATTTATATTCCCAAACACAGCTACACGCAAGCATTATGCACGGATAAATGGGAGCCAGAAATCACAGTGGTATTGACAAAGCTACAATGATCTACAAGAACACATTCCTCTCCTTCAAGCCTTCGCTAGCTCCTCTTTTCCCTCGGTCCCATCTGCGCTCGATGAATCTGGCACGACCGGCATTCCAGCAACGACTCCGATATCCTCGGGGTTCTCGGTCTGCATGACAGGCGGGCCCTTGAAGTCCTTGCGTCCCCTGATGATGTACCACACCAACGAGATGGTACCAAATCCGACAAACACGACTGAAGCGTAGTTCATCGTCGTCGCATCCACAGGCAAGCTTACCGGCATGCAGAAAAGCACGACGGCCAAGACGATCCAGATGATTGTCAGGATGTTGATAGCAAGACCAAACTTGCCAAGAGAGAAAGTCGAGTGACGGACCAGCTTACGACCACGCAGGACGCTGACAAGAATGGGTCCACCGTACGAGGCGCTCAGGCAGATGGTGGCGCATCCAGTGAAGGAGTTGAAAGCCGCACTGGATCCGAAGTAGATGAGACCCAAGAGACAGTCAACAAGGGTCGAGAGGACCAGACCCCAGAGGGGTATGTCGAAGCGCTTATCGACGCGAGACCACAGCCGGCTACCGGGAATGGCACCGTCACGCGCAAAGGCATACGTGCACCGACTGGCGGCAGTCAGAGCGCCGGTACCAGCGAAGAACAGGATGCCGAGGATTAGGAAGAGAAGACCGAAGCCACCGCCCGCGCTACCAGTCACCTCCTTGAAAACGGTACCAATCGGCTGGCCGCTGGCCACGTTCAGAAGCATCTGCACATCAGGCAGCACGAAAAGAATGGGGATGAGATATACGACACCGGTAACGCCAGCGGCAGCGACCGAGAGGACAATGGCCTTGGGAACTTCACGCTCCGGGTTTTGGACCTCCTCACACATGGCGGCAACCATACCGTAGCCGGTCAAGGTGTAGGCAGCCTGGAGAAGGCCGACGAAGAAAGCCCAGCCGGACGGCCTAAACGAAACGAGTTAGGAATTGCAAAAATCGGGGCATGGGCAGTCTGAGCTTACCATCCACTTCCGGAGGCGTCGAAGTGAGCGAAGACAAATTCGCCGCTGCGCTTCGTAGGGGCCATAGCCAGAACCGTCACCAAGATGATGACGACGCTAGCGGCGGTCCAGTAGACGCAAATCTTGTTGATCAAGTCCAGATACTTGGCGCCGAAGACATTGACGCAGAAACAGACGAACATGACAGCCCAGAACATCAGGATGGTTTGCCACTCGTTGGCGACAAAATCCTCGTTCCACAGGCTGATGGCGCTAAGAATCAGCTGGCCGCCGGAAAAGTTGATACTGCAAGTGACCAGCCAGTTTCCGACGAGTGTGAGCCAGCCCACGATCCACGAAGCAATTGGTGCGTATTTCTTGGTCGAAAGCATGGCAGCCCAGTAGTAGACACCGCCGGCGGTCGGATACACGGCGCAGATTTCGGCCAAAGACGCGGCGATACCGAGGGAAATGAGCGAAACCAGGACCCAGCCCCAGAGGATAGTCACGGATTGTCCATCGGCAAGGGTAATCTTTCTGAAATCAGCCAATTGTGTGTCTCGAGGGCGCAATGGCAACGTACGTAAAAGGTGGTGGAGAGACCGAAGGGAACGGCCATGATGGCGAAGGACAGGCCCAAAACGGAGAACATGCTCAGGTTCCGGGGCAATTCGGCCTTGTAGCCCATCTTCGCCAGCGCGGCGTTGGCGTTGGCGTCGACGGAGCCATGGCGGCTACTGGCGACCGAGTTCTGGCGCATGGTGGTTGAGCACCGAAGCGTTTTCGGGCGGCGATTGAGGCTTGGGCGACGAGGAAGAGGACGGAGGTCGTCCTATGGGGAAATCTGTCAGCAAGCGGTCTCGTGGGCCATGACACCGCGCGTACCCACTCGCGCCGCCCAGCGCGGGCGGACAGCGGTCGGAATGGCGCAGAGCTGGGGGCGCCAAATCCGCGATCTGAGGGTTGCTCCGCACCGCACAGACGGCTGTTTTTCCGGGGTGGAGGTGTGGTGAACTCACTTTTCTGCGCGACGCGCCACCAGTGGGAGGGAAAGCGTTCGGTGAGTGAGCGGCGCAGACGGGCGCAGAGCCGCCATTATGATGTCCTCGCCCTCAGCCCTGCGCACACGACTACTGGGCCAGGCCCCGCGATAGCGTCGGCAACGGGACTGTGTGGGCGTCGATTGCCGTGTGGGTTAGCGGCACCAGGCGCGCAGCGCGATAAGAGTGACATAACGCCTTGACGAGCAAAACCCGGTCATCGGAGCCCCCAACCGGGCTGAGCCGGCAGCTCTTGCCCCAGACACCAGCCCGCGAAGCGCTCTTTGCGCCCGCCCATGACTTGCAATCTCTCGCGCTTACCAGAATTCCTGTTTCATCTGCCATATCTATGGTCCCTGCAGCCTTCCTTATCAACCTGTCCTTGCTCCAAACGGCAATATCATGCAGCGGACATATCACCGCTCCCACGCCCAGCTCTCGTTTCGTCGCAACCCAGCTGCGTCATCCGCCATGCAGCCCCTTAGATCTTCGTCCGCGGTAGCCCTGGTTCCATGCCTATCAGACCCCGACCCGCAAATGCGGAGCCTCAGCCGAGCTTGGCTCGGTGCTTGAGTGCTGCCTTGCACTCTCTCTCCACAGATAACCTTGCTCCTGGTCTATGAGCCCGAGCCTTGCGAGCCTCGTCCAACCGTTGTGATCGCTGCAAAGCTTCGCCGTCGAAGATTCGAGCTTTTCTAAAAGGCTTGGATGTCCATTGCAAATAGCTTATCGCAACTCCCCTGAAGATACGGGTGATTTCTGATACGGGCGTAGTATTACTCGCCAGCTCCTTCTCGGCGAATTCCATGTGTGTCTGTAAGAAAGATGCTGATAATAGCCAAGCCAACTCAATATTACACAAAATATCTGAAGAAAAACACATCACACCACCTGCTCGGCCTGCTTTCAGTTCTCAATCCCTCCGGACACAGGCAACAGTCCTGATCCTGGCCAAGACTCCGCTGAGGTTAATCATACTTAAGCCACTGTTTTGCTTCCTAAAGCACGCGAATAAGAACTCAATATTACTTTTATTAACACTTTTTTTTGGCAAAAACACATTCGGTCTCAAGCCTAGACCTTAGTTCTTTTCTCTAAATAACTCCTCCAATAGCATATTGTGTAACCTGTAATACATCCTACTCACATGTTCCTTGGCATTCTTACATCCCCGCAATGATGCAGGCTGGTCTCATAATCTCAACCTCACAAGTCGTTCATTGCCATTTTGTCTTCTCTTGGGGCAACCACTGTTGTCCCTATTCCATTCGACGAAACCATGCTCTGCGATCGTTGCCCAGCCATTTTCACCGGCCCTCGTGAACCTGAGATATCATACAGCCACCTCAGCCTTGCCGACCTTAGACAATCAGCCAAAGATGGATGCCGGCTTTGCATGCTTATTTCAGACTACCTTGAGTTGTACCTTTCGTATTTGGAAATCGCTTTGGAAGAAAACGAAAACCCAACTATTTTGTTTCGCTTTGAGAGGCTCTCTAGGATGTACCTCTCATTCAAAGTTGAAAATCAAATCTTCACAACCTTCTCCTTAAATTCGCCGCGAGGAAATCCCGACCTGTCCAGGCTCTCTCAGAATGTAGTCCAGTTCCACCCTCACCGCCGTCTGCCGACGAATACTGGAAGCGAGTCGTGCAAAACCCTCGCAAAGCAATGGATCGAGCATTGTCTTCAAAACCATACACATTGCAAACGATTTGACAGCGAAGGATGGATACCAACACGACTAGTCAATGTCACAACATCACCGCCACGATTAGTGAAGGGATCAGCAATTCCGTCACAGACAGCATACGCCACCTTGAGCCACCGGTGGAAAGGAGACCTCGTGAAACTTACAACAGACAAGCTTAAATCTTTCGAAGATGCTATCCCCGTACAGGAGCTATCTAGAACCTTCCTTGACGCATTTGAAATGGCAAGGGTTCTTGGCATAGATTACGTATGGATAGACTGTCTGTGTATCATTCAAGACTCAAAGAAAGATTGGGAGATGGAGGGTGCGGCCATGGGTCGTATATACAAACATGGATTTTGTAACTTTGCGGCAACTGCTGCTGCCGACGGACTAGATGGTCTTTTTGTGCATCGTAAACAAGCCTGGTGGACCCCTTTCCTGGCGAGGACAACCTGGACCGCACCCAGCGCAGACAGGCAACCCCTAGAGACCGGTTTTTACGCATTCATTGACAGTAGTCATCCTAGCAAACACGGGGGAAATGCTCTCGGCTGCAGGGGATGGGTCTTCCAGGAGCAGGTCCTATCACCACGCACGATATCTTTCGGCGAACAACTGCATTGGGAATGCGAAGCCGTTGCTTGCGAAATGTACCCGGAACTTGATGGCTTCACCCCCGTTAGTTCTGAAAGGGAGATATACAAGAGTCACATCAGGGAAACCCGCACACTTTCGGATTGGTTCGAACTGGTTAGGAAATACAGCAGTTGCAAGGTGACATTCGAAGAGGATAAGCTCGTCGCGTTCAGCGGCGTTGCGAAAGAGTTTGGCGCGCAAGCTACCTATTTGGCCGGGCTGTGGAAAGCCGATTTGGCGTGGCAACTCCTTTGGATTGCCATAATAAGCCCTATGGAGGGTCGGTCGACAAGTTACCGTGCGCCTTCCTGGTCTTGGGCGTCGAGGGACATGGAGATGTTATTCTATTTCCCCTACCCTCCGCAATCTAGGCAGGACCTTGTGAGGGTTACAGCCGCAGAAACTACACCCGTTCACGAGCCATTCGGACAGATCGCCGATGGCTATCTCAAACTTCAGGGAATTTTACACGAGAGCACGGGTCGTCACCTATACGACCGGCAGTATCAAACTTCTGAAACCATGCAAGAGAGGTGGTTTTGCAAAGTGCGACTCTACCTGGATGGGCCGGATATCTCATCAAAGACGTGCTACGTTTTGCCTGTAGCGGTTGCGACGTTTGAGAAGGACAATAAACAACTCGGTGGTGTTTTCACCATCCTCGGACTCATCCTTGAACCGGCTGAAAATGATCAACACTTCAATCGCTGCGGGGCTTTCGTAATTAGAGCTCGTCCTGGAATTGGCCGTGATTGGCCTATGTTCGTACAAGAGTGGCGGTCACTTCTACCTGGGACTCCTCCACCTCCAGAATCTCACGAGCGCTTAGGGCTGGAGAGGACAGACTCCGACAATGAGTTTATCCTAACGATCAAGTGATACAACAACCTGGTGTACTATCTTCGACGAGTGGCCGAAAGCTTCGGCTGGGTGCTCTGGAATTGTCATCTAGAAGTTTGCCCTGACTATCCGCGTGAGGAAGCTGCTGTCTTTGGGACCCACTTCGGCTGCTAAGAAACTGTTCATACAACTCTTTGTCCGCATTCCGAAGGCAAACGTGGCAACAATCAAGATACTTTCAGTTCGATACGTAGTTTCTCAGCAGTCACTCTCTAGACAGTCTTCTACCTCTTATTTCGTCTTGTTTACCCCCTCAACTACAGACCTCTGGCCACTCCATCAAGCGTTCAAGCCCTCCTCAACAGCCTTGATCTGCAACGCCAGGAACTTCGAGTAGATCCTACACAGCGCCAAGTTCCCGCCCATGAACCACAATCCAGGATGGCCACTAGGGCGCCACATCTGTCAAGCACGCGGATCAGCAAACCCAGCCTCAAGCACTCGCCACAAAAGGAATAACTTACCGCATTAATCTCACCCTCCCGATCCAAATCCCACACATCCTGACACCTGTCCGCCTGCTCCTTACCCAGCGCCTTCGCCACGCTCGTCCGCATATTATCGTAGCCGGTCGCCAGCACAACGATATCAGCCTCCAGCCTCCTACCATCAGCGAGGACCAGCGCGTCCTTCTCAAAGCCCTTGATGCCATCGGGGCTGTTGGCAACCTTAACCTTGCCGTCGCAGATGAGCTTCGAGCAGCCGACATCAATGTAGTACCCACCACCACGGGTGATGTACTTCCTGAACAGCCCACTCCCATCTGGGCCCCAATCCAGCACGAAGCCATTGCGCTCAAGCCCCTCAACCGTCTCGCGCTCCAGCTCCTCCCTCACCATCGTCGTGAACGGCACATGCAGGGCGAACTGCACGGCCGCGGGCAAGCTCTGCGCGAAGACGTCGGCATCCTCGGTGGGCGGGCCGAACTCGTCGTACAGGCCCTGGTGCATGGCGAAGATGCCCTTGCCCTCGGCGGCCGAGATGACGTAGGTGCCGCGGCGCTGGACCATCGTCACGCTGGCCGCGCCCGCCTCGTGGTAGTTCTGGGCGATGTCGTGGCCGCTGTTGCCGGTGCCGACGACGACGACCTTTTTGGTGGAGAGGTCGGTGCCGCTGGCTGTGGCGTCGGCGTGCTGGCTGCCGTGGTAGACGGTGCCGGCGAAGTCGGATTGGCCCGGGAAGGTGGGGATCTTGGGTTCGCCGGAGTGGCCGGTGCAGAAGATGACGTGGTGAGGGTGGAGGGTGCGGGTGGTCTGGCCGTTGGTGTCGCCGCGGTTGACGGTGATGGTCCAGGTGTGGGTGGCGTCCGAGTAGGAGCTGGAGGTGATGGTGGTGGAGAGCCAGACGTTGAGCTCGAGGAGCGTGGCGTAGGCTTCGAACCAGTCGCCGAGCTTGTCCTTGGGCGTGAAGAGCGGCCACGTGCTCGGGAAAGGCATGTATGCCATGTGGGTGTAGTTGACAGGGTCATGAGTGACGAGAGTCTGCGCCATGTGTCAGTGGTTGGTTGAGGTCTATGGGAGTATTTTTGGGGCTCACCCTGTATCTGCATCGCCAGTTGTCGCCCACACGCTTGTTCCTGTCAATCAACAAGCACGACACGCCCATAGCCTGCAACCTTGCGGCAATGTTGAGACCAGATTGACCTAGCAGTGCGTCAGTTCCTAGTCGCAAACGAATTCACTCAGCTCGCACTCACCAGCTCCCACACAGACAACCTGCGGTTCCTCATCCACAAATTCACGCTGTCTCTCTCTCCGTTCCGTCCAATTACCGCCATTCATCACACCTCCAACCAGCGAATTGTTGCCGCCATGTGGCCTCCTAACGCCGACCTTATCCTCAAACCCCTTGAGCTCCTGCAGCGCCGTGTACAGCATATACGCCTTCCACTCGCCGCCATCCAGCACCAGCCTCAGCATGCCCTTACCGCGGCCGACGCTGGTCTCCCACTCGAACATGCTCTCGACCCACTCGAGCCCCTCGACCGGCGACTTGACGGCCGGGGCGAACCTGTTCGAGGGGTCGGCGAGCTTGGTCGGCTGCAGCTGGAAGCGCGGCTGCCCGGCCCCCACGTACGTCTTCAGCGCGTCGAGGCCGCGGACGGTGCGCAGGTCCCACCCCAGCGCCAGGTGGTCGCGCCACCAGCAGTCGGTGTGCAGCACCGTCGGCAGGCTGGTGCTCAGGTCAGCCGCGGACAGCGCGCCGGCGAACGAGGTGAGCCATTTGGAGGCGACTTCGGTGGGGTTTGCCGGCGGCGAGGGCGTCTTCGAGGCGAGTGCTGGCTCCGGCTTGGTGAAGGTTGGGAACTTGATGGTGTGTAGGGAGTCGGTGGCCAGCATTTCGGGCGAAGGGATGTCAATTGAAGAGTAGGAAAGAGAGAGTGTTGGGAAGGAAGCCAAGGATTGGACTAGCTCTTATATACTCCTGATCCTGCAGATTGGGAATTTTCGTGAGACAGAAGCTGAGCGGTGATCTGGCCCCGCAGTCACACAGCATGCTCGGGGAATGTGGCCCGAGGGCAGCTGCTTCCGACGACAGCAAATCGCGGGTGACGTGGATGCATCGCGGGGCAGGAAATGCGGAGAGAGCTATGCATGATTGTTGTTGCCGCTTACTACAGCAGAATACCTATACATAGCGGCCACGACAAATTTCAGAGATCGTGGGGAAGGAAGGTGGGCCGAGACCTCCGCTTCCCTGCCCCGCGTCCCCACTACTCGCCATCCGTCGGCGAGACACGGCCCGCCGCCAGCAGTGTTTGCCTCGCCCTCGCACCCTGGCGCCCCAGAAGTCTTACCCGCCGTAGGGCGTCATATCGCCGCCTGCTCGCCGGAAAGCCTTTCACTGCTCCACCGGGCCATCTCCTGCGACTCAGCAATCACCACCCAACATGGAAGACTCCCGTCGCCTTAGCAAGACAGTGTACGTTCCCCCTGCTGCCGACTGCCCGTAATCAACTGCTAAGCTATTGGTAGCTGTATAGTGTGCCGGACGCGCAAGCAGAAGTGTGATCGCCGCCTCCCTGCCTGCAACTTCTGCACCCAAAGCAATCTGGAATGTCGCTGGGTCACAGCGAAGCAGCCCGGCCTTCGCGCCGGCTATGTTTCGGAGCTGGAAAAGAGGCTCTGTGGGTCTTGTCGCCCTGCCAGTCCAGCATAAGGCTGATAATCTCTAGCCATTCTTGAGAGAGAAGTTCGCGATCTCAAAACTCAGCAACCCCCACCGCCATCCTCTTCAGATTCCGGCAACGCCAGCGCCGCCTCCTCGAGTGAAAGCCCGCGCTTTTCGCCAAGTCAATCTCCCACACCACCTAGTTCGCACTCATTCGACCCTCTTAGCCCTCCTGTCCTAAATGAGCTATGCGACTTGTGGTTTCGTGATTACCATCCTTGGTTTTCAATCCTGCACCAACCCTCCGTTTTGGATGTCTTACAGACCAATGTCCCCCCATCGGATTCCCACTTTAATATTGTTTTCAAGGCCATCGCCGCTGTGACTATTGCACATTCCTCATTCTCTGGAGCTCCCTCTCTTGACGAAAGACAACGCATTTGCAAATCTCTACGCAATGAGGTTGTCATGGAAGCAATGGGCACTTTGTCCTTGAAATGCCTTCAGTCCATCCTGATCATCACCCTCCTTGATTCAGCTGCCGGCAAGCTGACGGATTACTGGAACCTCATAGCTCTTTGCAAGCGAATATCCACACTTCTAGGCCTCCGGGATCTCGTGGTTAACAAATGCTCCAACTTCAACCAACTTTCCACTCTTCCGCCGCGCATGTTACCACTGCCCAGTACTTTGGTATCGCAAGAGGAGAATGTCCGCGCATACTGGATGACTGAAGTCCTGGATTCCTCTTCCACTCTTGGTGTAGCCTGGAACCTTGGCTTGCCTCAACCCATTGAAAACGCGTTATTACCATGCAATAATGCTGTGTGGTCTTTTTCCGAGGCAGCCATGGGTATATGGTCGCTTGACGACCTCGAGTTCTCTTCCTCCTTGTCTCTTTACGTCAGTCTCTTCACAAACGAGCTTTGGCATGTCCACAATTTTCTACAGCAATCGTACGACATGAGATCAGCAGAAGACCGTCCAAAGGCACAATCAGACTGCGAGGCAGTGGATACTCGGCTTCTACAGTGGCGGGCTGGCTCCGGCGCTCTTGCATTTACCTCCGGCAATACTCTCACCCCCTTTGACCCCAACATCCTCATGACCCGATGCATGTTCAATGCGTAAGTGACGTCCCACAAGCGAATGGTGTACCCTTAATCTAACCCCAGGCAAAGCGCAATTATTCTCATACATCAACGGCTCACCGTTCCGCCACACGGTCTCGATCACCTCTTCGAACCGTGGTACCACGCCATTCAACGCTGCCTTGAAAGCTGCGACGACATCACCGCAGCTGTGCGCTCAGTGGACGATGTTGATATCGAGACTACGAATCCACAACTTAGCTTCTGCATCTTCGTCGCAGCGCGATTCCTCCTCGGTATGGCTGCCATCCAGAACAATCGGAATTATTTTAGCCATTTCCGAGATCTGACGCATTTATTCGGGATAGTTCACGCAAAACACTTCAACCTCGAAACCCCCCGCAACCTTGATCTCCTGGTCTACGCCCTCAAGACCTCCGGTCAACGCTGGCCGGTATCTCGTACGCCTCTCTCTACTAAATATTTATTTACATGCTGACACCTCAGATAGACCGACGTGAAAAGGTCATCCGTACCGCCCTCTCGGAACACAAGATCCCACTCTCGATCAGCTCGCTGCCCTCCCAATTCTTCGATCTGCAGTACTCGGCGCTTGACATTGATGACGCGTTGCATCTCTGGGCGCAGCGGTTGCAGCCGTGGGTGCATCTGCTTCATGCCAACCCGGAGAAAGCGGCGGCCCCGGGGGTCTATAACAGCACGGCCTCGACCATGATTCAGTCTACCACTCCTGCTTCTTCTGCCGCGCCAGCGACCGTTGCCGCTCGAAGAGGGGACCTCGGAGGGATTTTAGGAGAAGGAGCAGAATTTGACTTCCAAGATCTGTCGACACCTGCTGTGTTGCTAGAGACGTGAAGGATATGGAAGAAATAGATGGTACACACGAGGGAGTTACAAAAGATTCTACAGAGTGTTCAAAATCGTACAGGCTCGTTTGGTGGGGGGAGTTAAAGCACATCCGGACCGGAAAATTGACTTCAGAGTAGTACAAAACATCGGGACAGCGGGTCCACCAACGTAAGTAGATAATGGCTCCTAAGACACGGTTTCGATGGGTAAACTTTCTTCTTCTGAAACTACATTGTACATACAGCTTTCGGATCCTGCAAGCTCGCAATTGTACAGAAAACGTCATATCATTTCACGTCATCTTTTCAATCTCATAAAGCGTCTCCTACCGCAGTTCTCCCCCTCTTCAATCCTGCACGCCCCTGATCAAATTCTTGATCCCCTCGCCCCTCCCCGTCCTCTCCCACGCCTCACTCGCCTGCTCGAAGGGCACCTCAGAGCTGATGAGCGGCTTAACCGAGACCTTGCCCTCGCGCATCAGCTGCAGCGCCAACTCAAAATCGCCGGCGCCGTAGCGGAAGCAGCCCTTGACGGTCAACTCCTTCTCGCTCATGCGCACCACAGGGAATGACGTCCTCGCTTTGCCCAAGCCGGCCTGCACCAGCGTGCCGCCGGACTTGAGCACGTGGATGCCCGTCTGGATACAGGGTTCCGCGCCCGTCGCCTCGAGCACGACGTCCGCGCCGTCGCCGAGGTCGAGCTCGTCGACCATGCGTGCCGCGGTCGCCTGGCTAACGTCGTCGAGATCGACGCCCTCCTCCGGCTTTGTCGTTGGAGGGAGGAACGTCCGCACGGCCGGCACGAAACCCTCCGCGAACGACAGCTTCCTCTCCAACACATCGACGACAACGACCTTCGCGGCCCCAAACGCGCGCGCCACAGCCGCACAAAACAGCCCGATCGTCCCGCTGCCCATCACAACAACCTGCTGTCCCGACTTCACATCCGCCAGCCGATTCGCATGCACGGCCACCGCCAACGGCTCCACCAACACCGCCTCATCCAGCCCGACGCCTTCCCCCAACTTATAACAAAAATCCTCCGGAATCCGAAAAAACTTGCACAGCGTCCCATGCGTCGCGATCTTCTCCACCCCCGCCGCGATGCCCCCCGGCGCAGCCGCGAAGCGCATCAGCTTGCACAAGTTGTAGCGGCCCTCCTTGCACGGCCGGCAGCGGCGGCACGGGTAGCCGGGCTCGATGGCGACGGCGTCGCCCGGGCGGAGGGAGGTGACGGAGGGCCCGGTGGCGACGATGGTGCCGGAGGCTTCGTGGCCCATGACGATGGGGTTGGTGGGCGACACTTTGCGCGACATGCCGCCGTGGTGCCAGAAGTGCACGTCGCTGCCGCAGCAGCCGACGTAGGCGATGCGGACGAGGACGTCGTGGGGGGAGGTGGGTTGGGGGACGGGACGGTTTGAGGGGCGCAGGTCGTGGGGGTTGTGGAGGAGGAGGGAGGGGTTCTGGGGGTGTGGTGGGTTAGCTGGGTTGTGTTTTTTTTTTTTTTTTATGGCGTGCAGTATGACCGGGAAGAGATAATGGAGAAGGATGGTAGGGTAGGAAGTAAAGCTTCAGACGTACACACCTTCTCCGACTCCGCGGGCCAGACGCCGTTGCTACCCATGACGACGGTTGTGTGGTGGATGTTGACCGAATTCCAGGGAACTCCAGTAATGATTTTTTTCGGATGAGGGGCTGGCTCAATGCCTTTATTTGCGTCTTATTTTTCTTTTGCCGGAACGGTCAATGGCTGGCGGATTGCGTGCTCGACGGAATGGCCCGATAGCGAGATCACGACATCGTGGGCAGCGCGGCCGTTTGTTTATCTTTTATAGCTGGCCTCAAAAATCCCCGGAGCTGTCCTGGCCGGGCCAAGCTAGAATAATTGCGGGCCGTCGTGTTTCTGTAATCCGGGATGAGATGGCCCTGCAGCAGATGCCCCCCTCCCGCCGATCGTGCCGGCATGATTGGAATGCGGGCGGAGGAAAAGTAAACGTCAGCAAGCCGTCGACGTTTTGAGAGAGGGGCATGGTGGGGCAGGTCAGGCGAAAGATTGCGGGGGAGCGAAGACGGCTCCGGAGACCGGCCCATGTCGGCACCGGTGGCACCGGTGCACGAACGCCCTTTGATTGCTGGTGACAGCAGGCAATCGACGCATGGGAGAGCGTTTGGCGGTCCAATCAGACGTGCAGTGCTAATCATGCAGTCCTGTCTGGAGCTGTCGCCCACAAATTTCGTGTCTAGACCTCCGGACGAGAGAAGTCCGAACTGACGTCTTCGGAGCACAGTGCTCCGGGCGGTGTCGACCATCTCCTCTATTACTAGCCGTGCCTGGCATGTCTGTTTCTCTTCTCTTTTGTCACTAACAGCGGACCGTCAACAAGGACGCTCGGCGCATGGTAGGTGTACCATCTCTCGACACTTTCCCCTAAGAATTCATGATGCCGTATTAGGAAGCTTCCTTCTCAACAACATAGCGCGATCGCAGATGTGCCAGCTTAGTCACCGTAAGTCACAGTGCTTCTTGTTTCAAGTACGGCACAAGGAACTGGGCCAAGAACAATGAGAAAGATTGATCGTCCAGATGATGATGTCTTGGGTGTGATGCGGAGAACATCCTCTAGAGCTTTACTACGATCGCGTCTCATGTCTGTGAAAACCCTCTAAATTCCCGCCTGGACAGTGAGGCCAGACATCTGAATGAGCATTTATACTCTAAATTATACAAATGTATCCAGACGTACGCTTCAACTACCCAAGTAAGTAGGGTAAATATCTCTGATTATAATTGTTAACGAAAGGTAAGATTCTTTTACAACGTCCAGTAACGGTTTGGATATTACTGTTAATTCCATCGCCGCGCGTTGACATGGGCAACTTCAGACTCGCTACTGCGCCTATTTATTAGGTGTCTTTCCCAAGGCATGGAATTTCGATTGCTTCGTTCACTTCATTATTCGATAATAATGTAATAGGATAAGAATATCTGATGAATTGTATAATCATCATTACTTAATTCTGGTGTTGGAGTTGACTCACAAAATCGAAATATTTGATGCTGGAACGCTGAGCTACGAATCGCCTTTGAAGTGCTCATGTAGCCACAAAGGTACAGAGGGACTATTCCAGTATTTCGTTACAAGTGACGACGCTGCTCTGTTCGCTTGGCGAGAATGTGAAATAAATGCGTTGAGTTGTATCAGCCGAACTTTATATATCTTTAAAATCCCGCCATCTTGTGCGTAAGACGCGTGTGCACGGGATTCTCTGACCAGCGGGCTATGGTATCCTTTCCATATATATTAGTATAAGAATTTTGCAATTCGGTACTGTACTCTGAATTCGCCATGGGATAGGCCAATAGTAAAGCTAACGTGCTACCGTTACGCTTCACTGTCTTGTTTGTTGGAGGAGCACTGAATAATAAGGCTCACTGTGGATTGGTGCAGTGTTAAACTGCGGAGGATGAAGAAAATTTGGCAGCGGCTTTGTATGCAGCCGAACGTTTGTCAGTCGATTCGGACGTCATTAATAAAATCATACCAAGTCCAGCATCAAGTAGCTGTCAGTGTGCAGTGGCTCAGCATTGACATGAGTTGATAATATGCATTATGATCTATCATACTATCATCGTACAAGTTCTCCGCATTCGAGAGAAGGCAGAGCAGGCTCTCCGAACGCACCGAAAGTAGCAATCTTCTTGAAATAGCTTTCTACAACTTCCACAAGTGGGCTGTATTCTTAGCTCTATCGTGAAATCTAGTTTCCAAAGGCGATGGTTGATAAAAAGAAAGCCAGGACATTTAAATAGTCGAGCCTTGACCTCAGCCGACCAACTTCCTCCTGGTACACATGACCCCTATCCTGACCAACAAAGTAGGAGTTTCCAAAAGAGCACGTGTCAAAGAGCAACGAAGAGCCGACAACAGGGATCCACCCTGGGTTGATTTCATGATATTTACATTCGTTTAATACAGGTCATCCGTTCCAGGCGTTTCAAACTTCTTCCACACCGGCAGCCCCCCGTTTAAACAACAGTGACGGGCTTGCTGGTATCCAGCTCGTGGAAGCGGCGGAGGTCCATCTCCTTGTCCAGGAGGGGGATGACGTAAGGGTCGAAGGTCTTCCAGTAGGGGTTCTCCAGGTGGTACTTCTGGCTCTGTTCGGGAACGATTAGACACAATTCGCAGGGGGGGCACGACTTCCTGGTCTTGGGCAACGTACGCTCTCATGCTCGTAGCGCTCGACGATGCACCACTTGCGGGGGTCCTTGTGGTCCTGCATGACGTGCCAGCCGATGGTCTCCTTGTCCTTGGAGTAGACTTGCGAGGCCTCGATCAGCTTGTTGCGGAGCTTCTCCTCGACCTCCTTGCCCTCCTTGGCGTAAAGGTGAACGACGATGGTGTAGACCATTTTTGCTGAGGTGGTAGGTTTTGCTGGTGCGCATGTTCGTCAGCTCCTCTTCACACAACGCATACGAAGGTTCAAGGCTTGGGCGGTTGGAAACTCAAGGAAGCAGCAACTCCAAAATTGGACGCCTGGCAGTCCGGATGCAGAGGGGAAGGCTATTGGGCTCTCCCAGTCTTCGAAAAAAAAAAAAAGTGACGACGATGGTGGAAAAGCAGCCAATGAGCCGCTTTTGCAGCGGAGGGCCCGGCCCTCAAAGGGAGCGGTGGAATGAACCACATGCCCGCCCCTCAACTATCCTTCCCTCTTTCTGCCGGATCCAAGAGAAAAAGAGAAGAACAGTCCAAGCAGCGACACTCAATGGCGCCCCTAAAGCTCGTGGTCTGATCTCACGTCTTGCCCCTCCGCCGCTTCAAGGAAACCCAGAGACACCGAGCGCCAAAGCGTGAGGGTGGCCGCCGCAATGAGAAAGAACAGACACATTGACGAAAAATCCGAAAAGCCGAACCTACCTTGTGAAGTGATGGGAAGTTGTTGTGGATGAGCAGGACGAAGGAGGGGTAATGGAGGGGCAAGGCAAGCAATTAAAAGGGCTCGAGCTAACTAGTAAGCTGTGAGCTAGGCTTGCAAGACCCACAACTCGGGTTGCCCGGCCGCCGGCCTGCCTTCCCTCCTGTCCTCGTTGACCCGCAAAAAGTTCCCACTGGGGCTCTGACGTCGTTTGACTTTTTGCTGTGTGTGTGTGTGGCCCAGCCCACTCAGCAAACAAGAAGGTGAGGCGGCGCCGCGCCGCGGTTGCACCGAGAGAGACTCCGCCGCCCTCACCACCTTCTTCATCATGCCATGACGTCTGATGTGGTCGCCGCGTACGATACAAAGACATGTCCAGGTTGATTGCCGGTCAGAGAGGGGAGTATATAGCCATTTCGATTGCTTATATTCATCTTCCACATGCCTATACTTAGAGAGCACCATGCACGCAGCGCCTCCGAACTCGCAACTACGAAAGGAAACAGCGTTGCGTAGAAAACGACTTTCCACCAAGCAACAGTCCTGACGCCTCCAGAGCAATCCGTAATGCTCGTCTATCAGCCAACTCATGTAGCCAGCCAAGCAGTTGGAGACCAGCGCCTCTGATAAGGCCCTGAAAAGTGGACAAAGGAAAAACCGTTTCTGCGCCTACGCCAGGGGCCAGAAACGTTCCAAAATCAGCCAATGGATCTCTGAAAAACACATCAAGAAGAGAAGACGAGCGAAAGAAATGGAAGAGATTGTATGAGAATCAAGACTCTCTTTCCAGCCATCCGAATGTAGCTCCCTTTGGCTCACCACGAACTTTTTCCTCGCAACGCTATGCAAGAAAAGCCTTTCCCTAACAATCCCCAGGATACGAAAAACAGTGATCTCATGATAGATCAAGAACGCCCATCCAAATCCCTCTGCTCTCTTTAGACCGGATGCAAGTACGAACCGAAAAATGAGCTTTTGGAATCCAGATTCGAGATGGCAGCGAGCAAATGCTGCCACATGCGAGAACTCCGCTGTCGAGACATCAACTGGAGAAAAAGGCCATCAAATCGTTACACACAATAATGCATCTACATCATCGACATGAGGCCGTTGTGCGCGTACGCCATTGGCTTGATCGGCGGGTGCGGCACCGCCTCGAACTTGTGGAACTCGAGCTTGTACTCGGGGCCAACGTTGATGTAAGCACCCTTGTTTTCCGTGCTGTCGCAGTATCTGGGTGCCGAGAAGACTGTTTCCACCTGATTAGCCTGGAGCAGTTTTCATGCAAAGAGCACTTACCAGTGATGCACTTTCCGTCGTGCTCAACTTCGTAACCCTCCATACGGACTTCGTGACTTCTGATGACAGCCTCCAGGCCGTTCTTCTCGCAGAACCTCTTCGTGACGTCAGGTCCGAACTGCAGGCCGACACCTCTCTTGCTGGGGCCACGGCCCGGTGCAGTCTGAGGGTCTGTCCACAGCATCTCCATCATCAAGCCGCTCTGGCCAGGTTGTCTCTGCTTGTGCCTGTTCAACTTCCTCACATCGTCCAAGCTGATATCGTCATTCGAGAACAGTCCGCCGTGCAGGACAAAGAACTTCTTGCCGATGAGCGTCGCCAGCGGTAACGCGGAGAAAGACTCGGAGAAGATCTTGAAGACGCGCTCCGTGTACTTGGCGCGGCACTCGCCCTCGAAACCGTACATGCGGTTCATGTCGTCCGTCTCGTGGTTGCCGCGGTTGAGGAAGAAGAGCTTGGGATACAGCATCTTGTAGGCGTACAGTGTAAGCGCAACTTCAGTCGACCACGATCCACGGTCAACGAAGTCGCCGTTGAAGAGATATGCGTGTGTTTCCGACGGGAAGCCGTTGAGGCGGAAGATCTCCAGAAGATCGAAGAATTGGCCTGCAACATGGTCAGCTAATGCAGGAACAGAGCGAATTGTGCAACTTACCGTGAGTGTCACCGCAGACGGTGATCTTGGTGCCCTCAGGAACGTCATACTCGACCATGGTGGGCTCGTTGTACACTAGCTCCTTCACGGCGATGATGATCTGGTAGACGTATTTCCTGTGGATCTTCTTGCCATCCTTGAACCGCTGGATCATGTCCTCGATGAATTCCTTGGTCATCTTCGCATCCTCCATCCTTGCGCCGTCGTAGCCATCTTCCACCACCATGTTGTCCAGGTCCAGGCCCTCGATAGCCGAGGGCGCATCGGCGACCTCGATAGCCTTGAGGAAAGCATCGCGCTTGACAATCTTCTCGCATTCTGCGTGCTGGAGCTTCGCATTCTTGTCGCCGGGGTTCTTCTTGACGACGATCTTCCAGTCGCGGAGCGCATCGTTATGCTTCAAGATGGCCGTGTTGGCGACAGCGCGACGGTAGTAGGCCTGTCCGAGCCTTGTTCAGCAATGCATTCAAACAACCCTTCCCTTGGTAATATCCACGCACCTTGACATTATTCGGGTCGATCTCGATCGCCTTGGTCGCGTCGGCAACAGCGAAACCGTACGCCTCAAGCTTAATGTTGGCCTGCACAGGGATCCGTCAGCTCCTTGTCGCGTGCGCGGTTGCTGCAAGCGGGGTGAACAGGCATACCTGGGCGCGGTTGGTGTAGAACGAGGGCTCCTTGTCGTACACCTCAATGGCCTTGGTGTAGAAGTCGATGGCAGTGGGCCAGTCATGCTCCTTGAAGGCCTTGTTGCCCTTCTCCTTGAGAGCAATGGCGTCTTCTTGAGCACCCATGGTTGGTGGGCAGAGACAGTTACTGTTGCTATCACCGAATCGCCGCTGACGCTCGGGGCGTGCGCCTAGCTAAGTAAGAGCACGCGTGGGGTGGAAGTCTAAAGGCGCAAGCAGATGCACGCGCAGTGGCGAGGCACGAAGGGAGGCGAGAGTGCGCGGGAGCTGGGCACAGCCGGGCAGAATGCAGCTGAGCTGAAGATCGCAAGGGTAGAGGGCAAGCGGGCGGAGGAGGGAAAAAGAGAGAACTCGTCAAATTCGAGTAACGGGCTCTGGAATGCGATGACGGCGGCGGAAAGCACGAGAAGGCCGAGGCGCGGTCCGTGCAGCCCTCCCGCTTCCAATGCGCGGCTCCTCCGAGCTGCTGTGTTCCCCCATTGTGCTCCGGCCGCCGTCTCTTTCAACAACCAAACCACGAAACCTTTGAGCTCTCGCGCGCTCCTCTCCGGTCACCGTCCCCCTACTCGGCCCCAGAGCCACCACTTGCGCGCCTCAACCGTTTCCCCTCATCGAACCGCCACGCGTCCCGCCGCGCAAACGCCAGCAGCAACCGCCTACCAAATACCCAACACCAAGAAAAGCCTTTCGCCACAGCCATGTCCCGCTCGTACGTGACGCCATCGCAGCATCGGCACCTGCGCGCGTGCATGGTGTGCAGCTTCGTGCAGCCGGCCAACAAGTTCCGGCAACTGGGCTGCCCCAACTGCGAGTTCCTGGAGATGCAGGGCGCCGACGAGGCGCACATCGCCGACTGCACATCGGCCGTCTTCGAGGGTCTGATTGCCCTCGCGGACCCCAGCCAGAGCTGGGTCGCCAAGTGGCAGCGCCTCGACGGCTACGTGCCCGGAATGTACGCCACCAAGGTCTCCGGCATTGTGAGTCCTCTGCTCTCTCTCCCTGTCTTTTCTCTTTTTTTTTATCCGCGCGAGGTTGGCCTACTTGGTGTAGGGGCCCGGCGGTGGAGGAGTGCTAGTCTTTGCTGAATTTAGAAGAGAAGAACCTCTGCTAATGTGATGTCCTTTCTATGCAGCTTGGTGAGGAGCAGTTAGCTGCATGTGAGGCTGCGGGCGTGAAGTACATTCCGTAAGTGATTCAGTTGCCGCGCATGACTTGATTGGCAGCAAATTGACCGATACCCTGCAGGCGCGACGGAAGCGAGCAGGAGGACTTCGGCGATGCATGAAGAAAAAACGGAACAGCTATCCAAACCGATCTTTTTCGACATCTTATTTGCATTTGAGCGGGTGTGGCGTTAAAAGACGAGACCAAAGATCCGTGATCGAGGGTGGCACAATAATCGGCGTCAATGGATATTTTGCAATTGGGAAAATACTGGACAGATGGAAACACATGATTGTGGTCTGATGGGCAGCGTTGAGGGGGCAAGGCTGAGCGATATGGATCTTATCTGATCAGATGAAGAACGAGCTTCTGTAGCCTCCGTATCCATCACAAGAGCTCTCACACGAGACTTGATGGGCTTCCATGCTCCTTCGATCAACAACCGACTCTAGCCGACCTGCCGTTTTTGTGAAAGCCCCCAGCTCTTCACAGTGTGTTGTCCGCGCCCAGAACAAGTCGCAGGAAAACGAATCATGCGTGGTTTAGCCGGAAATTCTAAAGAAACCGAAACGCCAAATGATTTGGGCATCTTACGTGCTCGTCTCGAAGCGGCTGAATTTGTATTTGGATTCAATGCCTCGGGGTCCTTCCTTGTTGGAGGTTCACACAGACTTCTTATTGCCGCTCGATATCTCTGCTGGGAGGGGTCCTTCCCGTTCTGCAGTTCCCCCGCGAGTAGACGGCCCACATGCCAAAAGGGTGTATCAACAGGGTCATATAGCGGCGCCCGCATTATAGGCGGAGAGACCGGGGTCCGGGGTTGGCATTTGACAATCTCAATCTCTCACACACCTGTTACACTGTCCACATTTCATTATTTGTGGCAGAGAGCATAAGACGATGGCGCCATCTGGCGCCAATAGATTTCTTCTGGCCAGGCGCCCAAGATAGTATGAGGATCAGCCATCTTAAAAAGTACACCCACTTCGTACTCGCACAGCCCTCTCCGAGTTCTCGTGTGAAGCACTTTTCGTGGATTCATGAAATGTGCGCACAGCCAACGGTTTCTTCTTTAGGTTTCTTATTTACCTAATCATCCTCTGTATTGTCCACATAATGTTCAAGTGATATATACTCCCGATCCCGCTTCATCGCTATCCCTATGTCATAAAACGATTGAAAAATAGCCTAGAGGTATCGTCTAGAATATGTGAAACTCCCGCCAAAGTTAACTCCAAAACCTAATGCAACAGCTAAAAGATGAAACGCTCATGATGCCCCATACGGTCGTGACGCAAAAGCAAAATCGGGCCGGGATCGCATGAAGATCACCGTGCCCCAATGAAGATTGGCGGGACTATAGCGCAAATAGAAGACCCGCGGCAGCCGCGGCGGCGACGGGAGCTATAGGCATGGCAGTCTTCATCGGCATGGCAGCGTTGTCGGAAACACCCAAGCCGTCATTCCTCGCGCCTCCCGTCGCAGCCACAAGGGCCGACACGGCATTGGCGACGCCAGTCGCATCGGGCACGGAATCGGTGCCAGTGGTGATCTCCTTGATGTTGGAGTCCGTAGCGTTGTAGTTGGTCTGGGCAAGCGAGATCTCGTTGTTGGCAAGGTCATAGACGACGTAAGCGGACCGCAGGAAGGTGTCACCAAGCACGGCAGTCGAGTCTCCGGCTGGGCTGATGCCAAGGATGCAGACGGCTTGGCCACGTGAATAACCGGCCAAGAGGACCAGCTCGTTCATCGGGACGCTAATTGTTGGGGAACTGAAGGTGAACTCCAGCGTGTCGTCGTTATTGGCTGAGTCGCAGTCGATGAAAGCGGCACCTTCGCTGCTGTCGTAAACGGCGTTGAAATCCGAGTAAATGCTGCTGACGATGGAATCCGGCAGATAGGTGAGACTGCTGCCCGTGTCGAGGAGCACAGGAACGGCATCGCTGCTGCTGTTGGCGCTCAAGTAGGTACCGCTCTCGCCATTAGCGCCAATGCCAGTCAGCGCAATGATGAGTTCCCTGTATTGGTTGCCCTCCTTGAGGATGGGTAGGGTCGCGAGAGTGCCATGATACTTTTCAGTGTCCACGCCGCCGAAAAGAATGTTTCCTCTGCTCGCATCCAGATCGTTCAGCCACAGGCTGTAAGCGTTGGACTCGATAAGTCCCTTGTCCACCATAAGCTGGGGCAGGTTGGAATAGGCATCGAGACCTGCTCGATTGACGGCGACTTCGTTCGAAGTATAGCCGATGCCCAAAACACCCTCTGATGAAGTCGACGTGTAGCCAATGCCAAATTGCAGCTCAGTGATGTTGGTACCACCGAAGCTGAACGTGTCTTTGACATAATCGCCGGACGCACCAGAGCCGTCAACGTAGGAAATGTTAAACACGCTGTTTACATATTCGTATGTCGACGAGTCGTTAGCGCTGTAGGTGCCAGCGCTTGAGCAGTCGTTTCTGGAGGAGGAACAGAGGCTTGATTCATCGGTGTTCACCCAGAGATCGCTCGAGCCGGTGTCCAAGTGGAGGCGGAGTGATTGTGCGGGTGTTCCAATGGTAGCATTCAGGAAGTAGAGCGTTTCCAAATTGTCAAGAGTAGCCTGTAGGCTGTCCCGCTTTCTTCTTCTCCTCGCTTGGTCGCGTGCAATGGGATTTAGGACTTCTCTCCTCTGGATTTCGGCGCCGACAACTTTAGGTTCTGAGTTCTAAAGTCAAAGTTAGGGGATGGATGCTGTGGCAAGGAGGTAGCGACATACTGATCTCGGGGCCAATTGGAGGCCGTCGGTTAAGGATATTAACGCCGCAGCGAGCGTCAGTGCGGCAGTACACCTCATGATTCCGATTGAACGAGAGGTTGGCGAGATGTACAAAACAGGAATGCAGAGCAAGGCAGGATGCCGTCCGGGATATAACTTTTCAAGAAGGCAAGAGGCACTCGGGTAGTGGGCCGCGCAGAGCCTGCGACGGCTGTGCGATCAGGGATTATTATGAGCCCCGGCGGCGTGTACGTACGACGTACGGTGATGACGACGACTCTCCAGAAGTAGTGTGGCGGTGGTCGGCAACGACGGACCAAGCTTACCTCACGCGCCACCGGCGAAAAAGACGATCAACAGAAAGGGAAGACGAGGCTGGCACTGGTGCGCAGACAGCGCGGGGCCGTCCTGAGAAATACGTGCAAATGCAACGGGCGGTTTCGACTGCTGACGGCTAAGCATTGCTTGGCCGACGCGATCAGCCAGGCTGTGCAGGGCATTATTGCTCAATACGCTGACCATGTCAGGATCAGAGCGGCTCTGGGGGCCGGGAGGCTGTTGGTAAGCGCCGTGTTGGAGAACGATAGGATGCAAGGCGAGCACCCGCAACCCACAGCATCTGCGACAGGAACAGCCGCGATGCGCCGGAAGCCGCTGTGCCCGAGATCTGCCATGCCCCGAGCCGCGCTCAGCACCTGGGCGCTGTTGGCCAAGGTGCTCGTCAGGCCATACATATTGGATTGCGTGCTGCCAGCTGGCCAGCTGCCGCCGCTGCGCCGTACCGCATGGGGCGCCAAGCTGAGACTTCGCTGAGGGCGGGTGTGACGCGTAAGGCTGCGGTCGTGTGGCCCGAGACGCGGCTGTCTCCGGCGCTCCGTCGGCTTTTGGCAGATTTGGCGAGGGCGTCGGGGGACCAGAGGCGCGAGCGCATCAGGGCGGCTCGAGGAATTGGGAGTGCGACAGCAGCCGTCCAGGCCCCGGGCCCTGCATGACAGGAGGGATGTTGTGGTGCGGGGAGTGTGTGAGAGCACTAATGAGGCTGACGGAGATCGAAGCGCTCGGTCTGTGGCGAGCCGAAGCCTGGAAGGGCTGAGCCCTGACCCTGGAGCCTGGCAGGGCACGGGCCACCGTTTTCCAGGCGCGTTCGAGCACGCGTCTACGCGACTGCGCGATATCGTCAAGCTCAGCATTGCGCAAGCCCACCACGACAACGGTATCGCTCGCCACCATGGTGACAGCCGAATCTTCCAGCGTTGCCGCTCGCAACGGCCTGAAGGCACAGCCAAGCGGCGCAGCCGCCGGCTACGAGCTGCCATGGTCCGTTCCTGCGCTCCACCCCGCCGCTTCCCATACTGATTGCATACAGGGTTGAGAAGTACCGTCCCGTGTTCTTGGACGACATCGTTGGCAACACTGAGACAATTGAGCGCCTCAAAATCATTGCGAAGGATGGCAACATGCCGCACGTTATCATCTCGGGCATGCCCGGTATTGGAAAGACGACGTCGATATTGTGCCTGGCTCGCCAGCTGCTCGGAGATGCGTACAAGGAAGCGGTCTTGGAGCTCAACGCCAGTGATGAGCGTGGCATCGACGTTGTGAGAAACCGCATCAAGGGTTTCGCGCAGAAGAAGGTCACGCTGCCGCCAGGCCGCCAGAAGATTGTCATCCTGGACGAGGCAGACAGGTACGTCACGCTAAATTGCCATCTCGTACGATGCTGACCGGGCAACAGCATGACGTCCGGTGCGCAACAGGCCCTACGACGAACTATGGAAATCTATTCCTCGACGACCAGGTTTGCGTTCGCCTGCAACCAATCGAATAAGATCATCGAACCGCTTCAGTCCCGCTGCGCCATCTTGCGCTATTCCCGATTGACCGACGCGCAGCTTGTCAAGCGACTGATGCTGATATGTGACGCGGAGAAGGTCGAATTCTCCGAAGACGGCCTTGCAGCTCTTGTGTTCTCGGCCGAGGGAGATATGCGTCAGGCAATCAACAACTTGCAGAGCACACACGCAGGTTTTGGATTCGTCAACGGTGACAATGTCTTCAAGGTCGTTGACAGTCCGCATCCCATCAAGGTTCAAGCAATGATCAAGGCTTGCCACGAGCAGAAGGTTGATGTGGCTCTCGATACACTCCGTGAACTTTGGTACGTTCCGTCTCCGTTACTTCCACGTGCCAGTATCGCTGACGTCTGATGCAGGGACCTCGGTTACTCTTGTCACGACATCATCAGCACTATGTTCAAGGTCACCAAAACGATTCCTACCCTGTCTGAGCACGCGAAGCTCGAGTTCATCAAGGAAATCGGCTTCACACATATGCGCATTCTCGAAGGCGTGCAAACTTTCCTGCAGCTGTCCGGATGCGTTGCACGTTTGTGTAAAATCAACATGAAGCCCAGCCTATTTGTCATTCCCAAGTCTCAGTCGTAAAGGTCGGCTTGATTTCGTTTCAAAAAGCGGTTTTTGCATCTTAGGTGGCGTTATGGAAAGGAACATGGTCTACAGGTCCGGCATGAGCTTGCAGATGGTATTGGGGTCTAAAAATATCGACCAACAAGGGCGCCCGGATTTTCAGGGAATCATCTATAAATGGTGATACAGGCCTCGGTGCTGGATCGATAACGGGAGCTTTAGTCAGACAGTGAGCTCGGACGCAATCCGACTGGCTAGTCACATCATATGACAAAACTATTGACGGTAGGACCAATTACCCTCATGAACTGTCGTGCTTGTCATACAAATGGAAGCATGCGACGGATAGCGGGATAATTACCCCGTGGGGTTTAGAAGTTAATGCGACGCGAGATAGAAGACGAACGAGGGTCAAATGTGACACAAGCATTCGAGGCAAACATCAGACGCAGCTCGCAAGATTCTTTGGACTTTTATGTTTGTGTAGTTGCTCCAACTGCTCTGCATTCCAAATCTCATACTCACGCTGTTGTATGCATTTTCCCTTGAAACGTCTCACGACTAGCCTGACGGACAGGACAGCGTCAATGCGCGTTGATTACTGCTTAGGTTCAGCAAGCTCGTCATTGGTCCACTTGCTTCGACGATCTCATGTAGGTACTGAGGCAGCGGTCCTTATTTTAGAATCGTGGGATCAATGGGACCTAGTAGTTAAGTAACGGCATTTCCACATGGCAGGAGACGGAGCCACGCGTACGCAACATGACCTCACAATGGTGGGGAGGAAGACTGTTCCTGGCGCCAGCTGCGCGGTCCGCGGGAAAGGATCTTTTCTATCGATAAGGATTACCCCGCAGCGCACCGACAATTTCCAGCAGCATTCGCGCACCCCCAGCGCGTCCAAACAACGCCGATCGACAGGCTCATATATTGACTTTCTTGCGCAAAACACATGACAATAGCCATTTGTAGTTGAGATCCCCCACGACCACACCTATCTGAGCATGGGCGTTTCTGCGATCCAGAGGGTCGCACGAATTGGGGCGGGACAAGTGATGCTCACGCGTTAAGAGCAATGGCGTGCTTGACGCCATCCCAAGTCCCCGCAAAGACAGTCATCCCAGCGACCGATTTCGGGACTCAAATATCCCAGCTCCTTGCCGCTCTCTTTCGTTTCTCTCCTCCTCTCCTTCAGTGCAGCTTCCACATTGTGACTTTCAGATACCCGGTCGTGTCATACGACCAGAGAAACGCCTGCAAATAACCCCAGATTGCGACCGGAAAAATGAGCGGCGAGCTTCCCCAGAGATTCGAGACCCTCCAGCTTCACGCTGGGTATGTGCTACTCAGCGCGATGGGCTTTCATGACTGTGCTGACAAGATGCTCACAGCCAGGAGCCTGACTCGGCGACGCGGTCTCGCGCGACACCCATCTACGCGACCACTGTGCGTTCTCGCGACTTCTTCTTGCGCAATGGCTTCAGAAACTGACCTCCACAGTCTTACGTGTTCAATGACTCCGCACACGGCGCGAGGCTGTTCGGCCTCAAGGAGTTTGGCAATATCTACAGTCGCATTATGAACGTAAGCGATCCAGCCCCAGTCGAGGTTTTTGGCGGGCGCATAAGCTGAGCGGAGACTGCGTCATAGCCCACGGTCGATGTCTTTGAGAAGCGTATGGCAGCTCTCGAAAACGGTGTTGCCGCCGTTGCCGCCTCTTCTGGCCAGGCTGCTCAATTCCTGGCCATTGCAGCGCTCGCTGAGGCCGGAGACAACATCATCTCTACCTCAAACCTGTACGGCGGCACCTACAACCAGTTCAAGGTTGCCTTCCCGCGCCTGGGAATCAACACGAAATTTGTCAATGGCGACAAGCCTGAGGACTTCAAGGACTTGATCGACGACAAGACCAAGGCTATCTATCTGGAAAGCATTGGAAACCCCAAGTATAACATCCCGGACTTTGAGGCTATCTGCAAGATTGCGCATGATGCCGGTGTACCTGTTGTTGTATGTGATATCTCAATCCCACTCAGGACAGCTCCAAGAGCTAACATTATTGGAAAACTTGCAGGTCGACAACACCTTCGGTGCTGGTGGCTTCTTCTGCCGCCCCATTGACCACGGCGCCGACATCGTCGTCCACTCCGCGACCAAGTGGATCGGCGGCCACGGCACCACCATCGGCGGCGTTGTCATTGACAGCGGCAAGTTCGACTGGGGCAAGAACGCGAAGCGCTTCCCGGCCATGGTCGAGCCATCGCCGGGCTATCACGGCCTCAAGTTCTGGGAGACATTCGGCCCCATCACCTTCGCCATCCGCGTCCGTGTCGAGCTCCTCCGCGACATCGGCCCGGCCCTGAACCCCTTCGCCGCCCAGCAGCTCCTGCTCGGCCTCGAGACGCTCTCCCTGCGCTGCGAGAGGCACGCCGAAAACGCCATCAAGCTCGCCAGGTGGCTCCAGAAGAACCCCAACGTTGCTTGGGTCTCGTATCCCGGCCTCGAGAGCCACCCCAGCCACGACCTTGCCAAGAAGTACCTCCCCAGGGGCTTCGGTGGCGTCCTGTCCTTCGGTGTCAAGGGCGACGCTCAGGCTGGTAGCCAGGTTGTTGATAACTTGAAGCTCATCTCCAACCTTGCCAAGTGAGTTTCCGCAGATACATTAGCGATCCATCACACGAGAACATTACTAACGGCATATAAACAGCGTTGGTGATTCCAAGTCTCTGGCCATCCATCCCTGGAGCACCACTCACGAGCAGCTTACCGACGAGGAGAAGATCAGCAGTGGTGTCACCGAGGTTAGTAATCATCCAATGGTCGGGTCAAAACAATAGGTCAGATTACTGATCTCTCCTTTCACAGGACCTTATCCGTATTTCTGTCGGCACCGAGCATATCGACGATATTATTGCCGACTTCGAGCAGTCGTTCGCAAAATCCTCGACCCACCCGGACGCTTCTGGTAATGCGGCAAACGCTGCCAAGACTGGCGGCGTTGCGGTCGATGCCAAGTTGAGCGGTTCTACTTAGAGGAGATTAAGGTAAAAAGACGGTCCAGAGAGGTTTGCAAAGAGAAGGAAGATGTCAGTCTCCCTTATATATATATCCTGTGGTTTCCTTCAAAATTATGGTTTAGCGAGCTTCAAATGCGATTATATCCCTTTCGGAATGAGATACCGTCTCGGCCTTGTTTGAGGTCATCGGGGTGATTTGCCATTTTGTCTGGAAGACTATTCTCAGCCGGGGACGGTGTGCTAAGGACTCCGATTCGTTCTTTGCTGGTAGTTTTCAATGAAGGCTGGTGCACTACTTCTAGAAATAGAACAGAAGCACGGTTAGAAGTGCAAGGAACATTCGTATCCGGCTATTAAAAAACGACTTCCCCCCACCTCCCAGGCGGCGGCCCAAGGATCTGAGGCCGCTGGAAAATGTCGATATTGCAGCTGGTACACTGTCCTGTTCCATTTACAACTAAGCGAGGCTTCTTCGTATTGAAACAATGCTATGGGTGCTTAATATATGCACTGCGAAGGCGCTACTGCATGTCAGCACATAACCGCTATGTGACCTGCAGTTCGTGGGGTCTCCATGCCAAGACCTGAGTCAATACGAATATACCGGGGAAAGTGTGTGTGTGTCTGTTGCTATTTGAGCATCATTTTCAACAAAGTACTCCGAAACAACTTGCTGAACTATCATGAATCTGGCTTGGATGTGCTACTAGATGGAACAAGCTCCCATAGCTATTGCATATTGGCTGATCCTATACACATTCAGTCCTCCTGCAAATGATTTTCGTGTGGGGGAGTCATGGTTGTTGGCCTCGTCTGCCATGAGAGAGGTCGCCCTTGACCCTGGTAGCCTGGGGTCTTTTACTTGCCAGCGGACTTATGGTCACTTATTTCTCTATGTTCTGCGTCCACTTTTTATTTGGAATACTGCCCTCTTTTGTTTCTGCTCTCTCAGTATTAACTTACTACCCCAGCTTCAGACCACAAAATCTAAAACCATGCAAGATATATACAACCCTGGCAACAATGAATTCCACGAATTTCAATTCGCTAGACTGAGCGGCTTTGAGACATACGCGAAGACATTCCATGAGGAAGCTGTCCATTCCTGGGCCAAAAGGAAAGCCGAGTATCGAAAGTCAATATACGACCAAGTTGATTGCAGTATATCGCTCTACCAAAGTCTTTATCGCCCCTTGACTGGTGCCTGGGACATAAGACTGCTCGAACTCCATCCCGGGGAATTTGACGATCAGCTGGCAGGGACTTTACATCACTGTTCCATTGAGTTTGAGTATGGAAATCTGGACAAGAAGAATTCAAACCTGTCAGTTCCTACCAAACACGTTTTGCATTCAGCAGATTTTACCAAGCCCATATGGTATACGGCGCTGAGTTATACCTGGGGAAGTTCCATTCTAAAAGGTAAAATAAGCTTTGGTGTTCAAAGCTTATCCATCACCAAGCCCTTGGAGACTGCATTACGCTATTTTCGTCAACCAAACCATTCCGTCGTCGTTTGGATTGATCAGATCTGCATCAACCAAAACGACGAAGGAGAAAAGGCGCGACAAATACCACTCATGGGGAGAATTTATCGACATGCGTTCAATACCGTGGGTTGGCTCGGTGAAGCAGATGAAGAAAGCGACCAAGCATTCGATCTCCTGAGAACCATTCGGACCAATTTGTCGCTTGTAGAAAGAACTCTCACGCCTGAGGACTTCGATACCTTTTCAATTCCCGCTCCGTCCTCCGAATGTTGGCAAGCGCTCTGGAGACTCCTCGCCCGGCCATACTTTAGGAGATTGTGGGTTATCCAAGAAAATGTCCTGTCCGATGACTTTTGGGCACTTTGTGGCACAAGATTGTTCAATGCGGATGAGTTCAAAACAGCTTGCGGTATTTTACAGCGTAGCGGCCTTGATAAGTTGGTGCGGTGCAACGGACATACTAACTCAAGAACAAGCGGCGGGGCCGAAGTGTTGGAGCAACTGAGATACGGGATAGCTGAAGTGTTCAGGGTTCGAAGAGGCCATTACCAGCTGTTTGAGGCCATGACTACCACTCGGTATTCTCATGCGTCAGTACCTCACGATAAGGTTTACGGACTTCTGGGCATCTGTGGCCAAGACTTCGTCAAGATCGACTACTCGCAGAGCGTGGCGCATCTCTATCGCGATGTAACTCGCGAATACATGATGCAAGTGATCAACAACTTCCAACGCACCAAGTCAAAACACAATGACCAGGCAGATGCGTTGAATCGGCATTCGATATTCAGGCCGCTAGTCAGCGTCGACCACGACTCTAACCTTCTGGGACTGCCGTCATGGGTACCCGACTGGAGACAGCCTCGGCGAACTATTCCCTTGGGATACCTTCACTGCACCGCCTCCTTCTACGCTGCAGCAAGTCAACTGAACCCGGAAATCGCATTCGACAGGATCAATCCGTCTATTCTCACCATCAAGGGGAAGATATTCGATCAGCTTGGCGAGCTAAGCCGCCGCTGCACCAACTCGCAAATCAACTTCGAGAACCCGGCATTGACCAATACAGAACTTCGTGAGTGGATCGGGATTGCACGGGGATGCTATCTATACCCTACTGGAGGCAAGCTTTTTAGCGCTTTTTGGCAAACACTCGTTGCCGGCAAGGACACGGACGGGACACAGCCATGTCCGGATAGCTTCGAGGAAGTATTCAGTCTAATCCTAGACGAAACAACGGGGATGCGGCCGACATTTCCAGATCAAACATATTCACAGCGACAGGTGAAGCCAAAGGGAAGAGGGAAATTGGAGCTGAGGAATCTCCGAGTCAGAAGGCCAGCGAAAACGTTTCAAGAGCTTCGTACGGCGGTGAGTGCAGCCATGCATAACCGGCGTTTCGGCAGGACTGGAAAAGGCTATATCGGACTGTTCCCTGAACATTCCCGGGCCGGAGACCTTGTTTGTGTTCTGTTGGGAAGTCACGTACCGTTTGTCGTTCGGAGAAAGTGCCAAAAGTATTTTCGCTTAGTTGGGGAGTGCTATGTACACGGCATTATTCATGGCGAGGCTTTGGATATGACCGAACTGGAGTGTTTGGCAATGGCTTTTGCATGAATGAATCACACCGTGGAAGTATGGTCTTTCTATGATTTATTCGGCACAATTCTGAGCTTGTTTTGACCTTCCTGTAACCAGACTGCCGGAAGCGGCAAGGCCGGTGCGTCCCCAGAAAATGGAGCAGCAGCGCGGGCAGATGTGCGGGGGGGCTTCGCTACCAGGCCATTAAAAGCGACCTCTCCCCCGCGTGGCTGTCAAATGGCTTCGGGGCTGTTGGCTCGTTTCAAAGGTCGAAAGTCGACATGTGTCAACGCCAAGGACGAAGGGAGCGGAGGTTTTTCCATTTTGCATGTGAAGACATCACGTGCGGCGCGCAGGTTGATGCAAGGCGATCTGGATGGCGTGCATGTGGCTTACCCCGGAATTCCTGCCGGGCGTCTAGCGCCAGTTGCGCTGCTGGGGGGAGAGGTCAGCGGGCGTGTGTTTCTGAGCGAGGAGGCGCTGGGTTTTTCGGTCAGCCGGTCGCGCCCCCCTGCGCGAGGCGGTGGGCTCGTGAGCGGGGTGTCCGGCCGTTAGCAGCCCGCAGACGCTGCTGTTCTGGGGTGTGAGTTGCGTGCCGGAGATGGCGGCTCCTTAAAGACAGGTCGGTCGGCGGACGCGCCAGGTCCGTGCGCTACGGCCGACATTCTCGCAGCGCGTCCCGTTGCCCCAAGATGGACAGATGCCGAGGCACATCCGCCGGCGATGCGCTGTATCAACCGCCGTCCGCCGCACCTCAGCTTTTACTCCTCTGCTCTCCCCTGTGTGATCCCCTCTCCCCGGACGTGTGACGGCTCTTCTTTCCCGCATTTCCTTAGCTTTTAGATATAGAGCCATAGACCACACCTCTCGTCCTTTTAATTCCTGGCCCGCCTGACATCACTTTTCCGCTTGCATTTCTTGGCCCGCCTGCTCCGCCCTCCAGCCACGACGCGTGAGTTCCCTCAGCCGCTCCGGCCTTACCGACCAATTTGAGCGCTCTCCGCCCGCTGACCAGCTGTGTTCCCCCAGATTCTAGCTCCAGCGCTCGCGTCTTGCCCCTCGTCACCACTCCGCCATGGCTCCCAAGTTGCTCGCAGTGCAGCGCGCAGCTGAATTGCAAGGACTGCCGCCGAACCGCCAGCCTCACAGCGTGCCCGTCCCCGGCACTGCCACTGAGAATAGGACTGGCACCTACAGACATTGGCGCTTCGTCGACCGCCCGCTGGAGACGCTGGACGAGACGGTGAGTCGGCCCATATGGAGCGAGCCCACTGATCACTCATCGCTAACTTTTTTTTCTTGTAGGTCCAAACGCTGCACGATGCGTTCGAGCAGTCTGGTAAGCCTTTTGGAAAGTACGGCACCTGCTCGACAGCCACACTGACGTCTCCGCAGCGAACAACAACCCTGGAAGCCGCTGCCTTGGCCACCGTCCCTACGATCCTGTGACGAAAACGTACGGAGCATACGTGTGGGAAGACTACGCGACGGTTCAGACGAGAAGGAGAAACTTCGGTGCTGGTCTGGTCAAGCTGTTCGAGGAAGCTGGCGTGTCACCGGTACGCGGTACGGGTATTGGCCTGTGGTGCCAGAACAGGCCAGAATGGCAGATAACCGGTACGTGATTGCTCCTGGGGGACTAAGATTCCGGCGCGACTGATAATGGTCCAGATCTGGCGGCAATGTCGCAGGGAATGTACACCGTCTCCATTTACGACACTCTGGGCCCGGACACCACCGAGTACATCATAAACCACGCGGAGCTGCCGTGCGTCGCGACCTCGCTCAACCATATTGCGTCTCTTTTGAAGCTCAAGCCCCGCCTGCCCACGTTGAAGGTGATCATCTGCTTGGATCCTCTTGACGCGGGCGAGAGACCGGGCGAGTCCAAGGGCGACCTTCTCAATGCGATTGCCGCTGATCTCGGAGTCCGTATTTTCTACCTGAGGGATGTTGAGACGCTTGGAGAGCAGAACCCGCGTGCCTACAACCCTCCTACTCCGGATGACATCATCACCATCAACTACACTTCTGGAACGACTGGAAACCCCAAGGGTGTTGTCTTGACGCACAGGAATGCAATGGGAGCCACCAGTTCGTCCATGACCATCACGAACCAGACTGGTAATGATGTTATGTGCTCGTTCTTGCCTCTTGCCCACATTTTCGAGCGTGTTGGTGAGCATGCTGCGCTCTGGGGTGGTTGTGCCATCGGTTATTTCCACGGAAACATCCAGGAGCTGGTTGATGACTTGAAGCTTTTGCGGCCGACCGTCTTCAGTGGAGTTCCTCGCCTGTACAACCGTTTTGGCGGCGCCGTCAAGGCTGCAACTGTCCAGGCGCCCGGTGTCAGGGGAGCGCTGTCAAGGCATGTTGTGAGCACCAAATTGGCTGCGCTGCAGGGCCCCAACCCCACCACCCAGCACTTCTTCTATGACCGCATTTGGTCGAAGAAGGCTGCCGCAGCGCTTGGCTTGGACAGGACGAAGACCATGGTCACTGGCTCAGCACCAATTGATCCCTCGCTGCAGGATTTCTTGCGCGTTGTCTGTGCGAATGACTTCGTCCAAGGTTATGGCTTGACCGAGACCTACGCTGCTTCTGTTGCGCAGCTGTCTGGTGATCACTCTTCAGGAAACTGCGGTGCCGCCACCCCGTCTACCGAATTCTGCCTGGAATCCGTCCCGGATATGGAATACCTCGTCACGGACACGCCCAGGCCGCGCGGCGAGATCCTGTTACGCGGTCCCACGCGTTTCCGCGAGTACTTCCGCAACCCGGAGGAGACGGCCAAGACGATCGACGAGGACGGGTGGTTCCACACGGGCGACATCGGCGAGATCGACGAGCTGGGCCGGCTCAAGATCATCGACCGCCGCAAGAACGTGCTCAAGCTGGCGCAGGGCGAGTACATTTCGCCCGAGCGCATCGAGAACGTCTACCTGGCCAGCTGCAACTGGCTGGCCACGGCCTACGTCCACGGCGACTCGCACCAGGCCTGCCTGGTCGGCCTGTTCGGCATCCAGCCCGACCAGTTCGCCACCTTCGCCGGAAAGGTCCTCGGCAAGAGCATCGGGCAGAGCGACCTCGCGGCGCTCAAGGAGGCGGCCGAAAACCCGAAGGTGCGCGCCGCGGCGCTGAAGGAGCTGGACAAGGCGGGCAAGAAGGCCAAGTTCAACAGCTACGAGAAGGTTAAGGCGATCCGGCTGTTGATTGATCCGTTTACGATTGAGAACGAGCTTTTGACGCCGACGTAAGTGCTCCGATGAAGAAATGATGGATAACGGGTCGTGCTAATGATCGAACAGGCTTAAGCTCAAGCGTCCGCAGACGGCGAAGAAGTACCGCGATCTCATCGATGCGTGCTACGAGGAGGCTCTGGCGGAGCCTCCGAAGGCGAAGCTGTAAATTCGAGTCAGCCCTTTTTCTCTTCGATGTTGGGGATTGTGTATCCTTTGATGGTGCTGGATTTTCGGACGCCAGCCTTGCGCGTCGGTTGATCTACTGGGCGTATACGTGTGATTCGATGAGCATATAGGGCATATCGTATTGGTCATATTAGTGGCCAATGCCCGCTTGTACATGTTTCGAAATAGAGGCTAGGTGGGCGCGATGAGATGGGAGGCATCTCAAGTTTTAACGGCTAGCAAAGGACTCGGAAAGGAGGTCGGAGGGTAGAGGAAGGAACATGGGCATGAGCATTGTCTGAGTATAAGGTATATATGGGATTCTTGTCTATATTTGACTTTCGTTTCTCGATTGGATCTGTCAATATCCGTGAGCCAGGGAAAGCGATATTGAATATCCTTCGGGAACTGCCGAGCTTGCGACGACGCCGACAACAAGCTTTTGAGTTACCGTAGCTCCCTTTCTCTTGCTTTACACGTGGGAGGGTGTGACACTCGGTTGCTGAAACATGAAGTAGATGCCGATAGAGCCGGGAGAGAAACAGACGGGACGCACAACAGCGGGAGTTTGTGAGAGAATGAAGAAGAATCGCACGACGCAAGCGCGACCCCGCCTGTGGCGAGGATACGCATGAGTTTGTGCTGGGGAACGCTTTTGTTGCAAAAAATAGCAACACCGTCACTCCTGTCGGGCCGCTTCTGCCCGTGAATCACCTCCACTAATAATATTATTCCCGTTGTCTGGTTCGGATCGTGAGCAATGCCACCGGGAAAAGCGGCAAGCAAAATCGGGCTTCTCGTAGGGCTGAATGCCTCTGGCGGGGCGATTTCGTGTGCGCGACGGGAAAAGCGGAAGGATTCACTAGGTAGAAGGTTTCACGGGAGAGTATTATTTAGTTTTGGGATTGCGATGGGGGGGAGGTTCGTGTCATGCTGTGTTCGCAGCAAGCGGGCACCCTTGCTACTTCAGCGTCTCATCAAGGATCAGCTATTTTTCTTTCTTGAGCTTCCTCTCCACTCCTCCCCAAGAACGAAATCGCATCCTCTCGTTCTCGTACTTTCGCTCGGCCGTCTTGCTACTCTCTTTCTCCTGTTTATCCGTTTTTGGGGGGATTTTCGTCCTTCTCGATCGGCCGGCCGAATCCATCTGCACTCGTTTTCCGAACGACCCAAGAAACCACCCAGTGGTTCGGCTTGGCTTGTAGGTACCGGCCGTTGGCTACGCCCGCGCCGCGGTCCCGCGCGCATTTCCAAACGCCGGGTCCCCTTCTGACGCTAGAATTCTAAGAAAGCAGATTCGAATCGCAAGAGAAAAGAGCCTCCTCCACACGCACCGGCCGGAGAACAGACGTGCACACGCTCTCTCCGATCTACGCTGCACGGTTCATCCCCGCGGGGACAGCGCAAGCTAGCCAGCTCGACTGCTAGCTGTACCGACTTGCTCGCACGGCAACTGGCCTTACGGACTTTTCGTCGCGCCACTTCATACCTACCGGCCGGCCTGGTCGTACCTTCAAGCGCGACTCGCCCCTCACGATCGATCGCTTTTGCAAACGCTCGCTCTCGAATCGCCCGCCGCCGCGCCAACGAAACCCTCCCGAACACTTTCGGCGCCCCAAATTACAATTGATTCCTGGCGAACACCATACTCTGAAGGGAAGGGAAGGAGCACTGCTTAATCGAGGGCTTCAAAGACATATTTCGGTAGTCTGCCCCCCTGGAGGCGAGAGGGACCAGAGAAACCACGCGCGTGTGTGTGAGAGAGCGAAGCGGCGCAGGGGCGTACGAAGAAGAAGTAGCCCTTGATGAGCCGTTCCAACCTCACGCCGCTGCAGTCGCGGCTGGCCGCGTCGCTGACGGCGCTCGTCCTCTCCTTCCTCGTCTACCTCTCGCTCGGCCCGTCGCATCTGGCTTACGCGGCCGAGGTGCCCTCGTCGTTGGAGGATGCAGACCACAATCATATGAGATTAGCGGAGAATATCGGGTTCATGGGCGTGGAGCTGGACGCTAGGGCAGCGGGGGAGAAGGCGGAACAAATGGGCGAGGAGGAGGCAGAGGCGCAGTACGAACCGGCGTTCGTGGGCGTCAGCAGGGATATCATCGGCAGGCAGGATTCGGAGGCCGTGACGCTGACGAACAATGAGCTCGCCACCAACTCGCTCACGGCAGGGAAGACGCTGTATTTCAAGTTTGAGAACTCGTCGGTTTGGGGCAATTTTTCGGAATCCACGCCGGGGCTGCCGGAGATCAATGGGAAGAAGTTGCTGTCGAGGGAGAATATGGAGAGGGAGCTGAAGAAGAGGGAGTTGGAGGAAGGAGAGGAGGATGAGGGTGAGGTGGTGGAAGAGGAGGGTGAGGACGGGAAGGTTGTGCTGAGGAAGAGGCAGAGCGCGAAGACGAGGGAGGTTTACGTGTCGATGAATACGTGCAATCAGCCGGACATCAATGGAACAACAACGGAAGAAGCCCCGCCGCAGTTGACGCTATATGTTTCGACGTCCGACAGGAACACATCTCCCGGGCCGGACGCGGATAGCAACCTGCAAAGTACGCATACTCTGACTGGCGGTTTCGCCAGCGCAACGGTCAACGCGACCTCGAACGTGTACATTGGCGTATCTGCTCCTTCGCCTCTACCCAGCGGCTTCACCGGCGATTGGCAGTTTCAGGTCGCGGCTTCAATCGACCAGTCCTTCCACCAGTTCAACTACCACGATCCTACCAACAGTTTCGTCTATCTCGTCGACACGGACACTCAATCTGCGCTCTTTGTTACGGACAATCTCACGACAGCCGACCCGGGCGAAGAAGACTATGAGCGTTGGATGAAGGCAGGAAATCCTTTCCAGTTGTTCGCTTACAGCTACAATATGTCCTCTATCAAGGGCATGGAAAGGTCATACTGCGGGTTGTTGAACGCTTGGAACGACGAACCGACAAGCCAAATTAGTGGCATGACCACCAGAGGCTTGGGAAGCAAGCCGAAGGAGCAGTTTTACGTCCAGGGCCTGAATGGAAGCACTCAATATCATGCATTCCCAGTCATGTACGGAAACTCAACGGCTGCTGGGTCTGGTGTAGTCGGCGGTGGTGGGCAGGTCTGGTCGCCAGTGAACTTCACGACTAAAGCCGGTAAGTGATATGCTTTCAACCCCAGCGGATAGATGACGGGGGGCGCTAACTTTCCATACCTTCAAAGACGGCAACTGCCAGGTCATCTTCAACCTGACCTTCTGCAGCGAGGTGGCATACGCAGTGCCGTCGAACCAGAACAAGTACAACGTGACGAACCTGACGGCGCTGTACGACGACTACGCCAAGAGCCACTACCAAAACTTCAACTACTCGCTGCAACAGATACCGTGCAACACAACCAACACGGCGCAGTACTCGCTGGCCAAGACGTGCGACGACTGCGCGCACGACTACAAGAACTGGCTGTGCGCCGTGACGATCCCGCGCTGCGAGGACTTCAGCGCCCAGGACGAATGGCTGCAGCCGCGCAACATCGCCCAGCCCTTCGTCAACGGCACCCGCCTCGCCGACACCGACTACGGTCGCGACCCCCTCAGCAACGCCACCCTCATGGACCGCACCTACGCCAACAGCAGCCGCAACGCCATGATCGACGAGCTCGTCCAACCCGGGCCCTACAAGGAAGTCCTTCCTTGCGAGGACCTGTGCTACAGCCTGATTCAGAGTTGTCCTGCTAGCTTCGGCTTCGCGTGTCCGGTCATGGGGAAGGGCCTGGAAAGGAGCTACGGCAATCGCCTGGGCAATGCGGACGGCACGGTTACGTGCAGTTATTTGGGGGCCGTTTATTACGTCAACGATGGTGGTGCGAGTTTGCGGAGGGGGCTGGGGGTGGTGGTGAGGAGGAGTGCGGTTGTTGCGGCGACGGTGGGGCTCGTGCTCGGGTGGGGCTTGTAGGTTTTGGGGATAGTGGTGGGATTGGGGGCCGAATGGGTGGATGGAAGTAGAAGGTGGAAATCATCGTGTTGAGTACCATTTTTATGGAGTTTGGTGAGATGGCTGGGCGGCGCTTTTTTTTTGCCTTGGTATGCTATGTTTATTTTGGAGTCACTTGGTTCGTGTGAAGATGACCGTGATCTGCGTGATTGATGCCTTGTCTGCTGCTGTCGTGACGCCGGTCCGCACATGCGAGGTGTATTATTGTGGTCATCTGGGCAAATGATCGCTTGATGAGGGTACAAGCAGTGTATAAAAAGGGTTCTTGCCTCAGAAATAAACCTTGCCCTCGACGCTCGGCTCTGCGGTCAGGATTCCAAACCAAGACCAAAGGTATAACTGATTGGAAGCATCGACGCGCCCATTACTGTCCGCTCTCTGGCGGGGACCTCAAGTCGTTCTGTGGTCACGTCTCGGAATGCAATTCTGATCTCGAATATGCTGCATTCAGTGATGTACAACGATGCAGCGCGGCGCCGTAGTTAAAGGACGATAATGCATGGTAGAACTTGAACGTTGGTACGCAGCATCCATTATCGATGCTGAAGGACACGGCGATGGCGCAGTGATATGGCTTCTTCTCCTCCCGGCTTCCCTGACTTTGCGGGGTTGGTGTAGGAACGGAGGAGAACGAGCACGGAGCCAGTACGCCATTCTCTGGTAGAAGTCAATACTACTACAAGAGTATAAAACTGGTCAGTGGGGTAGGTGAACGTTCTCATATAACACGATTTTTACATGATGTTACCACTTCAACAAGTGAAGGTACATGCACGGGATTCTTGTGCTGAGGCTCCAGGTGGTAGCGCGTGAGGATAATGGGCTGGTGCTTGTGACGAGGCGCCTGTGATTTTGAGCTACATGCTGACGCATCACACGCGTAATGAAGGTATGTGTGCTTTGCGTGGAGGGTCTGTTGAGAACGTGGGTCAGCTGGGTCTTGGCTGAGGAGGCTCCGTTGGTAAAGATAGATAATGTAAATGGAGTCTGAAAATTGATTCTTCGTCCGTCATCCATTCCTGTGTAGTGAGCTACAAGAAGATACTTGACTGTGTCGTCTGTGTGGGCGGGACTCTCAGCCCTCTATTTTGCAGTAGCAGTTAGAGAGTTGTCACATCGGACCTGGAGAGTGCATATGTCTTGCTATTGCAATACATCATCTTACACTGTTGATGATGTGCGTGACTTAAGAAGAAATGCTACAGCCCTCTCCGCGCCCGAAGCTCATCACAGTGTTGTGCTACCAATAAAAGAGTCCTCCAGTCACGTTGGCGTTTTTCAGTTGCAAATTCAACGTGCAAGGTTAGAGCAAAGCTTGGTCGAATTTCTGCTGCAGAAAGTCCATACATTTAAACCATCACTTCGGCCTTATGTGCGTATATCACGAGCCCTCAGCAGCAGATCTGCGGCAGGATATGTGCTTGCTTCTTCTCAAGGCTCAACGTGACGAGTGAAGAAATATTGATTTTGCCTCGAGATCGGCGCTTAAGATTCACTTTCAAGCGAAGTGAGCATCTATATAAGAACCTTCACTGTAGCGTTATTCAAAAGTCTTTATAACAAGTGTTTCAGTTGCCTTTAGAGCGCAAGCAGCGCAGATGCTTCAAACTGGAGTGTCCCCGTGAGGGGTCCAGCGAATCCTACATATCTTACTGGCGTTGGTGCGCAGCGCCTTGTTTGACATTCAAGGAGCAGAGACAAGACTCATTTCTAACGTATGAACGCCGTCTTCACATTTAGATATCTATGGTGCTGAGAAGATGATGCTATGAATGATGATGTTCGGCATTTAAAGTATCCTAGGACTTTGCTTGGTCACCTACACGGAAAATCGCCCTTTTCTCCTCCGCAAACTACCTCAGCACAAGACGAAACACAGTAGAAGGTACTTGACATTCGTAGCTCTACCACAGCGGGTTGCACGTAGAATTCCTCCCTGAGAGCACGGCACCCGAAATATGTATTATACCCGCTACTCGGACATCACTTGCGTGGATGTGATTCATAGAACCACGTGCCACGCAAATATCCAGACTTAGGTTCTGAATACCCGAACCACCAGGGTACTCGTATTTCACAGGACACAGAAGTGTGAGGTTTCCGTAGTCCACCGTGAGAGAAGACTTGTAGCAAACGCATTCAGTGGCTGCGGGTAGAATGATGTGAATATGTGAGCAAAGCCCGGCGTCGTCTCATTCTGAGATATTGCTGCCACTGATATTGAAGCCTGCAGCATGACGCGGATATCCCAAAACATGAGCTCGTCAGACAGGTGCTCGCGGATGCCCGACGCATCGTCTCGTACACTCCAAGCCAACGGGCGGTCAGCAAAAGCAGGAGGCAGGAAGCTGCCTCATGTGGAAACACGATTATATCCGCGATGGAGCGGCGCAGTGGCACCACGTCCGGGCCCCTCGGACGAGAGGCATCCAGCAGGTCACCCCAAGTCGGGCGACACGGGCAGATGGTCTTGCTTTGTATCAGGATAGGTGTCGGCCGTTGATATGCTGGCGGTGGGGCGTCCAATCACATGGGCCGACTCGCTCTGCCACGTGGAAATGCCAGAGGAGCAGCGTCCCCCCTTCAACCCGCACACGCGTGTCATGTCGGCACTAAACAAAGCTTGGAAAGTGGAGAGGGATGTGTCCTGCAGGCCATCCTGGTCGTCGGGATAAGCGGGGCGGAAGATGGCTGCTGCTGGCACCCACTCTCGCAATCGCCATTGCAGATATGCATGCCCCTCCCCACGTTCCAGAAAGCTGCAGCCCCGCTCCAATGGGAAAACGCAGATAACGATGTCGCATATGCTTCTGCGACACATACTCTGAAATGCCAAACGCGTCTCCAGAGAGTTTCGGAAAAGGCAAACTCGCGGGGTAAAACGAGAGCCAAAAAGCGAGACAGAGCCCAATAAGGCGAACGCGCTCTAGCTGTCACATTACGACCGCCTCGCTCAATGAAACCACCATCGCACACCTTTCATGGTCCCTGCGCCGTTGCCTGGTGGACACACTCGTCATTGCCACCTCCTGTTTTTTTTTTACTTTTTTTTCCTTTTCCCAAAAATTCCCGCTTCCTATTGATCCGTCGCCTCGCCGCCTCATGGCGTCTTCGCCCGCCCCGGGCGATCTAGCGTGGTGGTCCGTGACCAGGCGCCGGCGTGCATAGTACGTGGCTTTTTGATGCCCGAACTAGAGATCCCTCGGCTGAAGGAAGCGGCATGGTGTCGGCTGCGGTATCGTAAAAGCGGGCGAAAGGGTCTGCCAGGGCGATCAAACTGCGCCATAGTTCGGGTGGTGATGTGCTGATTTCGCTCCTGTTCCTAGCATAGCTCCCAACTCAATTCCTCGTTAACTTCTGACGATCTGGAAATCCTGGGGTCCAAAAATTGAGTCAGTGAAACGGAGCTGCCGAAAGAAGTGATCTTCCGTAATTATATTCGCGAGCAAATGCACCCGACTTACGGATGGAGCGGAAGCTACCTACGTAACGATAGAAATTAGTTACGATAGTGCGAAGGATCCCATGTTCCTTACCTACGTAGTCAAGAGAATATTACAGTTCCGTGCAAGCCCATCACCTTGACCCAAGTAGACATTACCCAAAGCAGAAAGCAGTTCATAAAATAGCCTAGAGGTATCTCGAGCAACCCGGCATGAATGGAAAGAACAAAACGAAAAGTAGCAAGATGCAGAGGAAAATATGCTCTTCCGGCTCCAGCCATTCCCGTCCCGTTCCATCAGTGAACAATCCAAAATGAGATCATCAAACAAATACCGATGCAAGTTCTCTTACGGCTCCCTCCTCAATCCGCCTTTCCAATACAGCTCTACCCGCCTCAAGCCCACGTAATCCCTTCAGTAAATGCCATTCCACTTTCCCAGACTTCTCGATCATCCTTACTCTTCCCCACGTTGAAAGCATGCATCCCAAGAATCTTAAAAATAACACAGGTCGGCCTCCTCCATTACACTCGAGTTCGACGAAATGAAGAAATCAAAATCGACTCGGCCTCAGAAAGGTAGAAGCAGTGAAATCAGGACAATGAGACAAAGCGAAAAAAAGAAACCCAGAAATTTCTCCGTCATCATCGTAAACTCTCGCAAGGTCGTATCCGGTCGTTAAGGCTTTGTATAGGTGTATCGCGGTCGTGAACAGGTCGTTAAAGTTCCGGGTCATCGAATCCCTTTTTTTCCCACGCCCCTCCCTTGATGACAGAAAGAACCGCATCCCAAATCCCATCCAAGACCTGAAATGAGATTCGTAACTCGAAAAAGGGAACTCGTGGCACTCGAACAAAAAAGCAAATTGGAAAAAAAGCAACAAACTCAATAACGCCACCGGGGAACACATGTAGATTCCCGAATACCATGATTTCTTTTTCTTCTCTTGGGTATGAGGAGGTCGCGAGACCTCATGCAATGTCGTGAGGGTATTCGGGCGATCGAGGTGGCCGTTAAGACGTGAAGATGGTCAGAACCAGATGTGGTGGCGCCATATATCTACCTTGGGAGATGCTCGGCCATTTCAATGGACAAGTCCCTGATTGACCATCGCCAATCTTCGCCAAGATATTCTCTCCTCCCGCCAACCCAGCCCTCAACTCTCCTTCGCCACACTTCTTCCTCTTCGCGCTGGCGTCGGATGAAGCCGGGTCCAAGGTCGAACTCCTCAGACACAAACGTATCCATAGGAGTCTGAGCAACGCTAGGGCCGCCTTGGATAGAGAAGTATCCACCGGCACCAGCCCCGACGTCGATATCATCCTTGAGGTCCTCGATGTCGGCGAAAGGATCAGATTCGTCGCCAATCGAGGCGGCAGGAGACAGTGGACCAGTATGGCGTGGGTCAAGCTTAAGCCAGCACATCTTGCGAGGATCGAAGACCATGCCTTTCTCGATCTGAACGCCACGAGAGGATGAGATGTGAGAGATAAGAGCTGGCCGCGGTGGCGAGCTCGCGTGCGGTGCAGCCGCCGGGGTCGGGAATGATGGCGTCGAACGTGTGTGCTGATGGCTCGGGATTTGAGCCTGAGGTTGAGAATGGGAGTATGAGTGGTGAGAGGCGATACGCGGACGCTTAATCTCCTGCACAGGTGAGGAAAATCGGTGGAGTGCGGCTTCGTTACCCTCCCAACGATGGAGAACGGGGTTGTACGTCATGCCCTTCTCGTCTGTATATGGGTTAGTATCCGAATCCGTAATCAAGTAAAAGTGTCACATACTCTTGACTGCAGGCGTGTTCATCTGCTTGATCAGGTAGGGCTTCTGCCCCGACCCCTTCTTTCTATGCGCTTGGGGACTTGGGTTGCGTGAGGCGACTTGAGCTTTCCAGTTAGTGTTGATCGGCATCAATGGCCCGGAATCCGGTCGTCGCTTGGGCCCACCTAGTCGTTCCTCCCTGGCTATGCGACTTGACGCGGTGTCACGTGCGAAGCTGGGTGTGTTCTCGCGTTTGAGCGTTCTCTTCGGCGTCGGTGGAGGCTGAGGGCTTTGCTGGGATCGCTCGGGGTTGACTGGCAGCTTGCTGTGGCTGACTTGTCTGATCATCTTCGATGGCTGACGGTTGGAAGGTTGTTTGACGTATTTGCTTTCCTTGGTTACAGAAGTTGGTAGATCATCAAACGCATCAAGCTCGGAGCCGTCACCAAAATTGCGCTTCCGCGCGGGCTTCGTGAACATGCGCTTGGTTGCAGCTTCGCGGACGAGCGAAGCAGGAGCAATGTCCTTTCTGTTTCCGGTCCGACTTGGTGTCTCCACCTGGCGCGAGAGGCGAGAATATGTTCGCGGGGTGGGCGAGAGAGCGCGGGGATCAGAATCGCGACGAAGCTGACCGGTAGATGACTTGGCGGTGATGTGTTGCGACTGCCTGGTCGATACGCCAGCAGGAAGAAAAGGCTTAGTCGGCTGTTTGCTGCTTGGTTTGTAGTCACTGCGAAGCACTGGGGCAGACCGCTTGGCTCTCAACAATTGGGCGCTAGTTGTAGTGGGACCTATGCGACCGTGGCGGTGTTGATGGAATGCGCCCGGCTCGTAGACGGGATCAAGACGGGACCGAGGAGCCACAGGAGCCATTGGCCTCGGGATGCGAGAGGTAGAGGAGACGGACGGCTTGTCGGTGAAGGTTAGAGTCGTGGTCGCGCGAACGCTCGCTGTGGGTTGAGGCTTGTTTGAATTGACCTTGACGTTGCGGTTAACAGTTAGTTTTGCGGGATCCAATATATCGCCAGAACCCATGTCCAAGTCAGCGAAGAAGTCGTCGTCCTCGGGAACAGACTTCAGGGTCGCAGGTGGCAAGGGTTGCTCCGGCTCTGGGTGCGGTGCAGATTGTGGCTCTGGCTCAGCCGGCGGCTCGCCTTGCGGATCAGGTAGGGTCTCGTTCTCGGACTGCGGCGCGGTCTCTCCATCTGGAAGCGGCGCAGCGGCCTCTGCAGCTTCCTCATGCTCTTCCTGTCGCTCGGGCTCGGTAGCGCCTTCCTGCGGAGGGCGCGGCTCGGGCTGGGGCGTCTTTTCATCGTCGGTCTCGACGTCCTGGCGCTTGCGCAGAATGGCATTGAAGTCGATAGGCTCTTTGGGAAGCAGCAAGCCGCCAAAGTCGTCATCCTCGCTCTCGAGGGTCATGCAACTACCCATGCTGGGGCTCATGGCGGCTGACACGGAGGAGCCACGGGTGCGTGTGTCGCGCCGCGTGCCACCAAAGCGAATACCTAGGGAACCACCTTCAGCCCAATCGTCGAAGTCATCTTCGTCTTGGGAAGGCGTAGCAGGCGGCTGGAGAGTCTTTAATTTGAGGGTGCCCGAGCTTGGACCGGGCAGCTCGAGGTCATCGGCCCAGTCATCGTCCTGGTGGATCTTCTGCCGGGATGGCTTCTTTCCCAGACGCTTAATGGTACCACCGAGAAGAGCCGAGGACGGCACAGTGGTGGGAATGGGGATTCCGGCATGTTTGGCAGAGGAAATGGCATCTTTGGTGGAGGCCTCGTCGTTGGGCGCGAGCAGGACCTGCCAGTCCTCCTCGCCTGCGGCTGACTCGGAGCGGAGCGACGGGGCGCGCGACGAGCGCGAGAGGTTGGCGTGCGACGAAGCGCTCTGGGCGAAGAGATCGCCGTGGAAGTCGTCGTCGTCGTCCCAGTTCTCGATGTGTGGCGACATTTGGTCGGCGCGCTCGCGAAAGCTGCCTCGGTGGAGCGAGGTCATGCTTAGGTCTGGGGCGCGCAGCCCGGGAGGGTGGAGGATTTGAGGTTGGAAGTGCTGCGATCGACTGCGGTGGCAGGTCGCCAGGTCGGGCGTTACGCCCACAAGGGTCTTGCGCCAAGCTGGGTGGTCCGCGCGTGCACGTCGCCTGCGCGCGACTGGGAAGTGTGCAAAGCCTCGCCGTCAGGCCTGCCCAACCCAACCGGCTTGAGCGAGTCGTCGTCGTTTGCTCAGGGCTCCACTTTGTCAACACGCCCGGGCCAGGCACCGGCGATCACGAATCCGGCCCGCCGCTGCAGGTGCATGTGGACGCCGCGGCCCTTCTATGATGCCTGGCGTGCTGTTTGTTGTAGCTGCCATTGACGCGAGCTGGCCCGGTTGCGAGGCGCGCGCTGCGCCCGCTCGCGTCGGCCTGGCGTGCCGCATCCCATGCGCGCTTCCGCGCCCGGAGCATCTCTCGTACTGGCAAAGCCCGCGTGCCGCCGACCTCACAACCCCACGCTTCCGCTGTTCCTGGCGGCCGTGCGCCGACCGTCTGGCCGCAGGAAAGGCCGCAGGCAGGCAGCAGGCCGCCAACACCAAAGCCGCAAGGATCCTCCAGGCATCCTCGGCCTGCGACCCTCGAACCGTTCCGGTTTCATAAGAGCATCCATCCCGACACAAAAAAAAATTTGGCGGCTTCGTTCCCGTGCGCCCCGGCTCGTACTGCCAATTCCACCTCCGTCACGCCGCGACGCCATGGCTGCGAAGAGGATATTACGCGTGCGAAGGACTGATGTCGATGAAGCCACTCCCGCTTACGCACTGGTCTCCGTCGAATCCGCCGGGCCCGAGCCGCTCGACGTCAAGCTCGTGGGCACCGAGGGCGAGAACGTCTTCGCCGCTTCAGGTAAGTAGCCAAATCACCCGCTTCTGACGTCTGCGCGCGTTTCACGCTGACGACCTGGCCCAAAAATGCTCAGTTCGCGAGGCTCAAATCAGGAATTTCCGTGACCACAAATCCAGAGCCAGCGACGATCATGAGTGGGAAGTGATATTGCGCTCCGGCCTCTTACAGCACCCGGTGGATGGGGATGACGCGAAGCTGCTGGAGAACCTAGAGATCGTCGCGTCCGTGATTGATCAGCAGCTGAAGCTCACAGTGCGAAAGAATATCGAGGGTATCACGGTGAGTTGGGGGGGCTGACGTCATTTGTTTACATGACCTGACGCCGCCCACAGCAACGGCTAGGTGTGATCCCACTGCCGGAGGATCGCAACACGGAAATTGAATTCTTCGAATGGACCGCGATCGCCGTCAACGCCGCCTCTGTCGCTCGTGGCGACGCTCGCGACCTCCAAAACAAGTGCGAGGCGCAGCAGGTCACAATCAACAAACTCAAATCGCAGCTTGACGACCTGATCCAGGCCAAGCAGGACCATGAGGGCGCGCTCCTTGCAAAGTTCCAGGACCTTCTCAATGCGAAGAAGCTAAAAATCCGGGATCAGCAACGTCTGCTTGCAGGCGCAAAGGTGGATCCCGCCGCAGGTGCGCCGTCCCTGGACGCTCCAATTTGGAAAAATGCTAACGGCGGAACAGCGGCCGCGGTCGAGCAGGCCAGGGGCACCACGAGGCATACCACCCGGCCCCGCAAGGCCGGGCCCTCCCGGGCCTCCAAGCGCAAAGCGATCGCGAAGACACCTGTCCATGACTCCGATTCAGAGCCCGATTCACGCATGGACGTGGATGATGACGACGCCAGAGCCAAGTTGGAAGTGAAAGAGGAGATCGCGGAGCCTGCCACCGAACAGTCTGACCTCGAGACGACCGAAGACGAAGATGATGATGACGACGACCTTGACGCAATGCCTGCCTCCCGTCCGTCTAAAACTAGCGAAAGGTCTAGAGGCAAAGCAATTGAGACAGCGACACCGAACCAAAGCTCTCACCGCCAGAAAAGCCCGGAAGCACTCCCGCCACGCCGTGAACTGCCCTTCCCCAGGAATCAGAGCAAGCAGCCGCGCAACGAACCCGTCAAGAAGGCACTGGCTACCCGGACGGTAGTACAAGATGACGACGAAAGTACGACAGACGATGACGAACTATAAAATCGGTGTTGTCTAGCAAAATACTCAAACATTGTACGATCACTTCCATGTCCCACCTTTCGGAATGCTTCAAGGTCTTCCGGCTTTACAACGGCCCATAGCTGCGGCGTTAACCGAAGAGGCCGAGAGCATGCTATCTGGGGAGAGCTCAGCAGAGAAGCATGAGATGTCGTGAAGTGACGAGTCTCCCCAGAGTAACTAACTCACTAGCTCGCGTAGCGCCCGTTTAGGCACGGATGATTCGGCGGGCGTGCGGTCTCCGCACCGGCATGATTCAGGCTTGGAGGGACGTCACACATGCCTTTAGGTCAAACGCAGCGATATTAAGGGCTCTTGATTCCTATTTCTTGCCCTCAGTCGCGGCAAAAGTGAACTTGGTTGTTTGATTAACGTAGGTAACGTCGCACGGGCATCCGGCAGCACGAGCCCGGCGTTCGCAGAGTGTCCGGACAATTACTCGCGCATTGGATGCGGAGAGTAGCTAGTTAGATCAATTAGTTTGGTTTCGACAAACTGCACAAACCGCGGGTTGCAGCATGTGATCGCAGCAACGTGAAGGATCGGCGCAGGCGTTTGATGGGCAGCAGGCGGGATGCGGGACGAGGGTCAGGGCCATCATGACGGCGGCAACGTGCAGCCTAGGTTCTGAAGACGCGACAGGAAGGCTGCAGGCACGCGTCGACAGAGATGCGCTCGCGTTTTGGGGTTTTTCGAGGCCGCTCCAGGGCAATGTGACGCGGAAAACAAAGGCGCGCTTGCGGGTGCGAGCGGGCGACGGGCGAGCAACATCGCGTGTCCGTCCTGGATCCGCCCGCCAAGACCGCGAGCACCCTGGGGCCTGGCGTCCACCTCGTCACCGCCGTGCATCAGCTTCACGATACCTTCGCGACCCCCGCGACGCACCCATCACGACCCCCTCTCGCCGCTCGCTCTCCGCTCCTTGCGCCCGCCGCCGTCCTCGCGCTCCCCACGGCGCCCATCTGGCCCAGCTCCGCGGTGCCCGACAGAATGCTGCTCAGCGCCAGCCCGTGACCGAGTCCGCGGAGGAGTGGCCGAAGTGAAAGTGAGCGCGCTGCAACCGCGTCGCATGCTCCCGCGCGCTCAATCGCTGACTTTCGCGCAGGAACACGCCGACACGCGCCAGCTCCGCCCTGACCGCGCCTCTCCACGTCCCGTCCGAACGTCGCACAACCCGCCCGCTTCACAAGCAATGTCCATATCAGACACGACGCCGCCCACAACCCAAGCAGCCAAGACTACCGTGTCCTCGACCTCTCTGGCGGCCGAGGATGAAGAGGAGCTGCGCAAGTTAGACCAAGTCTTCAAACGCATCCGCACCAACATCCCAGACGCCCCGTACATCATCACCGTCCCGTGTGCTGAGCCGCGCTACCACCACTGGTCGCGGGAGCAGGCCGAGAGCTGGTGTCGGAACACCCCGTTCGATCCGAGTGAGGAGCGCCTCCAGTACATGAGCTTCCTATACCGTGACCACGCCGACAGCTGTTTCGTGTGCCGTACCGAAGTCGATGAGGAGAGGGATCGCCGCGCCGCCATGAAGACCAAGAGCGCTCCGAGCGGCACGAGCACACCGCGCAGTGATGTGCCCAAGAAGAAGATTTCTCTGGCAGCCTACAGCAAAAGTAAGCAGGCAAATGGTCTGCCACCAAAACCAGGCTCGAGCCAGGAGCCATCGAAGAAGGATACCGCCGTCAACGAGTCGAGGGGCTTGCCAGACAAGCCTGTCGGTGCGCACAAGTCTGCGAAGAAGGATGATCTTAGCTTGTGAGTTGATCTGCTACACATCTTGAACTCTCACCGCTCACAGCATGACAAGTGCCATGTCCGAGACAGAGGAAGAAAAACCCTTGACGGTGAAGAAAAACCGGTCTACCCCGCCGCCGACAAAGAACTCGCGAAACGCCGACAACAATGGCTTACCGCCCCTTATCTCCCCTATTACATCTCCGAATGCGACGGGCTTACCACCGTTGCTTTCCCCAACACTTCCCGACGTCATTGAAGCCGAACTGGAGAAGCTCGCCGAACGCCACAAAAGGAATAGTTCCAACACATCCATCTCATCAGAACACAAGTCTGGCACGCCATTGCTAGGTCCTGAAATCAAGGCGAACCAGTCCTCCACCCCTTCGAAAACAACTTCTCGGGCAGCAGAGAAGAGACCTCCGAATTCCAAAGCGGACGAACCCGATCACAAATTACCTACCAAACATGCACGAGTACCTTCGCAGACAAGTGCCGGCATGGCCAAGCCACCCCAGGATAAGCCGCGGAAGCTTATTGTGAAGCTTAAGTATGGCAGGAAACGGAGACAAGATGTTGAGCGTTGCCTCAAACTACCACCTGGGCGGAAAGCGCGCCAGAAGGAACCAGAATTACCACATGAGGACTCGCAGGAATCGGAAAGAATACGGAAAGTGGATAGTTCTTCCAGGAACAAAGAATTGCCAAGCAAGGATGGATCGCGGAAATCGGGTCTGCCAAGCGCCATGGATGGAAAGGATAACAAAGCGCGGCACGTAGCAGAAAAGCGCCCCCGCGCTGCAGACGATTCTTCTGTAGACGCTCCTCCTCCAAAGAGACCGCGAGCACCTTCCAATCTGGATCTGGACAAAAAGCCACGGACACCGGTACCGCCATCAACTCAATCACCGTCTCTTCCCAACAAGCCCAGCCAGAAATCTCAATACCTCACACCACGAAAAGAAGCCAAGTCGATTGGCATGATACGTACCGTCTCAAACGATAGCAACGGTGTGACAAGCACTCCAGCCCAGACAGCCGATACGCCGAGTGATGCGAAAGGCCCGACATCTAGTATGAACGGCAGGCCTGGCGAGGCTCAGATTTGGACAACACACTCTCGCAAGCTCAACGAGCTTGGCCGGCGCCTCAAGCACGAATCACAATCATTATGTGATCCCAGGAACCAACCTTCGCTTAGGGACCGTAAGCGAGGTGCGGTTATGAGCGTAGAGTGCATCCTGTAAGTATCCCTGAACGGTACACACAGCGCGGCGTCTTTACTGACTTTTTACAGCTCATATATGGCGGCGTATTATGCCTCAGACTACAAATCTCACCTCTCCCATCACCCAACGGATCTCAATGCTAGCTGGCGAACTCTCTTCCCTCTCTTCCGCTTCTTCAAGAACAACTGCCAAGAGTTCCCGCATCTCGAAGGGCTGCGCCTTCAGCTTGGCGCCATCATTTGCGCCCGCATCACCACGTTAGTTGCGCAGCGCCCTCCTCAGCCAGATAGCGGCGACAAGAATGCCTTCACAACCGAAAAGGCCCTCTCAACCATGAGCGAGTACATCCAAAACATGACGACATTGGTTGCCGAGTCTCGATCGAAGCTGCCCTTCGAAGACCTCATCTCCAACTACCCCAAGACATGGAATGGCCGGGCGAGGGGTGTTGATGTCGAGAGCGATCCTAGAAGCTGGGAAAAGTTGGAGCTCGGCAGTCTAGAGGGCAACTACAACCTCCCGCTTGGGCCAGATACGTCCCCCATTCAAGCCGTGCGAATGGGAATCATTTTCCTCAACGAGTGGATGAGTAGGGAAAATGTCGATTACAAGTTGCAAATCAAATTGTGAGCATTTGGGCTTCCGTCTTTTGAACGGAAATCTGGGGGCGTTTTGCAGCGTTTCGGCGTCAGGATGGCAAAGGAAAAAAAAACCCTTCTCACAGCCACACACGAGCTCGCAGAGCACTGGAGAGGGATGATGCATGGGTTATCTCCGGACACTGCTCCAATTTTTCCTTCGTCTCTGCTCTTTGCAACGAGCACACTACCCGCATTGATCCATGGCGTGGTCTGCGTGTTTAGTCGATCCTTCACGCGCGTTTGTCACGGCTGCTCCCTTTTCATTTCTTTTGGCGGACTGGCCTATTTTTATTACCTTCGGTTCTGGGACCACGCATCCGTGAAGTGTGTGCGGTTTTCTAAACGATACCCCCGGGATACCCCGCTGCTATCCTCTCATTTCTTCTTTTTTGTTCAAGTTTACGGCCTCCTTCTCGAGAGATGGGTTCACGGTGCTGGGGAGGAGGGATGAGACCTTCACTCGGGTTTATTTACCGCTGCGGTCTGCGTATGGGTGTATGTGCTGCCATCTCTTTTGAGTTTCTATTTAGCGGGGGGGCCGAAAGTGGTCAAGGGAACGGCGCAGCGCGTTTTCATGGGGAAAACTCAGAGCTGTTGGACGCTTTGAGCGGCGCGTGTCAAATAAGGGGTGCTGTGCGATATATTTGTTGTCTTTTTTATTTTATTTTTCCTGCATGCTACAATGTATAGCGGCAGAAAGGCAGGTCTATGTTGTAGCAAGCAGGATAGCTTGATATGAGACAAGCTGCATAGACCTTGATGAAATCAATGAAAGAATATCAAAAATTCAAAGCATGTCCGGCTTCTTCTTGGACACGTGAGTTCCAGTTCGTTACGTGCGGAGAATAATGATGGCACTCGTATCTACACTTTTTTTTTTTTCTCTTCTCCCTGATTCCTGTCACTGGCTATTCCAGCCCTGATATTTTTGAGAACAGAAGAACAAACATATATCTCATCTCTTCATCACATTTTCTTTTTTCTTCCCCTCTTTTCGCTCCCCTCTCTCTCTCTCGTGCCGGCCACTTTCTCAAATAAAGCCTTCCCCCGCAAGCGCGTGCACCTCCATCCACACAACTTCGAGCAGAAACGGCAGCAAGTCGATCAGCTCGGCGGCACTGCTGCTGCTGTTGCTCTCGTCCGAGCTGATACTACTACCAGTACTACTGCCCCCTGAACGGATCGTCTGGCCGACGTGATGGAGCTGCTGCTCCTGTCCGTCTATGGCAGAGAAAGTCGTGTCGACGGCTGCAGTAGCTGCAGCTACATCTGCCCGCTGGCTCGTCGGCGCCATGTCGTCCCTGCCCGTGCTGGCCACGTGGTGCAGGTAGATGGCCGTGTCCAGCTGGATGAGGGCGGCGTGGAGGGAGGCTAGAGCGGCGGACGAGGTGGTGGTGGTGGAATAGCCGGGCGGTGGATCGGAGGGAGCGGTCGAGACGCCTGGGTAGAGGGTGATGGAGAGGTGGGGGTCGGTGGTGGTAGGTGTGTAGGCTGGCGGCGGCGTGTACTGTGGTGGTGGTGATGATGATGATGATGATGAGGAGTAGGAGGAGTGTGAGAAGTGGTATATGTCTAGCCGTGAGACTACCGGTGAGAGTGGCAGGCGGGCGATGAGGGGGAGGATCGTCAACAGCGGCGGTGATGGGGGAGGGTGTGAGCCGGGTGGAGGCGGGAGGGGTGGAGAGAGCGCGGTGGGTTCGATGAGTTCGACGTGGCGGAGCGGAGATGGTTGGGGGTGTTGTGGGTTGGTCGGGCGCGGAGATTGCATGAGGCCGTCGCATTCTCGGGGAACTAGGCGCTGGAAGTGGGTGTTGCGGCGGAAGTTGAAGATGTTCAGGATGCAGTCCATGGTTGTGATGCGTTGTTGGTGGTGAAAAGCTTGTAAGACGCTATTGGTGATGAGAGGATTGCAGGAAAGGTCATAGATCTGCATGGTAACAGTTGCAAGGTGAAAGTTCCCTTTTAAGAAGAGAAGCCATGAGTGATTGCTTGCTCATTGAACAATGAGGTATGTGTTCTGGATGAGACATCAACGTCTTGTCTCAGGTGATCCCCCGAGCACACAAAGCTTTACGGCATTTCATGCGTGAAAGTGTTTTATCTGTCAGCCTCCAACTTAGAATTAACAAAGATGATGCTTCTATGCTCTTCCTCTCTCTGACAAGAAATTTACATCTCACGTAACCTGTCCTCGGCTCAGTCATCCACAGCAGCCCAGATAGTTTCCCATCAAGGACGAATTTTCTTAGTCATACGAAGAAAACTCCACTCTGTACTATATCAAATCTCAACTATCTATTCACCAAACATGCCTAGGCCTCCAAAATCAAATTACGGTCTGTACATTGTAGCATTGAAATTCACGCTTTGATTCTGAATCTGCTCGTAAGTTCGTCTTAAAAGCCAATACGACTTGATCATGTGCAAAACACTTAGCAAACGATAACGTTTCTTTTACGCTGTGTGAAAGTAGCCTGTAGCGAGAGGCACGGTCGCTCGGGAGGCAACGTCATGGTCATCACACAGAAGTGACTTCACTCCGCTGGAGAGCAGCGACGCTAAATTATAGACTGATTCCATTCCCTCGTGAATGATTCCGCTCCTTCCTGGCCCGAAAATAGATGAATCATCAGGAAACATCGGCGGCTAAAGGAAAATGCGTGCTTCCACGGGCCGCCAATAACGAAACATCTCTGCACGTTATCTGCTGATCCCGTGTACCTGAGTACTTATCTCAACACTTCAATTTAGCTCACCGACGGGAAGAGGCATGAGGGGCGAATTAAGAGGGAGAAACAAATGCCGATCACCTACGCTAGCTTTTCTTCCGCCCTTCGGCTTTCTCACTCGCCGGAGAGTCGCTGTCTCCGCAGTGGTTTTGCGGCCATCATCGTCGGTTGCTTTTGGAGCGCTCGGGCTCCCTGGAGAAGAGCCACGGAGATGCCAAAAGAAATTATTCTTTGCCATGATCTTCGAGAGCAACGAAACCCAACTACCCACTTAACGAGCTCATATGAACATTAATTCCGGTAGATCAGATCGTTTCGCGCCCACTATACCGGATGCATATTTACGGTGTGGCTGGTATCCCAGAACAGAGTTGCGTGAGCGGGAGGAAATGGTCGTGGGTGAAGTGATGATAGGGTTGCAGGATGCAGATACCCGCCCTGTCACGTCAATGCCTGCTATCACACAATGTTCCGTTTGCGAGGTGGTATGGAGCGAGCGCCATTACCTAGGAAAATTTCGGAGCGGCCGTCTGCCATGGAAAGGTTCAGCTGAGTGGATCGCCTCATAGCATGCTCAACGGGCGGTGTCCGGTTGAATAGAAGTTGTTGGATTCCATGGCATGGATAGCTGTCGAAATGGAGTGTAGATAAATGGATGAGGTTGTAGGTACGAGCCTGTGCAATCTGAAAAGGAGATCAGCGATCGTTGAGGCATGTGTCGGCCGCAATTAAAGGAGGCTACGCTTGAAAGTACAGAGCGATGGAACTCAATCTGCCAGTATCGCTGCCCAAACTACTCACCCACAGGAGACTCTTTTTTCTTCTTTCAATTACTCTTGTAAGATTCGAGTTAGCTTACAAGTGTGGGGTGCGTTTGCGCGATCACGGAGAGTGACACAACGGCAAAGATGGGTCCCTTTCCTCGGCAACCCACATTGCCCCGGGAAGCATCACCGTGCAATACTCGGAGACTTTCGACAGCGCACACACCGCCTAATATCTTATTTGTTTAATGTCTTGGATCATCATGTTGCCAAGCCGGATAGTATCGTCCTTCATGCAGTCCCTCTGCCGTCGCCCACTCTTTGGAGAGGGGCCAGCGTCACATATTTAAGCGTGCATGATCCTCACCTTTTCTTCATTCAAACCCCACTTCAGTCTGACGGACGTAAGTATGACTACCCCTCGCTGGAATGGCGTGATTAGAGGCATTGAATGCAACAGTCTGCTTAGAGACACTGCATTCACTCAGAGCAACATCCAAAAGGATATACGCATCAACTCATCATGTCTTAGCTGCAGCCACACCAAAATTTTCTGCAATATTTCATCATTTCTTGAAAATAGTGATTTAATCATCGTGATGTATTCCTCGTCGCAATTGACTGACATAGGCTGAGAGAATATGAGGGGACCCCCACAGTGGGTCAATCCAACACCCGGCAGAAAAAGCGTAAATGGGATCGGGTTCGGTTACAAACTCAAAACACTGAGCACTTGAATGTACGTGATATTTCACGCAATGAAGGTGAGCTTTTAAATCTCTTCAACCGCTATTGAATGCTAGGATCTTTCTGTAATGTGACACGCTCCTGGAAACCTCGCACGTGAGCCTTATACAGTAAAGCCAATACTGGAAATAGACCCACATGTTCATTTATGTGCACATCCCGGCATCAGTATGTCCATCATTCGCCAGCTGCATGCCTTTTCACGCTGAATTCCCTGCGTCACGATCCACTGGACCCCGTGCACTTCGTACACTTTCGGATGCCCCATCGAATTTCTTTTTTTTTTTAAAAAAAAAAAAGTAGAACTCAGAAATACGACATTATTTCAATATCTGATCTGATCCCGAAGGTTGAGTAGTGTCTCTAATAGAGCGCAGATCATTATACTCTTCTACTCTTTCCAGCACGCAGATTCCGCTTGTCCATCCACTTTCGCTTGTTGTTGGGTCTTGTCTTCTCACCTAACGTGTTTCAAGGCAACGTGGTCAGTCTGATGGGTGATCTTGAGGCCGCGTAATAGTCCGTTCAATTTAATGGCGTTGCTGGGGATCATTGACACGGCTATGAAGCTCATCATAACTTTGAAATGTAAATGAATCGCATTGATTCAATGTGGGGAGGATGTAAAATAATAGACAATTTGCGGTCCAGCTCCGCTCCCATTCGGAGCCTCAAGCCACAAGCACAACGAAAAAGTCGAGGTTCTCATGAAGCCCTGGTATCATACCACTGTCTGTTGACAGAGAAAACGGATCTGAATCAAATTGCCTTTTAAGCACGCCAACAGAAATCTGACGGCATGGCGAGCACGTCATGTGTCTTTGGCGGTCAAGTCTCATGCAAGTCAATCACACGTCGGTAAGCCGTCAGGGTGCCCACAAAATTACTTTATGTTCTATCATTCTAACAATCATAAAAATATACTCAGTCGGAGATGCAAGATACTTCCCTGTGACATCTCGCGGATATGTCACGGACCTGACGGACATACACACTTTCTTCTCTCCCTTTTTCAGCAAATGTCCTGATAAGCACGGGTTACACCAACGATGCATAATTATGGGACTTTGATGCTACAGCCATCATCTATGTTCAAAGCATAAGATCATTATGTAGATGACAAGATGGGTCTGAGCTAGTTTCATAATTTGGTTGTTGTGTGACATCCGGCGTGCCTGTTTCTATAAAAAAAAAGTTCTCTCTTGATTTCTATGAGTTCATGATACCGACTCCACCAGTTTTCATGAATGATGCACACACATCTTTGATAGTATTTAGTATATAAAATCATTGTTATAGCTTTCCGAGTCTCTCTGTTAGACGTGCTATCTAATGATTGGTCATCTTGAGGAGGCCTCGGGAGATGTTGGTGTGGTTTGAATCTCGCGAATGTATAACGAAGAGAAAAAAAAAGGGACACAACAGTGATGTTTCAAAGTAAAAGTAATTGTTTTATTACATCCTCAAGGGGTTGGGCTGATTCAATCTTGGAGCTCTGCAGTGCCTTTAACAAGCAGCCACATTGACTACATCCCATGGCAAGATTACGGATAAGCGGACCACGGGTTTTCGTGTGTAACTCCCCTGAAAACAGAAAGAATCAGTGATCTGACTTGCCGGTCCCTGTTTCACGTGGCTGCATTGCTCGTGCTTGAAATAAGGTCTTATAAAATAGCATCCGAATTATCCAAGCCATCATTGTCGAGCTCTGAAGGGGAGAAGGGGAAAAAAGAAAAAGAACAAGAACAATAACAACAAGATACTGTGATCCTTCCTGTGTTCTCTTCTTCTCTTTTGTCAAAGATGTTGAATTTCCGGAAAGGAGCTGAAGCTGCGGTGCATACGCCTTAGTGACACGCTCCATGAATGAGATGTACTCACAGGGCTGAAATAGTAATTAATGATGATCATCAATACTACTTGTCTTCGGTGGGAGCATATGCGTTGCATTTATCTCGTGGCTCAAGAAAAGAGCGCGATGTGCTCTAAATCACATACCGATATGGTGGTGTTACTGCTGCCGAGGAAAACGAAACTGTCTCCAAGAATAGATCTATTCGGAATTTCGCATCATGGTAGCGTAGGCGGCTCATTCGCAGATAATACGTGATGAGTCTGTGCCTTTTTTTTTTTTTTTTGGTGACCCTCTAAATTCGTTGCCTACGCATGTTGAGCCAAATCAGCACCTCAGCCAGACAAGCTCAGCCAGAGCAGATTCACATCCTTAGGCGGGTGGGTGAGAACCTAACTGAGGCCCGCATTCAAGTACAAATGCGAACACCGCTTGACGAAGTTTATAGTCCCAGATTAACGATAAAGGCATGCACAATTGCGCAATTATGAAGAGTATGAGGAGCACCATGGCACATCCTCATCAAAATAAGATGATGACATTTGGAGACTTCTGGCGCTGCTTGTCCTTCTGCAAAGTTCTTAGCGGGTGAACCAGCTCCGAGCGCCACCCTCACGCACCAGTTAGAAAAGTAAAGCCGTGCCCTCTCTCTTGCAGAAAACAAGTGTATGGGTCACTTCAACCCTCTGTTCAGCCAGTTCGTGGCCTCAGACCTGCAGTCAAGCAGTAGACCCGCAAGAAGCCTGTTTAAATATGAAAACAACATACGGAATTTGGCCACCCATGTCACATGTGCGCGCCGGAATCTGTGAAAGGAATGCTCCGCCTGACTCTCGTCAACTCAACTTTCAGAGTTCCTGATTGGCATTTCCAGCCGGGGGCGCGTGGGTACGACCCAAGATGCTCTTGGCTTCTGTCGCCGCTGGGTGCTCATGTCGGCGCATCCGCCAAAGTGGCCTGTTCCTTATGCCATGGGAGTGCTCACCTGAGAGGGCGGCAAGCCAGCCCATACCATGTGGCTTAGTAGAAGCTATGATTGTGCCATGCGGTTGGCGCAGCGGATGACTGCATGACCAACGAAGACCCGGAATGCTCACGGCTCATATCTTCACGAGTCACAGCCATTGAGAAGTATAAAAGATAGGCATGAGACCACAATCACTCCGTAGACTTTTTCAGCTACTGAGCCATACTAGGACCAAAACGCTTATTGCACTGGTCCTGGCCTTCCTACATTCTGAAGTGACTGCTTCGGAGTTGGTTCTTTCTTCGCCTCCAATACTAAGATTGAGAGCCGCGCGGCTGCACCACCTGATACACTGCATCATCAAGCATCAATGATGATAGTGATGCAGAAAAGGATAGTGACGATCTCCACTACAGAATGATGCTGAGCTGCTGAAAGTCTGATGGAACAACCCTCCGGAAAAGACGAAGTTTTGAGCGTCTTCAAACCCCACGAAACCCCGAACACAGTCACCAAAAGTATCTTGAACGCCTTATCGTAATTCTCTCCAGAGAGGTCGCCATGAGCCACAATACGACTCCGCAATCGCGCTGCTTAAATAGGTTCGAAGATCCCAAATGCGCCTAGCGGTATCGTGCGCCGCAACAGCGTAGACCTCGAACCCATGACCGGCAAGTGCAGTCTTTCGCGGGGTGAAGTAATAGCATGTGCCTCTCTGACGTGATCCATGGCAGCAGGTGATCTCCAGCGGTGAAGTGAAGCACGGCTCGCCCTACGCTTATATCAAGTCGAGGGACTGTTCGGAAGATTCACGATCGCAGCACAGCTTCCACAATGCTCTCACTGGGTGAGATCCATCGTGGATGAATTTCACGAAACTTTTTGCTTGGTCTTGGTGCCTTCTTCAGACGTTCCTACTGGGGAATACACATCGCCTTCTCTGTTCCCATAATCAGTAATCAGCTCACAGCATCCCGCAACGATGATGAACAGCACCAGAAACAACAAATGCTTTTGCCCACCAGGAAATTCTAGTTATAGTAGCGAGATGTGGAACTTCGAAACATTTATCCACAATACTTGCAATCAGTTTCATATTTCATCGAAATCTTTGTTCTGTGATAGGACTATCATCCAGCAACCTGGAAGTAAAGAGAAAATAAACGCCACCCAAATGCCAACCCCACGCTATGCATAGACCCTGAAACCAAGAAAAAACCCTCCACCAAATCGAAGCAAAAGAAGAAAAAGAGAGGGAAGAGAGGGGTCACTCTCATCCCGCCACCGCCGCCCTTCACTCCGCATCTCCACCCCACCCCACTCTCCACCTCCACCATCACCCACCCCCCACTCTCCCTCACTCACTCACCCCTTCCCTCCCAACCATCCACTCACTTCCAACCCAACCCAACCCAACTGACCCACTCACTCCTCCACCGGAAACTCATCACCCAACCTCAAACTCGCCTTAACATTCATACTCAACAACTCCTGAATCAGCAACTTCGCCGCGTACGGAATCGTCATGCGCACAACGCCCTTGCTGCTCCGACAACTCTGGCACCAGCCCTGGTACCCCATCATACCGCACCTTTCGCACACGTCGCACTCGTGCGCGTCAGAGCTCAACATGAGACGCTCGAGCAGGAGCTGACTCGCGCCGTACGCAATCAGACAATCGCGCTCCATCTCTCCGAGACGCAAACCGCCGTCCCTCGAACGACCTTCCGTCGGCTGGCGCGTGAGGATGGCGCGCGGGCCGCGCGCACGGCTGTGCATCTTGTCCTGGACCATGTGCTTGAGCTTCTGGTAGTAGATGGGGCCGAAGAAGACGTAGGCCGGGAGGCACTCGCCCGTGATGCCCGACGTCAGCATGTCCTTGCCCGAGTACGAGAAGCCCGCCTCGAGCAGGATCTGCGACATGTCTTCGGCCTTTGAGCCGCCGAAGCACGTGCCGTACTGCAGGTCGCCGCTGACCACGCCTGCCTTGCCGGACAATAGCTCCAGCATCTTGCCGACCGTCATACGTGACGGGAAACCGTGAGGGTTCATGATGATGTCTGGGCAGATGCCCTGGTCGTTGAACGGCATGTCGATTTGCTCGGCGATAATGCCGACGACACCCTTCTGACCGTGGCGGGACGAGAATTTGTCACCCAGCTCGGGTCGGCGCGTTTGTCTGGTCTGGATCTTGATGACGGGTGTGTTGTTCTCGTTCTCGGTGAGGAGAACCTTGTCAACGTAGGCGGGATCGGGCAGCTTGTAGCTCATGGCTGTGGGCCTGAACTCTTGCGGTGGTCTCCTCCTACCTTCCTCAAGACCAACAGGGTTCGTCTGAACAGGCACGAACTTGTTGAGGTAGACATCGTCCTTCTCAAGGAGCATGCCGACCTCCGCAATACCATCAGCCTCGCCGAGCTTCTTGTGTCTCGGGTTAATGGGTCCATCGGCGTTCCTTTCAGGACCCGTGATCTTGTCTTGAGAGCCATTGGCATACGACTTGAGTGTTGTGGTCGCCTTCTTGAAGACCTGGCAACGACCAAATCCTCTATCACAAGAAGCCTTGTTGATGACCAGGGCATCCTCAATATCGTAGCCAGAGTAGGACATGACAGCGACGGTAGCGTTCTGTCCGGCGGGAAGTTTGTCGTACTTGATAAGCTCGATCGTTCTCGTTTTGACCATGGGTTGTTGGGGATAGACCATGAGGTAGAGAAGAGTGTCGATACGGGTGAACTGGTTGTAAGCAATGGCACCAATGGCTTGTTTACCCATGGCACATTGGTAAGTGTTACGAGGAGACTGGTTGTGATGGGGGTAGGGAATGAGACCAGCGACGGCGCCGAGAATGGTGAAGGGCTCGATTTCGAGATGCGTATGGTGTTCCTTGAGATCCTTCTCGTAGATGCAAATGTTCGAGTCGTTCTCCTCGTTGACATCCAGGTACTCCACAAGACCACGGGAAAGGAAGTCATCGAACTCCATGGTGCCCTTCTGCAAAGCTCTGAGGTACCGCGCAGACACCCTGGACTTCCCACGCTCTACTACGATAAGCGGTCTGCAAATACGACCTTCATCCGTGGCAATCTGGACAGCGCGGTGGTGATGGTTGATGTGAATGCTGACAAACTCCGAGATGCGGCCCATGCGACGGAATTTACGGAAGCCGTTCAGGAACTGCCTGGGCTCACGGGTTAATGCCAAGGGCGAACCGTTGACGAAAATGATGTAGGCTCCGTCGGAATACAGCTCAGTGCCACTTGCTGATTGAACATCCTCCGCACCGAGAATGAAGACTATCCGCTTTACAGGGTCCTCAGGCACCTCGGTCGTAATGTGCGTCATAAGCGCCAAGTTCTTGACCAGACCACAAGCTTCACCTTCAGGAGTATCTGAAGTGCAAAGCATACCAAACTGCGAAGGCTGGAGAGCACGAGGGCCTGAAACCTTTCTTGTCTTCTCGAACTGAGAAGTGATACGGGTCATCATACCAAGGGCGGAAATGTAACTGAGACGGCTGAGAACGTGGGTGATACCAGCTCTCTCCATGCGGAAACGCTTCAAGCTCCAGTTGCCGGTGGCGATTGCTCGTTCCATACCTGCCGTGATGCTCCAACCGTGCGTCTGAATGTGGTCGTAGGCGTCGAATTCGGCAGCCCTGTTCGGCTTCTTGAGAATCTTGTCGATGGCAGCCTTGAATTGGTAGTTGAAGCTCTTGAAGCTGTCTTCGAACAGCAGTGCCATCATCTGTCCAGCCAGCTCCAATCTCTTGTTTCCGACGTAATCCCTATCGTCCACCATCTTCGGGTCATGGATGGCCATTAGGACCCTCCTAGTCATGTACGCGATATAGAGTGCCTTCGGACGGAAGTTCATGCCAACCACCGGGACGTGGCTCATCATCATGTTCGATATGGCATCGATTGCCTCTTGCTGCATATTCCTGGCTTGTCTGTTTCCGATGGGTTTCCTGAGCTGGCGCGTCCGCTGGCCAATGTATTCCAGAGCCTGGTGCTGCGTGTTAATCCTCTCGTTCTTCTCGTTGTAGCATGCCTCGAAGTTAACGGCGAATTCGTCCTGGTACGCGCTATCGTCACCGGCTACCAAAAGCAAGATTTCGTGCTCGGACTGAATTCCCATGGCCTTGAACGCAATAACAACGGGGATATCTTCGGTGAAGGTGTTGTGCTTCAGGTAGAGCAGGCCCTTCTTCAAAAGAACGTAGCCCTTGGACTTCCGGTCGACCGTAAAACTATGAAATAGGTTAGTAAACCCCAGGAATTCGACTTCTGGAAGCTCTCAGCATACCTGATAACGGAGGCCTGGATAATACCCTTCATCGACTCCACAATGACACGGTTCTTGCTCAGCTGTTCCTGGACCAAAATGACCTTCTCCTGGCCCCTCGTGATGAAATATCCACCAGGATCGATCGAGCACTCGCCGAGCTGGCCCATCTGTCCCTCCGACTTGCCCCAGAGGTGGCACTTGTTGCTGCGCAGCATAATCGGCATCCTTCCAATATGAATGCCCTTCCTCTTGACCTTCACATTTCCCTTCTTATACTCCACATCCACGACAATCGGCGCCGCGTACGTCATGTCCCGCAACCTGCACTCATTCGGCGTAATCGTGCTCTGAATACCGCGCACGTTTTCCTCCTCGACACGGCACGGCTTTAGCACGCGCACGTCCGTGTAGCGCCAGAAGAACTTGTCGTCGACGTCCGAGTAGACGTACTGGTTCGCGCGCAGGATCTCCTTGAGCTGCACATCCACGAAATAGTTGAACGAGTCGATGTGCTGCTTCACCAAACCCTTCACCTTCAGGAACGCAGGCAGCAGGTTCCACTTGTCCTCGGCCGTGTTGATCGGGTCCGTCAGCGACTTGCCGTAGTAGAAGGGCTGCAGCACGCTGTCCATGCCGTCGTCCAGCCGCCGCTGCGGCGGCTTGCGCTTCTTTGCCGTAGTTGCCTCCCCATTGTGCTGCTGCGGTTGCGGCGCGGCGGACGCGGACCTCGCCGTTGCCTGGGCGTCGGTGTTCTGTGAGGACTGCTCGGCGGCGGCAGCTGAAGCGGTCTGGTCTTGGGTTTCAGATGCGGTGGCGGTCGATTCGGCGGCGGCGGCGGTGGTTGTATCAGCGGGTTTTCTGCGCGGGACGGCGCGCGGCTTGCGCACGGCTTTTGCGGCGGGCTGTATGTATCCCAGTCAGAGTTGCGCGCGCAATTGGATGAATTGGTTTTAAGGAAATTTTTCTGACCTGAACAGCGCCGTCGGCGGCGTCCTGCGGGCCGTCCTTTTTCGACTTGGGCGGCATGGTTGTGTGTCTTGTGTGAGCCCGCAAAAAAGTTGCAGTTGACTCGATGGCGGTTTTGCCCCGCAGGTTTGTGAGTTTTCTCAGCACGCACTTTCTGGCGTCGGTCGGAGGATCGCCGGCGCGTGCTGCGGTGGGTGACAACGTCCCGCATCCCTGCGTCACTCAAAGTCGTGGCCGCATCCAGTCATGCCCAGGCGCGTTCCGACACGACTGCCAATGTCTCGCGGTGGGAGCAGGCCGTATCAAATGCCGGCATCACGAGAGGCCGGTCACTCATCTCTTCTCAATGTCAGGCAAATACATAGATGGTGGACCAAAAAAGGCAACGACGTTCATTGAAGGCGCCCATGAAAAACATTCAGGTATAATGATGCTTTTTCGACATACTGATGGAGGTACAAATGTTAATTTTTGTAGTGAAGCAACTGATGTTCTCTACGCAGCATTCGTTATTTCATCAACCTTCTACAGCATCATTTCTTCGCCAATTTCAAAATCCCCTCAAGACCTGTCCTCGGGCGAGAAAATGTCGTTCCAGAAGCCACGGTAGTGCTTCTTCTCGCCCAGCTCCTTCAGCTCCTTCACCTCCGCAGGCGTCAGCTTAAACGTGGCCGCGCGCAGGTAATCCGACAAGCGCTGCTCCTTGGAGCTCGTCGTAATCGGAATGACATCCTGATCGATGCACCACCGCAGAGCGATCTCGCCCTCGCTGACGGCGTACTTCTTAGCGAGCGCAGCGCTGAACTCATCGATGGGGCCAGGCTTGGCCTTGGTGGCGGCGCTGAGCGGGCCGTACGCCTGGGTGGCGATGCCGTGTTGCTTGTGGAAGTCGATGAGGGCCGAGTGCTGCAGGTACGGGTGGAACTCGATCTGGTTGATGGCGGGCACGACCTTGGCCGTCTTCAGCGTCGCCTCCAGGTGCTTCGGCAGGTAGTTGGACACGCCGATCGACTTGGCCAGACCCGCCGCTTGCACTTCTTCCATCTCCTTCCACTTCGCCTGCAGCTCCTCGTCTGACTTGGCGAAGAATGGGGCATGGATGAGGTAGCTGGGTGGGAAAGCACACGCATCCTTGCGTTAGCTGAAAAGTAAAAGAAAAAAAAAGCAAAATACAATAGGTGGGGTCCCAAACTCACAGGTCAACATAGTCCAGCTGCAGCTTCTTCAGGCTCAGCTTGATGGCGGCCTTGATGTCGGCGAGGTTGCCGTAGACCTTGGTCGTGACGAACAGCTTCTCGCGGGGCACGCCGCTCTCCTTGATGGCCAGGCCCAGCTCGGGCTCCGTCTTGTACATCTCGGCGCCATCGAGATGGGTGTAACCGAGCTTGATAGCCACCTTGGTCGACTCGACCAGGCTGCGGTCGATCTGCGATTCATCGCCCGTCTTGTACCACGCTGTGCCCGTGCCGTAGCCGAGCTACAATCAAATGGTGCATACCAATGTCAGCCCTCATGTTTCGGAATTATATGGGTCGCGTGGGCTTAGATCCCAGGGACCAGGACATGTGGGAGAGTTGAGAAGTGCGGGCGCGAGTCGGGTGTGCCGGGTGTCAGCATTTGCTAAGCATGTCGCAGGCAAATGCTGACGGTGAACCCGCAGTAGTAGCCAAGGTCGTGTAAGCATCTCATTGACGCCGATGGCTTGTGCTTGGCTGCAGTGCTGTGAGACATCAACTTACCATGGGAATCGAGTTGCCGTCATTGAGCTTCAAGCTCGGGATCGGGGTATTAATGTTGGCCATGGTGGAGGATGCGCGAACGAAGCTAGCTCTCCGTGGGGTTGGGGAAGAAGAGCAGGCGGTAGCAGTGGAGCGGCAAGGAAGAATAAGAGTAGCAGAAGAAGTGGAGCTCCGCACGGAAGATGATGCCAGAGCTTTGATCGCCGCGGCGGCAGCTGGAGCTCGACTTATTATACTCCTGCCGCTATGCATCGCTTGCTCAAAATGCTCGGATATTCGCAATGCAAAAGCTCCTTAGCTGATTAATTGCCAAAGCGCCGGCTAAATTATGCTTGTTGAAGTAAGGGTGGGTTTCCACGAGAAGAGGACTGCTAACCTCATGAAGGCTGACTCTCGCGCGACCCCTCGGGAACCCCACCTTCTTTCTTGCGTGAGCGAAAGCGGGCGTCGGCGCTATGACGTAGCCGAGATCGGATCACGGCAGCCACCGAGCCCGCAAGCACATGGCAAACTGCTGTCCATCCAGGACAATCGAATAGAGAATAAAGGACCTTCGCCGGAGATCCAGATCGGCCTCGGCCTCGACCAAAGCCGGGGCGGACGGGCGAAGCTGCAGCCGCATCCGTCGAGCTCGTAATTCCATACATGCCCAGACCTGAGTCGCTGCCGAGAAATCAAACTTTTCCTCTCCCAACTATGCTCCCACTCTACATAGCAACCAGATCGCTTGCAAACTCCCCAAAACTATGCTGTGCGTACTTGACAGCGTGAAATGTCCTGGCCCCACAGGTACCGCTAAAGTGGGCATGAATGCTCGCCGTTTGCGGTCTACAACTGGTGTTGAGGATGCGACTCATGAAACTCTAGTCGTCGCGCTACGAATCCTCTGGATGCATCATGTGGAATAACAAAAGCCCCGCTGTCTCTCTACTTCATTGACAAGGCTGGCCGACGTGAGTCCAGCTCTACTCCCACCACGCCCACTTTCGGTCTGCTGCTTCAATCATCCAAATCACCACTGCTGCTGTACGATGCGCTCAGCGAAGCCTTTCATTGCCTCTATCCATCAATAACTCGAAGAGGTATTACACTAAAGCTCAGGATTACCAACGCGAAAGTGAAAAGGATAAGTCTGCGCCGAAACGTAGGCTAGAGAGAGAGAGATTTGGCGGGGGGAACATCGCCCCAGTTGCAGACAAAGGATCGTGCTGTTATACACTGCCCTCTTCTCTTTTGTATCCACATGCACATCTTATCCTATCCACCGCCTGCTAAGTCTCCCCCGACTACCGGCCAACTTAATTTGCAATCGAATGGTATAGTATTAAAAAACGAGTAGAAGGACAGGACGCAACGAGCCTCACTTTCAGGCGCTCTTCTCGTGCTGCGTGGACACACGCTGGAGGGAAACAACTGACGATCCGTTAGCAACCTTTGGACAAACCATCGAGGACCACCCCTGAACTTACCGAAATCTTCGAGCGATCTCTGCTTCTGGTCTTTCTTGGGCGACTTTCCGTGCATGAGGTTATCGAAACCAACACTGTCCTGCAGCAGGTAGTAGACGCCGCCCATGACGCAGAAGACACCAAACGAGTAGATCCAGATACGAACGACAGCCACGATCGACGTCTGGCCGCCGATGAACCAACCGAACAAGCAAAAGAAGGTCGCGATGATATCAACAACCAGGATGGCTCCGGTCAGCTGCCACGACGGAATCGAGCTCCAGAAAGGTCCGTTGGCACGCGTGATGAAGATGAGCCAGTTCTCCGTGAGCGAAATCTGCAGGAAGAGGACTTCATCACGCACACCAAAGTTCTGGACGATACCGCCGGAAATACCCTGACCGGCTGCGTTGGGCAAATCCTGGTAGGGGAACATGGTAGTGAGAGCAATCCAAGTTCCAACAGCCAAGACCACGCCAAGCAGAACCGACATACCCCAAAGCTTGGGCAGATTCCACTTGACAGGCGTCTTGGAGAAAGGCGCGTTGTCGTAGGCGATAGCGAGCGTAGCAATATCGGCGAAAATGGCGATGAAGACGACAAGCTCAAGGTTGAGAGAGGTGTTTAGGATGGCGATCCAGAGACCCAGGAAAATTTCCAAGTGGAGAGACAGAGCAATACGGTACACAACGTACGCATACATGCGGTGGAAGATCTGGCGGGACGTCTTTAACGCATCAATAATGGCGGACAACCCAGGCGCAAGGAAGACGATGTCGGCAGCAGAACGAGCAGCATCCGAAGCACCCTCGACGGCGATACCGGTATCAGCCTTCTTTAACGAGGGAGCGTCGTTCACACCATCACCCGTCATGGCCACCAGGTAGCCACGCTGTTGCAGGATCTCAACGACGTTGTACTTGTGCTGGGGGAAGACCTCGGCGAAACCGTCTGCAGCCTCGACGAAATCGTAAATGTCGGAACCAGGCATCTCGCCGCCACCGCCGAGACCAAGACGCTCGGCGTTGTACACGTTGGTTCCGAGACCGAGCTGGCGGGACGTTTCACGGGCAATACCGACAGCATCGCCAGTCAGCATCTTGATGGAAAGACCAAGCGTCTTGGCTTCGTTGATAGTGCGAGCCGTGTCGTGACGAGGCGGATCGGAACAGGGCATGATACCCAGAATCTCCCACGAGCTGTCACCACGCTTCCGAGCGACACCGAGAGAGCGGAAACCACGGGTGGCGAACTCGGCGACCTTGTTCTTGTAGGCTTCGTCGATGGCTTCCGGGATGGCGTGATCTTCCTCGACGGTCTTCAGGACGAAGAGTGGAGCGCCTTTGACGCAGACGATGCGCTCTCCCTGAGGCGATTCGACAACAGCTTGCACCTTTTTGGAGACAGGGTCGAAGGGATGGAATTCCAGCACCTTGTACTTGGACAGGACGTTCTTGGCACGAGGATAGTACTTCAGCGATTTCAGGAAGGCTTTGTCGATGGCATCGATACCCTTCTTCTTGCGGGATGCAGCCAAGCAGGCTGTGAGCATGAGGTCCTCGGGTTCAACGCCAGCGACAGTAAACGGCTCGGCCAGCGAGAGCTTGTTCTTGGTCAAAGTGCCGGTCTTGTCGGAGCAGAGAATCTCGACACCGGCCAGCGACTCAATGGCTGAGAGCTTTTGGACAATAGCTTGTTTCTTGGCAAGGTACGCAGCACCGACAGCCATTGTTGTGGTTACGACAGCCGGAAGACCAACGGGGACACCAATGATGGTAATGGCAAGCGTAAACTCCAAAATGGTGACGATAGGGTTTGATCGGTAAAAGGAAGATACCCAAACTACAAGGAGGGTGAAGATGACGAGAACCAGAAGGACGACACCAATACCATTCAGGACCTCGGTGAAATGGCCAGTTCCGGCCTGAGCGGAGGCGACCAAAGACGCAGCGCGACCGACGAAGGTGCTGTCACCAGTAGCCGTGACGACCATGAAGGCTTCACCGCGCTTGATAGCAGAAGAAGCGAAGCAAGTGTCACCCTTGTGCTTGTCGACAGCAAGCGACTCGCCAGTAATGGCAGACTGGTCGACTTGGAGGAAGGCATCCTCGGTAACCACGCGGCCGTCAGCGGGGATGATGGTGCCCTGAAGAGCTGCATTAGCACGGGCGATTAGGGCGACCTTGTGTCGCGCGACAACGTACCTCTTCGATCTGGAGGATGTCACCGGGCACAACCTCAGGCGCCTCGATTTCGGTGAGGGCGCCGTTGCGGAGAACGGTCGCTTTGAGAGCGAGCGTCTTCTTGAGCTCGTCGACGATGGAACCAGCCTGGAATTCCTGAACAAAACCGACAGTGGCGTTCAGCAAAAGCAGGGCGCAGATGACACCGAAATCAACCCAGTCTTGGAGACCAGCAGCGAGGATGGCGGCGGCCTGCGCGAGTCAGTGTGTGCAGCTCGGGTGGTAAAAACTTGTACTTGCCTCCATGACGAACTGAATGGGGCCGACGAAGTACATGAGGAACTTCAGAATGAGATTCTCTTTTTCCTCGCTCATCTGGTTCAGACCGTACTTCTTCCTGCGGGAGAGGACTTCTTCGTTGGAGAGACCGGAGACGGTGCTGGTCTGCAAGAGCTCTTCGGGAACGGGTCTTGCACCGCCGGGCTGGGTCTCCTCTTCCTCGGGGTCGATGTTGGCGTCTTGGGACTCGAGCTCTGCGATGAGCGCGTCCATGTCTTCTTCCTCATCATCGTCGTCGTCATAGTTGCCGCCGGGCTTGGAGGCGGGCAGGTCCTTTGGCTTCCCTTCGTGCTGCTTTTTCTCGTCGTAGCCGCCGGCTGCAGTCTCTTTGCCCAGAGTGTTGCGCGGGGCAGCACCCTCAGAGCTGCTGTTGTCCGCCATGGTGGGCACCAGCTAAGATGCAGTGGAGGCGATAGAGTACTAAAACTGGGGGCGACGAGGCGAAGGCGGGAGGAAGAGGCGCAGACGAGCGAAAGAGGTGGAATGCAGGTTCTGCACTTGGTAAGCGTGGGGCTTTATTTGTTGTGAACGGGAGCTGGGCATTGGGCTTGAGACTTGGTCTTTCAGTGGCGCCTGCTGCACTCGCCCACGGTAGCAAGGGCCCACCCAGGGCAGGAGGGACTTACCAGCGGCACCCGAAGCCCAATGGCGGGCAATTGGTCGACAGCAACCGACGCGCAACGGAGCGAGGCGGGCGGCGGAGGCGACACGGCTCGAGCGAGGGAAGGGCAGCGACGGATGACGAGTGGGAGGGGCAGCGGGCGAGGTTTAAAAGGGCGGGCGCATATATGACGAGCGGGAGCATGACCAGCGAAGCCCTATCGCGCTCTGCCTGCCCTGCGTGTGCAGCGACGAGCTTCGATCCCGCGTGCGATCGCTAGCGCAATCAGCAGCTCTGGTACTCCGCACCTGGCCAGCCAGTCCGCAGCAGCTCACCTCGCTCCGTGCCGCCCAACAAGCATGTGTCGCCGCTCGCTGGCTGTAACGATACCGCGAACACCCTGGAACCGGATAATACACGCAGCACCCGATTGCTCCCTCACGGCCTCGGAATTCATGCTTAAGCTGCAGCTGCATGCACCGCAGCGAGGCTCCATCGACGCCCGCAGCTGGCCCCGCTCAGCTCTCGTGGACGCCGCAATATAGGCGTCCCCTAGCGCGAGATAATTGACGGTAAAATGGGAAGGATCCAGAAGCTCAAGAGGTAAAGATTCTCGAATGCCGCAAGCTTCTCCCCGCAGGAGCTTGGGCCTCCTAGCCGCTAGCGCACCACCCCAGTTCAAACCTCGCGCTGCATCATCTGACTGACTGAGCGAATTCGCCGTCTTTGTAATACTGAACCATTTCAATGCGACTGCCACGCCTTGCCCGGCGGCCTCTGCACGACGCGCCGCTTCCACCCATGGCTCAGCGCCGCAGTGGGCGCCTGCCGAGCAGCGTGGACAGCGAGCAGAGAACCATGACGCTAGAGGGAGCTGTGGCTACAGGGATGCCGGCCAATCGCCTCGACGCTCCCGCGGCTCCACTTACGACCGGGCGTGCGGGGATAGCGCCGCCGTTATCGACGCCTGCGCTTTATCCTTGCTTTTCCCCTCGCCTGCTCAGCTCTGCGAAACATCAGAAATGAAGCCATTCTTCAGATCGAGAGTTGGCTGCCTCGCTAATTCGCCTCGTGTCATTTCCCCTACCTCCGCGCGTAACGTTGAGTGCAGCTTGGCGGATCGACCGTGAGTTCGACAAGGTTTCTTGGCAGCACCTCCGCTGTCTTCGTTCCTCCGGCTCTTATCCATCATCTTACCTATTAACACGGTAGTCTATTGCTTGTTTCCTCTCCTTGGCTCCTCGAGACCCTGCAACCACTCAGAACACATCTCAGGAGGGCGACCGGCTGCTATGGACGTTGCCAGCGGTTCGTCACTAGCGCACGGAGGAAAAGCACGCACCCACCATGATCTGCGAGGGATCTTCGTCCCGCTTTCACTTCCGCAGCGGAGCGCAAGCCAAGACTTGCACGTCACTCCATCTCGCATATCCACCTCCAACTCTTCCTCCCACAAGCCTAGTCGCTGCCCTTCTGAGCGGAAGCTGTTCTTGGCCCGCCACCTGTGTCCCCCTCCAAAACCCCAACGCCCTTCTCACCCTAAGCGCCCTGTCCTTGCACTCTGTGTTTGTTTGGCTATTCTCAACCGCTTTTAATGTCTCACTCACGAAACTAACCAGCACCATTCCTCGCTGACGTCTTGCTCGTGCAACCCTCCCCTTTCTTGGCTGCCTACCACGCCTTCTACTGGCCCCCTCGCCAGATTCTTGAGATACGCAAACGTATGCACATACCACCTCGCCAAGAATACCAAGACTTCCGCCATACCTTATCACTCAAATCCTCCAAGAACGGGGAAAGGGCGAGAAGCAAGAAATCGGCAAAGTCGACCCGATTGCTTGTTGTACGGCGGAACCATCTATCGAGTCTTCCCGCCGACAATCGCCAAGATCCGTTGCTCCCGCCCGAGCGCGAGTTCTTGCCATGTCTAGGCATCTGTGGCCAAGGCGGGAACAAGATCTTTGCGCTACCCTGCAGGGCGGATTGCGTATTGAGCACAGCCTACAGTCATGTGGTTGGTCCGCATCGCTGCAGCCTCTGACAAATGTTATCTCTTCCACAAACGTCTAATTTTACTCACAACTTTGGTCGACACTGGTACCCTGAAGCTTTCTGTAATGCGATCTACGCCATCGAAAATTCCAAGACTGGTCCTCTTGGTATTGTAACAAAGTCGAGGTGATTGGAGCTATTTACGGATGCCCTTGCTCCACATATACGTTGTGCAGTTACCGCGTCAACAACCGGAAACGCTAAGCGAACCCACTTCGTACCATCATCTGTCTGAGTGTCCCATTCATGGATGATTATGAGGCCACATATCACAAAAAGCTGATTCTCATTCCACTTTTCGACATACTCTTTCGCTGCTTCCTCCTTATCTACCTGGAGCAGCCGCAGACTCAACTCAGCTTTGACAAATTCTCTGTTGAATTTTCTATTTCTCAACATTTACGACTAACATATATTTTTCATGTTCCAGCTACACTAAATTCTCCAATTTTGACATAGTCGTGGCTTGTGCTGACCCAGAAGTTACGTCATCGTCCCTCTCGCGCGAGCGGCCTCCCAACCACACTACCAAGTATTTTCCAACAGCCTCCATATCTGTAACAACAATCTCCGTACAGAGGGGTGCTATAGCTGATGGCTAGCACTAAGAATAGCAGGGCCCCAGACCATAGCGTAAATATGCCTCAGTTCTTTTTTCTTTTTTGAAAAAAAAAATAAAAGGAACAAACATGGGTCGTTGAAGCTATTATCCGGACGTGAATGTATAATTATTATTTCCACATTAGCGTCCGGGTAATAGCTTCAACTATCTATGCCATGAGCGAAAAATAAATTAACGTCAGCCGTCGGCTACAATAACCCCCCGTAATACTACAACAGCTAATGATGCGCCAGAGATGAGCATTCAGTTTGTGGCCTCTTGTATGACTATTAAAGACCGCCAGCATCTATTCTCTCACTTCCCTCCACGTAGGCGCCAAAATAAATGATCCTCCGTAATTATCTTCGAGAGCAACGGCACTCGATTTACGTAGGCAGTAGAAGCTACTGTCCGGACGTAGATGTGGAATTATTAAATATACATCTACGTCCGGACAGTAGCTTCTGCTACCTATGCAACAAGCTTGGATGCATATAGAAATTAGCTCTGGTGGATCAGATGTTTCAGTCGCACTGTGACTCGTCCCTCTTCATTCCCAGCGTCGCTCCCACAAATGCCATTATCTCGAGTTCCACCTTCATTTACAGTTTGTTTGGCTACGCTCACCCTCATATCCGCCGGCAAGAAAGGTTTGAAAGCCCTCACAGAAGTATAGCGCCAAATGACCCGACCAGGTCAGCTGCGTGAACCCAGAATCAACACGTGAACGATGATAATATATTGGACGTTCCCTTGGAACTTTGGTTGATCGAATATCATGAAAGTAGACCTGCCATAAACTACTGTTAATTCCTACTGGACATATGAGGACACAACTGCTGTCGCCTCGGAGAGGGCTTTATCACTTCATCCAGATCTATCATTCACGTCTCGAACACTTCGATTGACAGAATTGTATTTGGACTGCCCGCGGGGATTCATCAGAAGTGATTGATGATGACAAAGAGAGGCATCACTCAAAAGTGATGATTAGCAAAAATGGCTCCTCCAAGCCAGCATCAATGTCCCGCCTGACTTTGACATCCTGCCGGCCTCAATGTGACGGACCGCGCCAGAAGCGCCCAGTTGGAAGGCTTCTTGCTTGTTTCCCAGTTACCTCGGGTGGACAACGTGGAATGTGTCGACCACTGCCGGTTCTCACTTTTTCTGTATAACATACCGCCCAGCAAATCAACTCCTAAATATATTAGCAACCCAGCTCCACGGAGGAACGGTTCATCTGCGCTCCCTTCTCACAAGACCACATCATTGACCGTCTTGTGAAGTTACGAGGGGAAACTGAGAATCATACCGCCTGCTTCTGATACCTGCAGCTCCCTGCTTGGGGCATGTGTAGGCGGGTAAGCGGCAGATAAATCCGTGATTTCATTACTTGCGAAATCGATGTAACTGCACCACAACGCTTTCAGGTTTTCAGAGCTGCTTTCATCCCCATTGTAGCTACAGCCGGACACTGGCTCCGCTCGTTGTTTATCGGTCCTTACCATGCCCGATACATACCCAGTTCAAATATTTTTTTCTGAAGTAGAGTTGTCGCTATCAGAACTTTACCTCGTGGCCAATGGTGAGTAGCATATTAAGTTCTGCAGATCCGCATCATTTTGTTGATTTGTTGAGGCGCTACAGAAGAACAAATTGCTGATTAATCCATATCTCACTATTGGTACCTCGAGGGCAAATTGTATAACCGGAGACCAAACAGACAAAGTGTTGGTATCGTTGTGATCTGCTCATAGTCACGCGGTGATTTTTCTTGATCATGAGGCTACAAGATTCCGTTCCATCAAAGGACGTTAAATATTTTCGTTAGAACAAGTAGACCATCCCACCTGGTGACTGGAGGAGCGCACCCTCAGTCTAGGCAGCGGCTGACAACACGTACGCACGTGTGCTGTATCATTGCACGCGGCCTGAACTGGAGTAATCACCCCTCGGGCCCGCGCCGCCCTTTTCCGGCACCTGCCCACGAGCGCACCAGCCAACCCCGCAGACCATCCCATTTAAAGGCCATCTTTGACCATACTGGATTACAGGTTTTAGGCGGTTGATGCTCTTTTCTGGAGGACTTAAAGGAGAGCACACTCTCTGCTTTGGCTGCGCCTCGTTTGCGTGATACTGGCACTCCCTACCGCGTTGTTCCTTTGCCGCATCTTGCTGGATACTTTGTAGAGATTTCGGCTAGATGATACAGAGATTTACCCTCTAATAATGATGGTCAGCAGCATTGGCGGTTCATAAGGATCTTCGTGAAGAAAAGGTTCCGCTGAGGATCATGTCACATTGTGTATTATTGACCGCTGACGCTGCAGATTCCTTGAGATACTCGAAGCACATGCCAAGAGAAATAGGAGAAGCTCAAAGACCGAAAAGTAGCAAAGTCAAAGGGGTGGGGTTCGCAGTGATTCGATTGCGATCAAATGAGTTTATCAAGCTTGTGTTCAAGTCTGCGAGCTACGTCGAAACGCACCCTGCAAGATACAGTCGGCACGACCTTACCGAGACCAAGTCCGCCCCGTCAGGAGCTAGCTACCCATATCACGTTAACTTCCCCGCGGGTGTCAGTGTGAACCTGCCTGACATGGCACGTGGTGCTCTGAAGCGCCCCATAGACCCTGCGCAGATGACGAACTTGATATTACATTCTTTGAAGAGATAAAAGAAAAAGCCCTCTCGATAGGACTCTTGGTATCACTTGTCGCAGGGTCTAGACACAGATGAATAAAACCGATCAAATCAAATACGACTGTTGTGGGCGTTTGGGGCTCCAAATAGTAATAAGGCGCCGGATTGTGCGTGGATACGCTCTATTTGCTATGGTGAGAGTGAATTTAACCTTCATCATCAATCCATTTAGATGGAGATATTCCTGGGAAATGGAAAATAAAGATGGACTTCAATCTCTTCAGATGACATTTTCCAGTGGAAACCGCTTGTCTGAGCCTAAGTGAATTCAAAGACCTTTGAGGCTGCAACGACTACAATCACGCCCAAATGCCGAAGAAGGGCACTCGGGCCACTGTTGAAAGCGGCAATAACATTTGTCTCTGTGGATATACAGTATGCCAAAAGCGAATCCGAGCCATACTTTTATAAAGCTTCCTTCAGTATCCAAGCATCCAGCTCACTCCCCCTAAAGCCAGCACGGCACCAATACACGTGTCATAGAAACTCTTTCATCAGCTGCACCCCAGATCACATTATCTCTGAAAAATCTTCCAGAACAGCTTCCCCGCCATCTCCCATGGCCCGGACCCTCGTGATGCAGAATCCTTAGCCGATAAATATGAATATAAAGCAAAATTGCGGCTGGTAAGTTGAATATCTGCCAATGTCGGTTCCCTTTCTTCATTTCTCTCAAAGAAGAACCACAAAACGAGCTCAAAATTGGTTTTTACTTGGCGCTAGATTTTCCGACTCTTTCACCCTTGTTGCTCAGGCACAGACCCTGAAGCAAATGTCCTGTCCTTGGACCCAGGCGTATCTTCTCAAAGCAGTGAATAGTGGTAAGATTGAGTGATGGTGATCTTCTGCAACAAACAATAATGGAGAGCCGCATTCGGCAGTACGTCAAACGGTAGACGAGCAATGATACAAATGGCAACAAATCTTGCGCAGGCGCCGAAGCGAGCGCGCAGTACACCTCGGACGATAGCTGCAAGTATACAATGCATAATACTTGCAGAAGTTGGGAGTGAAGGCAAGGAGACATGCGGCCCAGCCCGTATTTTATAGCAATGGTGGTGCGCCAAACAACCCTTATCGGCATCATGTGCCTTCCACAACAGCGCACGACACTAGTAACATCAACAGCAGAAACTAGTCACCACACCCACACGAACCCAGGAAACCCAATCCCCACACTTTTGTCCACCCTTGGGTCGTAACGTCACACACCCGCTTGTCACCACGTCGCCAAAACCCGGGAATCCATTTCTTTCAAGAAACCAGCACGAGCATTCTTCTCTTGCATTAGAAACCTATAAGACACTCCGCCTCGACCTCCCCCTTACGGAAAGGAGGAGAAAAGGACCGAGGCCAACGCGCCCTCGTGCATTCCATTGAGAGCCTCACCCCCGCTGTACAACGATCATCCACAATTTCTTTTCCCCGGGGTATCAATTCGAAACCCACAACCCACCATTACCACCTGCCTGCTCCACCCCCCATTCGTCCTCCACACCAAGCCCTTAGCTCAGCTCAGCTCAGTATCCCTGCCACTGGCCACCATCCCCCGGACCACCCTCCCACTGGACATCGACATCCTGCCCGTCGCCCATCCAAGGCCCCTGGCCATCATCGACCGCCATAGCCGCGGCCGACCACCCCATCTTCTCCAGCTCCCTGCGGAAGAAATCCTGCTCGCGATCGAGCACGCCCCTCTCCGCACCCAGCCGCTCGGGATACCTCTTCAGGTTAAACCAGTGCGTCAGCGCGCGCAGCGCCTGCTCGAGCGGCACGCTCTCATCCACATCCGCATCAACATCGCTGCCAGCCAACCAGTCATCCCTTAGCTCGGGGCGGCAGTGCAGGTAGACGGCGGTGATGACGCGCATGTTGCTCTGGCGCCACTTGCGGCCGCAGTAAGGGACCTGGTTCTTGAACAACTTCAGCGTGTAGAGGCGCAGCTCCGGCTGCGGGATCTTCAGCGCCTTGCGCAGGTACTGCGACGACTTGTACTGCACGAGCATGAGGTTGCGGTGCGCCTTTTCCTTGCACACTTTCTGCATGATGCGCACCAGGTTGATGTTGGTGAAGAAGTTGCGCCACGAGAACGACGTGATGGGCTCCAGCGGCAGCTGGTTGAGCGGCATGCCTAGCTCGTCGACTTCGGGCAGGCCGGTGGCGTTGTTGTTGGGCCCGCCGCCGTTGCTGTTGATGTTGTTGTTTGGAGAGCACGACGCGCCGACGTCGCCGGGGGCTTCGTCGGCGAGGTCTTGGTGCTCGTCGGCGAGCATGTCGTCGGAGTGGCGCCGCCTGATGGGTGGGGGTGCGGACTCGTCGGGCTCATCATCAGCTTCTGCAGGTGGTGCTTCGGTGATGGGGCCTGCTTCCTTAGCACCCTCACGGGAGTGTGTGTGGCAGAAGGTGAAGAAACTCAGGTCTTCTCTATCACATCTGTAGTTGATGACCTTCTCAATCTCCTGCAACTGGAGCAGTTTGAGGGTCAGAGGGATGTAGTTGGAGTCCACCAACAATTGTGTCAGATACTCCATCTTCAACACGTGAGACAGCTTGAACCATTTCAGGAGCAGGATGAGAATGCCGGATGCAGCTTTGTCCTGGATCTCCTCCATCCTCATCCTGTCCAAGTCCTCAAGCGGGATTTTTGAAATGTCTGGCAAAGTTCCGTTGAGGCCACTATCCGGCTTGTTCATTGGGTTACTGCTTTGGTTCTCCTGAAAGCCACCGGCGGACATGGCGTTGAGGTTGCTGTTCTGCAGTGCAAGCGTTGCCAAGTGAGAAAGGAAGGTCCTGAGTAGGACAATCACTAATGATTGCAGGTGCGGAAGGACAGTCGCCTTGTCCATATTAGCAACAATGAACCAGTGTCGGGCCAGGGATACTTACATAAAACTTCTCAACTTGATCAAGCTTGGCAGCGACTCGATCATCAACCTTCTCTTTTTCGAGCACGAGGCCTTCAAGCTTGCCGTTGAGGTCGAACGGATCGACGTCGTTGTCAGAGCCTGTCCACCCACGCTCGTACTTCATGAAAAGCACGCGCTCTTCCCAGAGCTGCTTCATTGCCCGCGTGGCACGCATCCTCTTGGCAAACAGTTCTGCAGCTTCGATGATGGATGTAGGAATGTCACTCCCTTCCCACTTTCGTCCGACGAGCATGTCTTGCAGGTCAGTTGAGCCCTTACCACCGAGGTTGTTGCTGGATTCGTCCAGGGGTGGATACAAGAAGGGGAAAAGTTGGTTGGTCTGGTAGTTCTGTTTCTTCCCTCCCTTACCTCCAGGGCCAGCAGGTGACGGTGGTGGCGAGGGCGCTGGAGTTGCAATGTGAACGGGCTGATGTAGGATCGAAGTTCCGCTGCCCACACTGGAGATGCCAGGGCCAAAGGAATTTGCTTCTGAGACCTTGCTAGGGTGGTTCTTCAAGGGCGGCAGGATGGAGTTGTTCTCGGGCTCCAGCGGGAAGAGAGGTTGTGGTGGGTTGTATGCCGGGTACTTGGAACTGATTTCTTGGCGGAAAACGTGATAGTCAAGGGGGGACGCTGTGATTATAGGCTGGCCGCGGTTATCTGCGGTCTCTTCTTTTGGATCGCGGAAAGTTGCCTTTAGCTCCTCGACTTCTTTGAGACCGCCAAAGTTCACCAGCATGGCTTTCCAGGTTAGGAGAAGAATCTGTCATATGTCAATGCAAGGTTTATACTGGCGCAGTAACTGGGTCTTACCTTGTGTAGCGGAGGACCAATTGAATCATCCCATCGTAAACTCGTGATAATCTCGATCATGAACACAACGACGTTCGGATCTAAGTGAGCTGCGAAGGGGAGTCAATGGATATGAAGAAGATGGCGTGCTTTGGAGAGGCTTACTAAGACTTTCGTAGAGACGAGAGGGCTGCTGCTCAGTGCGGGCAACTTCGTAGAACATGTGCATAAGAGTGAGGGAGCACCACAGCTCTCTCCTGTCAGATTCTTTGTCCTCTTGCGGGGCGATCTCTTGCTCGACGACGTCGGTTGCGCTTGGACCACGTTAGTTGCAGGCGGAGGAAGAAGGCGGACATCAACTCACAATTCGCGCAGACAGGCGCCACGGGCTACATCATAAATAGGTCGGATGCCGTCACACTCATGAATCATCTGAACTCCATTGCGAATCCAGTCTATTTGCACCTCTGACTTGACGTAACTTGAAGGCTTGCCGGCATCATTGGCCGGTGAAGATGGCGCCTGTTCTTCCTCGGCAGCAGACGTGCTCGTTTCGAGCCCAGCAGTCTCATGCCAGCAGCCCAGGGCAATATACACCAGAGCTTCCAGGCTCCGCAACCGCATTTCCTTGTTGTCGGTCTGCGCCAGGTTGGAAATCAATTTACGTGTGAGCTGGTCTCTCAGCGCGGGGTCGGCCTTGACCCAGTCCATCTCGCCCTGTTCATAGGCAGCCAGATTTGACAGCGTGCCATCCTCGAGGGCGACCCATTCCTCGACGAAAGAAGCCTGGGCCTTCAGTAGCATTGCCTGCTCCTCGACGCTGTAGGAGAACCATTCTTCAATTTCAACCTCGAATGAAGCGGCGTCCTCGTATTCGAATGCGTAGGGAGTGGGCTCAACCTTGGGCATGTCGGTGACCAGCTTTTTCAACTGCAGCAGCGACAGGGAATCGGTGGGCTGGTGGCCCGGCTCGAGGGGCGGGGCGGGGGGAGCGGGCGGCGGAAGACGCTGCGGAGCGGGAGCAGACTTTTCGCGCTTGAGGCCGGGGCGCTTGGGCAGAGCGACGCCGTCGGCAGAGGGCTGCGGCTGGGAGCCATCCAGGTTCTGCTGCTCGGGCGCGTCGGGCCCCGGTTTGACGGCTGTCTCTTCGAGTTGCGGGTCTGCGGCCGGATCCGGAGGTAGGGCCATCATGTCGGCCTCGTCGACACCGACAGGCACCTGAGGCGCATTGTCGGGCGCAGCCTCAGCTGGGTCGGAGACGGGAATGTCGGCAGCAGACGGATCCATGGTGGTACGGTCGCGTTCGTACGGACGAGGGTAGTGAAGGCGGTCGCGAGACAGCCAGCGCGCTGCTGGGGCGCGGCTTAGGGCGGCATGTGGACGGCACGGCGGGATTGGCTAGGCGGGAGAGGGGCAGGGCGGGCGCGCAGTCGGGCGTGCCTGTTCGCTTGGTGTGGGAGATGTTTGTGGTGGTGGGTGCTGCTGTCCGACGTGGGACACCTCGAGCAGCTCGCGCGCACCGACCGACTGACGCAGGCGCCAGGCGACGAGGCACAGGGCCATGACTCGCTTCGCCGCCCGCGACGAACGACCGACTACACCTCACCTCCATCTCTTCGGACCCCACGCCGACAGCAAAATTCTTCTCGGCTATCGCCGCCGTCAGAATCACCGCTTGCCCCTGTGCCCCTCTCACTCTCGACAATGGCTGCCTGCTTGGACCAAGGCCGAGCCCCCTCCGTCCAGAGCGCGCCGTGCTTACAGCGCATGAGTGGTGCAGAGCTCTGGCATGCGTTGTTCCTGAGGTGCTTGGGAGGCGTCGTCATTGGTGATACGCTCGACGAGGCGCCCACAGACGTGCTCAGGGCTGTTGGTCGATGTCATGGTGCCCGGGATGCTGTCAGACAGCGAAAGAACGTTGCACCGCCCCGAATCCTTGGGCCGCACGCCCACTGGTACCCACCCGCTCGCTCAAATCTCCTTGCGCGGATCGCAGTCGTGGCTGATGGGAGCGGCGAGTGGCTGTCCGGATCCTTCGCCGGCATCAAGCAGCATTGACGGCGCCTGCCTGAGCTTGGCCGCGGCTGAGGCGCCTGTGGTTCTCGTGCCGGACATGCCTGCAGAATGGGCTGCTTCGCATGCGGTGCGTCGACTCGGCGCAAACTTCGGCATGATGCGCGCTCGTGCAAAAGGAGCCACTTTCCGGGAGGCCTGTCCCGATTCCTAGATCGCCCGCTGCCACCGCCTGCTTACCTGGCTCAGCCTTGCCGGCGATCAGCGGGGCGTCTCGTCGTTGGGCGGAGCTTAGCTAAGTTCGAGTCGGCCTGCACCTGCTCACGGGATCCTCTACCATCTTCTTCCCCCGCGTGCTGCTCAGGCACATGGCGGCGTGGCGCGCCAGCCCTTGCCGTCACCCGCTCTCTCGAGCAACATGCATACACCGCCTCCAGCAAGTTTTGCCTCCATGTCGTGCCGTGGCGAGCATCCGCATCCCTGAGACAGCCAAGCATTGCAGCAACAGCAGCCGAGCCAATATCAGTGGGGACCCGCCGCTCAAGTAAGACCTTGTTGGCCCTCTGCGCGTCAGCCAAACACCTTGCCCGCCTGCTCGGCAGTGCTACGGAGGATGGCATGGCTGTCACTGCCACATGGCCCTGCCCTGGAGGATGCTGCTTGGCCTCGGCCGCGGTGCAGACTCCTCCACCGCCCAAGTCACCGCGCCGAGTCCGCTTCCATCCCTAGGCCGGTCAAGACGGTCACAATGCTCAATTTCCATATGCTTGGCGCCCCGTGATCTATTTTGGTGTTCAGTTGGCCTCTTGCACGCTGACCTCTCCACCGCTCGTAAGCGGCGCAACTGGTTGCATTCTGCATGCACTCTCTCTTTGTCAAAGTACTTATAAGCTCCTGCTGTCCTCCGTCAATGTCCCTCATTCCACAAGCCCTTCGCATCGGCCTGGACTCCCTTGCTCGCAGAGTATATATCTCTTCCCTTCTTGTATTTTCTCGCACATACGTCCAAGATGCTGCCTTCCCTTTCCGCCCTCGGTGCAACCGCACTGCTGTCGATATCCTCTCTTGTCAGTGGACTTCCAGTTGAGAAGCGTGCTGTAGCCGGTCCTGTCATCGGCTCGAACTTTCCCGACCCTTCTATCATCCGTGTCGGCAACACCTGGTACTCATTTGCCACGAACAATAACGACGGCTCTGGCAGCACTCATGTGCAAATTGCTAAATCGTCCGACTTCAACTCCTGGACATTATTGGGCAAGGATGCTCTTCCCAACCTGCCTGGCTGGGTTTACGCCGCAAACCCCGCCGTTTGGGCCCCCGATGTCATCCAGAATGTATGCACTCTCACCTCATCCCTGCTTCCCAATTGGGAAATAATGCTGACACGAATGCTCGTTTAGGATGCTGGCAAGTTCGTGATGTACTTCGCTGCTTCGCGCAACGACAAGTTTCACTGCACTGGTGTTGCCACCTCGGACAACATTGAGGGTCCTTACACCCCTCAGTCCGACCCTTGGGTCTGCCCGCTCGACCAGGGCGGCGCTATCGATGCCTCTGGTTTCCTTGACTCTGATGGCTCCCGTTACGTTACCTACAAGATTGACGTGAGTTGCTTATAATCTTACTTTCAGCCTCAATTGCTCGCCCCTCCAATTAAGGCTTATGCTGATCTATTTGTGTAACAGGGCAACGCTCTTGGCAATGGTGGTGTCTGTGGCAACACTAACCCTCCCATTCACTCGACGCCCATCATGCAACAGAAGGTCGCCGGCAACGGTATCGACAAGATCGGCAGCCCCTACCAAGTCCTTGACCGCGACGACAACGATGGTCCGCTCGTTGAGGCTCCCAGCATCGCGAAGTTGCCCGATGGCCGGTACGTGCTGTTCTTCAGCTCGAACTGCTTCTACTCGATCAACTACGACGTGACGTACGCCATCGCAGACAGTAAGTTATATCAAATTTCCACCACGTTTCATACACGCCAGTCCATTGGGACCGGCGTGGGCGAGACCTACGAAATTATGTATACTAACGCATGATATCAACAGAGGTTTCCGGCCCGTACACCAAATACGGCCCGCTCTTCGTCTCTCAAGGAAAGCACGGCTTCTGGTCGCCCGGTGGCGCCAGCATCGCCGGCGACGCCACCCACCTTGTCTTCCACTCGTACAACCCGGGTGGTTCCGACACCCGCGCCATGTACACCGCAACCCTGAAGTGGGACGGCAACTTCGCCAACGCCGAAGCCTAAGGGGCGAGCGGGGCGAAGACGAGGACGAGAAGCACGATCACGCAGTCACGAATTTCCTTTTCCGGCATCATTTCATTTTGGTTTTCCACACGTTCATGGTCAGATGACCGCGAAGGAGCCGTAGCATGCGCACGCATGGTACGGCTCTTCTTCGATCCGGCGCGATGTCTACCCTTCGGCCTATTACCGCGCTTCGGCCCCAAAAGAACGACTCTAGAACAAAGTCCCCACTCTTTTTCTTCCCTGTCTGACCGGGGAGGGAGAGAGAAGTGACTCTTTTTCGAAGCGGGGTCGAGATCTGGCTTTCCTACCGCATTCGGCCGCTTTTGCGGGGGAGCGGACCTTTTCCGCAAAGGTCGCGCATACGCTGCAATCCTTCCGCTGTTGCAGCAGTGGCTGACCACTGCTGCTCAGCAATAGGGCTCGCAGCGCTGACGAAATGACGACATCGCGCATTTCACTTTTTCTCCTTTCCGCTGTTACCTTTGCAGCATTTTCTCAGACGAGCGAGGAGCATTATTGTTTTCTGATCCTTCTTGCATGGGTTGGGGATGGGTTTTGCATGTGAGGGTCGGTTGTTGGGTCGGTGAGGATCTTCTCTTGGCATTATACCTTTTCTTCATTCTTATTCGGACGTCTCGCGTTTGCGAACGTCCGGGGATCCTGGGTTTTATTCTTCGAGCGGCACGGCGATGCTGATACCCCCTTATTTGCTTTAAACTTATTTTTTTTTTCCTTATCATAACCGCGGTACGGAGGATACCCGACGACAGTCGCTTGAGCATACGTACTTGTTTGTAGTTTCTAGTGTTTTACATTTGGCGATCACTTCAGCCTTGTTGAAGTGATGGCGAAGAAGAATGCATAGGAGACGTACTTTTCATTCCATTTGGAGCGTAATCGCCGAAGCTTGGGTGCTTAGTGAGGATGTGTAACTGCCGCTCGTTTCGCGCCGATCAGGCGGGGGATGCGCTGTAGTTAATCCTTTCGCTCGGGTTTGAGTTTATCTCAGTATCACATCTTCGCTTCTACTTGCTTTTTCGCTCGCCGAATCGCCTTCATTTCCCGTTGAGGAATTGCCGACGCCGATCGCCGTTGCGCCTTTCGAAAGACAATTAAAAATCAAGGCGGAAGTACGATGATGTCGCACACCTTTTTTCGATTTTCCTTTCGATATACCATCCTGCTGTGCGATGCTGCTGCCTGCCTCTCTCACTCGTAGCCCTGAGCAAATGACCGGTCGCCACGAGCCATCGGCCCGAGGGGTGGGCAAACCACATTGTAGCTAACTACTCAAAACAGTCAACTCGCCGAAGCGCCACCAGAATTTCGAACAACACAGAGACAAGAAAGAAATGTTACGTTTGCCCGCGTGATGCGCGTTGGTCGTCGATTCCCCTCTCTCCAGCCCTACACACGCCTCACTCACTCACCACTACTTCTTCCAACCCTGCACGAGACCCGAGTGTAGAAATAAATTAAAAGGATCGCGCGCTGAGCTGTCCGATGAAGCAAAGTCATCATATGATGTGAGTGGCATGGACGGGGTTACATTTGTTAGCCTTATACCCGGCCTGTCCATGCGCCACCGCTAATGGCGCAATATACCAAGCGCTTTAAGCTTGAAATGAGTCGTGAAGTGCGTGCACGGTTGTAGTTTGTTGCGGTGCGGGGGAGAGAGCGCGTGCGTCGGCGGGGTGGCGGGAAGTCTCTAAGCTATATGCTTATTTCGTTAGCTTCGCGCACCTGCCGGTCAGGCGGCCGGCGGGGTCTTGTTTGCCTGAGTTGGAGGATTTTGCGCGCCTGATGGAGAGGAGGAGGAGGCTGAAAGCCCAACGAAAAGGAAGTGTGGATTTTTTGGTCGGATGAGGAAGGATGACTGACGGCCTTGCGGTACGTGGGCCCTGAAAAAGCAAATGTAGCTGCATGGCCCGAAAGGAGCATAATTACACAAGTGGTGAGCAGTAAAGGCCCAGATGCATTGATTCTCGCAAGGTATGACGTCTGTTTGCTTCTGTTTGTCCCACCACACCGTTCGGTAGTGCACTGATTGTCTCATTGGCTGTTCCCTGTCGCCACATGCGACAGAAGAAATAGGGTCTTGGATTAGATTAACGAAAGGCACATGGCCAACATCTGCCGTGGTCAGTCAGCACCTGAAGGTACACATCACGCTCCGCAACCTATAGCGCCAAGCTATGCTTTTTGCACCGCATCCCCGACACCGTCCGAACCTCGATGCCGACAACGGAGCTGCCTTGATCAGCCCAAACTTCTACTAAGATCGTGGCTGAGAAGAATTTCGCTGCTGGAAGATCCACTGACTACAAGGCGGTCTGAAGTAGCAGCATGCTACACCGAGGGCCGGGCAGTTCTAGTTCTGCGCGGTGCCCAAAGGTACCGCTACAACGAACGTAGGAACAAGCATGCGCTCTGGCGCGTGGCGCTCCCCCATGGGGGACCCGTTGCCTAGTACCAAGTACCCAGAGGAACGCCGGTCCCAGCGGTAGTGGGGAAAGAGGGTCACCGGTCAGCTGTGGTTCCTTCTCGGCCACTAGCTGCTAGTCCACCGGGGCGGCGCCTAGCAATGCACAACAGATTGCGCCCACGTGCGTGCGTGATCTCTCCGCACATGTACCCTCGTGATCCCGTTTTGGCGCGGGCCGATGCGGAAGAACGGCGGCGCTGGGGTCACTCCCGATGGCCGCCGCGCTTCGACGACGGTACCGCCTCCGGCACGGACGCTATGCTTTTTTTTATTCCCGGTTCCACTCTTGCTTCGATTTTCTGGTTCGGGGAAATTGTAGCGTGAGGGACATTTAGATTTTTTTTTTCTCTCTCTCCGATCATGCTTCACTCTTCCGAGGCCAGAGAATGACCGAGGTCACTATCCTGGCGGTATGTGTCTTGCCATATGGTCACATAGCGAATTCTTCTACCTTACCTCATTAACAGTGAAAACATGTGAAAGACTGGTAGAGTCGGCCCGCAGAGCACTACTCGCCGAACCTACCAGATGCCAAATACTTGGCATTACCATTCCGGCCGAAGGGAAAAGGGAAGAGAAGAAAGATATCGGTTTCACGGAAGAAGAAATGAGGAATTGATTTTGTAATGAATATGGCAGTTCGAGAGGGCCAAGGCATCTTGTGCCACGGTTTGCCCTTTCCTCGCCACTGAGCGTTTAATCTCCTCAACGCATTCCAACAGGTAAATCAAGGTCCCATACAGAAGGGTACCGCATGAATTTTCTTTTCACTCACTTCATACAGAGTTGAAGTCACCACCCGGGTGTAAGTGTGGCATTGGCAAGTATATACTCGCGACCGGACGATAGCTTCCACTATATATAGATGTCGTTCCTCATGGGGTAAAAGAAGCTGACGTAGGCTGCAGGACGCCCTCTGTACAACACAGTGGTCCATCTCAACATAGCCGCATTTCTCAACAAGTGTCTCACCCTGACTAGTCGGACAAGTTTGCATGGTTTAGCTTTTCGAAATGCGAAATGTGACGTTTCTATTGTACCTAAACCAATGTGCCCTTGATTACATGTTTTCATGTGACAGCCTGGTGCTGAATGCAATCCACCCTGGCTCTTCTGACAGTAGGTCAAAGCACTGCGGAGCTTGCACGATGAATGCAAGGGGAAGAGCTCACCACTGAAGAGCAAGGTCAATCCTACTAGTAACGACATATGACTTTTCGGTTGTGAAGTGTTGATGTCCCAAACAGTGAGACAATGGTGGCTTGTTACCAGTCACCAGTGTACTTTATCATTCATTTGTCTCGGATTCGATAATTTGAGAAGTCTTTCTTGGCTCGAACAACATTGGAAAACATAAGTTTCAAGTCAGGTGCCAACATGTGTCTCTGCGCAAGACAAGAAGCGCGAGTGGCTGTAGTAGTCGTTGAGACAACTTCGTGATATTGCAGCTACCTGTGGGGTCATCTGTCAGGTGAAAGTGAAACTAACTCAGCCTCTGTGCTGTAGTGAGTCATGTTACCACTTCGCAAGCCACGGTGCAGGTATTCGATGTTTTTGTGATGTCTTGGTCCTTTTTCAACATCATTACTATGGCCGGACGACTCATTGATTCAATGTTTTCACATGGAGAACCTCGCTGAACACAACTCGCTAGTAACTGGAGATGCAATTGTCGGCGTGGGATCGACTGATAATGGTAACTGTTCTAGCGACCTTACTGTACAGGTTTGCTTGACAAGATTATTTTGTTCGGTGGTCGGTTCTCCTTGTTGAGATCCAGCGATGCAGCATCAAGCTGGAACGTCCTGACTCTGCTGAACGCCATGGAATGTTCTTCCGTCCGTGCCTTTGCTCCTTCCTGACACATTTCTTTTGAGCAACTTACCAAGGAGCCACTTTAGGTAATTAAAGCCTTTGGGAGGCACCGTTCTGTTGTCACTGGAGGCCATCATCTACGCTATTGACTCGTTCGTCGATTACATTTTGGAATTGAGTTGAAGAGCACATATGGCACCTAGTAGAAGTTCATTTAGATTTAATGTTTTTAATTGCTTGTGTATGGCTTTTGTCACTCCGATGTTTTAAATTCTGTAGACTTTCGAAGAAAATGCGTAAGATGATCAATAATACCTGCAGGCAGCGTAGAATATGTACGCTACGTAGCTAAGTACTAGCAAAGATCGAACGGAGTAGCAAACAACAGGCAGAAGGGGGCGAGTATCGTACCACTCACCCAATGGTCAGTCACTTTGTTTAAATAAACCTGTGCCATCCTGTATGCTTCTAAATCTCCATATTGCCAGCTCCCTACATTCATCTCTGCTCTACATGATGTAGCGTTACATTACTGTGTATATTTTTCACCGGGACGCAATGTTACCTCTTGAAAAACCAACACTTCAATGATATCCAAATTGCTAGCACTTAGGAGCGCTTGGTAGGATTGGTTAAACAGTGCAGAGCTGTATGAGTACTTCAACAGAAAGTTGCTACGTGTAAGAGTCTTCTATGCTCTGCTATCAGCAAAGAAAACTGCGTGATTCAAAGCCACTGAAATTATCCTTGAGCGTAGATCATGAGGCATTCTTCAGATTCAGGAGCCAATCCGCAGAATCGCACATTTCCTGAAGTCAAAGGTGAGACAACCAGACCCGCCGAGTCAGAACTAGCGCTAACGCTCAATCACAGAGCTTCAAAATGCAGTATACACGTGCAGTCAACATTGAGGTCACTCTGTGCAAGCACTTACCAAGACTCCATACTACGGAACTTTCGGAATTTCGAGCGAGATCAGCTGTCAGGCAGAAAAAAAAAAGAAAAAGAAAACTCCAAAACATATCGAACAATCACACACCAAACGTAGTAAGCTATTTCACAACCACCATCATGAAAATGCCGCATACGGCTTGTCATCTCCCCTAGTCCGATTTCGAGGTTTGATAGAAGTTAGTGAGTACGCACAAACACTTCGATATGCAGCAAGCAAGTGCTAAGAACCAGGACTTGGGGTAGGAAATGTCTGACCCTGAAGACAATGGCACATGGATGACGCGGCCTGTCTTGAACTATGCCATCAGGTAGGGCTAGAAAATCCATATTCCTGGAAATGTCCGACCCGGAAGTTCGGACTGTTTATGCAAATAACAGACAGAGTTTCAGGAGCATGCGGGAAGCTCCGATTGAATTCTGATCGAACCATATCCACACTGTCGGGTCATAAGAATGGAGGGGATCGATGTCTTTGGCTTGACATGTGGTGGCGGAAACCCGGACTCGGAACGATAGAGCGCCAGCACTGCAGGGGCGTTAGCCCACAGCAGTATCGATGCAGTGCTATACGAGTACATAGTCGAGCCGGTTAGGTCAAGACGTGAATACGAAAATATTGACAGAGATCATGTGGCATTACCATGCAAGATTCCCGCCAGGAACCCCCGAGAAATCGGAGCGTGAAGATCTGGACAAGGCACCAGGATTACAAGTGCCGTCTCACCGGGAAAGGACAGGAGAATCAGAAAGTGTGGCTTGCGCCCAGGTGACTCGGGGGATTCGTGAGGGCAAATGGTTGTGCGGCCTCCAAGGCTGACTGGCTGTGTGGGAAGGCAGACAAGAAGTATCAAGTGTAACAGGTAGAAACACGGCGTGACGCAACGACGCGTGTGCTGCCTGTTCACCTACATGCCTTTTATCCATGTAAACCTCAGCGCGCGTGTATCATTCGTCAGCAACGAGTTGCGCTCGAGGTTCGAGGTAAGTCTGTATCTCAAAGATGACAGTAAAGGTATGTTCCCCTCCTACAACTTTTTTTCCCCGGAGATTTTGGACCAGGTAGACGGATCATTCCGGGACTGACGCGTTCGATGAAAGGGCGAGACCTGTGGACGGGGGAGGCTGGTGGTCTTGTGAGCGCTAACTATCACATGATGACAGTTTTCGTAGATGCACTTAAGACATCATCCAGTGGAGTTCGAGGAAGAAAAAGAAGTAACTTTGATTGTTTTTGCGGGCAAAGCATTGGTTGGATGAGCCGGAGATGTCTCGGATAGATGTGCGCGGCTGCAAAGTTGACTTGCAGGTTCAAGGATTGGCGGAATATACACCGGGACTCCACTGTGGCTTGTTGCAGCTGTAATGTCAGTCAAATTGGAAGCTCAAAAAATGATGAAGCGTTGGAGGGACGGGGCATGGATACTTGGGACAAAGGTTAGGGATAGCCAAAACATGAACTGCTAAGTAGTGCGATAGAAGTACATGAGAGAAGTCTAAGACTCAGGTAGCCTCCCAAAGTCCCTCATGGATTAGCTAGTAGGAAAGACTCTCATGTATGTGCAAAGAAGCTCAGACCCTCCGCCACCAGTAACTCCGAAGACGAATCCTCCAGAACCATGAAAACCCAAGCAGCATACCAGAAATACACCGTAGAAAATAGTCACAAAGCGTTTCATAGTATCGCGACTGAATGTTGTGCAGAAGTAAAAATGTCAGAATCCCTACATGGGGCTCAGTAAAGAAAGGGAGAGAATCCAGGAGAACAGTCATGAGAAGGTCGTTCATGCCGTCATTCCATAGCAAGAGATGTGGGAGGCCGCTTAAGGAGAGCAAGGCCGCATGCAATCACATCCCCTTTGTTTGAGTGCCATCTATCTTCTTGGGGCACGTATAGCAGCAATCGTCTCAACTGTCGCCGTTCTGATCCGCCTTATCGCCCTGGTTCTGGAACTCCTCCGGTACGATGCCGGCGTTCTGGCAGGCCTTCTTCCATATTTCGGCTTCGGCCCAGGCACGCTGGCATTCTGCCTTGAACTTGTCACAGCTGGCACTGAGCTCTGTGATGGCCTGCTCCGTCAGAAGCTTCTCCAGCGTCCACTTCTCGATGTTTTGAGACTCGTTCTCCTTGAGCTGTGTGATAAACTGAACGGCGCGCTGAAGGATGGAGCCCTTGTTCTTTTCACAGCCGGGGACAATCTTGGCTAGTTCATTGATACCTTCGTTTATCGTCTCACGGCGGCGCCTCTCCACTATGACGTGTTAGCTGAATTCCACGTTAACGGCATATTCGCCCACGAACCTTCTTTGTGGTTGTCCCTACGGATCTTGTGCCACTCCTCAGAGCCTACTGCCGGCTTCTGGTTGACCTGGGTCGGCGGGGACTCGTTTCCTTGACCACCCTGAGTATTCGATTTGTTTAGAGCATCCAGGCCGTAATCAGTCATTCCGTGGGATGTCTGATGCATGTTGTGGTCACCCATGCCGAAAGAGTTTCCAAGGGTCCTATCGCCCTCACCCCCGGCTCCCTGGTTCTGGAAAGAGAGCTCAGTGGCCTGCGGGACCGTCATCTGGAAATGATGAGACAAGGCAGCTGCAGCTGTGTCACTGGCGTTGGTGGGGTTTCCGCTACCGTTCTGGTGCAGGCTGTGGTCGTTTGTGTGCTGTGCCAGCTGGCTGAAATCGATGTCAGTGTTGGTGTGCTGGTGGATATCGTCGTCGCCCGTTCCAGTGCCATGATGGCCAGTGAGGAAAGCAGTGCCCGACTGGTCGTTCACTCCAGTACTGTTTGCCGAGCCTGGTGATACACGTTGGAAGGATGACGTGCGGGTGGCATCGGTAGGAGCAGGTCTGCCGCTGGTAGGACCCTGGTCGAGGGAACTACGCTTCCTCTTGTTGTTCTGCATCGAAGTCGTATCCGGAACCTCAGGCTTGGCCTCGGCTTCAGGGTACGTGGCGACGTCGGTCATGCTGGTGCTGTTCGTTTAGACGTTTCTGGATTTACGTTGGTCTCCACCGTCAGCGGAGCTGTCGGCAGCAGTTCAAAGCACAGGCTGCACAATAGTGCGTCGTACGCAAAGCGCAGAGGCAGTTATAAGCTGATGCTGCGACGGTGGCACAGGGACGGTATGCAGGCAGCCGACGTGGAACAGCTGGATAGATGATTGAGGCTGGATCCTGTGCCGCGTGTTCTTGCCCAAAATAAGGCGTTTTTTGGAAGCACAGGCGCTTGTTCGCAGATGCAAAGCTCGGGGGCACAAGGTGGTTGGAGGCTGAGCTATAGACAAGGGCTTTGCGGCGGAGGGTGACGACTGTTCGACCGTGGGGCTCCGCAAGAGGAATCAAGCGAGAGCACAGAGCTCGAAGGGGAAGAAGGGCACTATTAGAGGCCTGGTGAGTGTTGAATGTCAGCACGTGTCCTACAGCAAAGAGCCCAGTACGACGTCAAGGCAGACGGGCGTCCGATTGGCGCGAGTGGATTGCTTCGTCGCTGTGGGACCGAGCTGTCAATTGCTTGAAGAGCAGCTGCGCCATGAACCCTGCCACTCACACAGCAGGCCCTTTGCGGCGGCGTGCATCCGCGCGCGAGGGCAGCTCGCTGTGGCGGGCAGACGCGCCGTGGTGGTTGCGAGGAATGCGCGTCGAGCTTCGCGGCCGCGGGCAGCAACATGGCTCGAACGGCGGGGCGGGTGGCGAGCACAGAACGGCAGGCGACGACAGCTGCGGCAGGCGGCGGGCTCGGAGGGCGCGACCAGGAAAGCTCCAAGGCCGTGTCGACGAGATGGAGACTTACCCGCTTTGATGTTTCGTGAGGCCGCTGACTAACGGCAGCCTTGGTCCGTCCAGCGAGAGACCGTGATCGCAACGCGTTCGAGGCGACGACGGGCGACAGAACGGAGCGGAGAGCGCGGACGGCGGGCGGCGAGGGTGTGAGAGGCGAGCTGGCGCAGAGTCGAAATGCTGCGTCTTCAACGAGCAGCCCTTCGATGGTATTCGAGTATGCTGCGGATAGGAAATTGTCACCTGACAAAGTTGATGAGAAAGCGCGTGATCTGGGGCGACGGCGCTTTAACTGTCGTGGGCGGTAGGACGAGCTAAGAGTGGCCGGGCGGGGCGCGGAGCGAACCCTTGCAACTTGGGAGGGTGCCGGGACGTATCGGCGCCGGGCGGGTCGGGAACGCGCCTACCTACGCAAGCGTCAGGACGGCAGAACGATCGAGCGCTCGAGATATCTGGCCTGGCGGCGACGCACCTGCCAGTTATGCGCGGCTTCAGCGAGCGCTCACGCGGGCGCGGCGGCGCATGGATGGCCGAGGCAAGCAAGAGCGGCGCCCGCGCCAACCACCCGCGTCGCGATGCATTGTCTGCCCGCCTCAGCATTGCGAGCCCCCCAGCGCAAAGATTACTGCTCTCATCTGCACTGCAAATGCACCTGTGGTCTCGTGGCCGCTCGATACCGCCATTCCTCGCCCTGGCCTGCTGGATACCACCTCCGTGTTCCACTTCGCACCACACCTGCGTGCCGTTCTGGGACTAGCTGCGTCCAGCACCTTCACGTGCCGCTTTCGCGCGTCGCGATTGTCGCCCGCCCCGGCCTGTGACTGGCGGGACCCATGGCTGCTCTCCTCAGCGAACAACACCGGGGCCAGCCACAGAGGCTGCCGTCCATGGTGCTCGCCAGGTTTCATTCCCAAAGCGCTCCCGCCTCCCTCGCAGCCCCCCACACCCTGCAGCTGTGCCGTGTCTGCGGCGCGCGCCTGTCCGGAAAAACTGTTGTTCCCCTGCTCTCCAAGCGACAACGTCTGACAGCGACGCTAACAACCTCGAATCTTGGAGCACGCAAATCCGCTGGGAACCCACGTGTAAGCGGGCCAAGAGCCAGACCTACGCCGAGTCATGCTGTCACCCGGTTTCGCGACGCGGCCCGGTCGCCTTGTACTGGAAGCTTGCATAAAAGGCCCGCCTGTCGCCGTCACAAGGTCTCCCCGGTGCTCTCGTATATATTGTCCGGGTCTCGAATGAGACGAGCGGCTCCTGGCATGGGGCCCTAACCGCCGCCGTGCTATTGCCCAATACGGCTCGGTGCGCTTCTTCACTTTCCTCGCAAATCCAAGCAGGTGTGTGGGTGATCTTCGCTGTTCGCCAATCACGGCTCTTATCATGAGATCCGGGTTACAGTGACTATGAGTTGCAGATGATGTACCCCATGTCGCGCCGATGGCACTACGCTCCCTGCACGGGAATTCGAAGCAGATATCCGGATATAGTAGGGGGTTTGAAATTATACAAAAGCATTTAGACATGGACCACAACTCCCCACAGAAGTAGGTGGGTACAGCATCTCTGCTGAGACAGGTTTGAAATGGATCGAATTCTTTTGCCACCTTCTGGGAGATCAAGACCAGGCAACCGTCGCCACCCTGCAACCCTCTCTTTAGTCTAATCTTCGCCCTATCTTTTTGCCAGGCCGGCTGCGCCTCCGACAGGAACGCCGGCCCCACGGGTGCCCGGTAAGTGGGCCCTCTATGAAACCAGATGTCATCTGCTGCTGTATCAGGTCGCGTTGGGTTTATGAGTATCTCGCCTAGGCGAAAACAGGTAGGTGTCTACAAGCTGAAAAACATTGTCCTGTGCAAATGCTCTTCGATGACCTTCTCATTGGTCTTTGGCAGCCAGTCGCGTTCGTCAGATGGAACAACACCAGCTACGCTCGCTTGTATTGCGTTGACAAATGGCAGTACCAGTCTAGTAGTCCATGTTACGGGGACTTCGAAAGCCAAAGACACGCAATAATCACTTCCATTCGATTTCATTGGCTTAGTGAAGTGATGGGCATGGCTTCCGTGTGATAGCTCCGTATGGCTGTGGCCAAATTTGGAAGCGACAACCCTCAGAGGCGCAGCCGACGTCCAGCTTTGCTCGACAGTCGCCTAGCAAACATCTCGTTCTCGTACTGTCATCCTTCTCTCACTAAAGTCAATTTTCCTCGGCATACCTAGGCGAACCCGCCCTTACTGGATAATCGTCAGCATGCGCTTCATTCATCGCCTCTTGGCGCTTCTCATTACCTTAGCTCAAGTCTTCCCACCTGCCACTGGTGAGACTTTCGCACCGCCGGTCGCAGCTCTCCCCATCCTTCGCGGTGTCAATCTCGGTGGCTGGCTCGTTCTCGAGCCGTTCCTCACTCCGGAACTTTTCAACGGCACAAACGCGATCGATCAATGGGAGTTTGATAGCCAAGCCGGATCCGAAAAGGCTCTCCGTCAGCACTGGGACACCTACTGCACCGAGGACGATAGCAAGAAGCTCGCTTCTTACGGAATCAATGCGTGCGTTGCAACATTTCCCCACCTTGCCCGGCAAACTGCTACGCTGATTGCCTTCAAGGGTCCGCATTGGTATCGGCTTTTGGGCTTACGATAACGCTGATACTCCCTACCTTTCCGGCGCTGATGCCTATTTGAGCAAGGCTATCCAATGGGCAAAGAACGCTGGGCTCGTGGTGGTGATTGAGCTTCATGGGGCTCCAGGGTCACAAAATGGAGAGGTTAACTCAGGCCGCTTTGGATCGGTCGAGGTATGTCTAATGATGGACCTTTGCTTGAAAGACGCTATTCATATTCACTTGCAGTGGCAGACCGGAGAGGGGAATCTCAACCGCACGACCAAAGTCCTGACGACCATAGCGCAGAAGTACGCGACGAAAGAACTTGCGAACACAGTGGTCGCAGTTGAGCTCATCAACGAACCTACAAACAATCCGCCGAATACTCTTCAGACTACAAAGGACTGGGCGAAGACTACTTACGAGGCTGTCCGCAACGCAGCAAGCAACAAAGATTTGCGCATTGCTATACATGATCAGTGGACCACCCCCAAGTCCTGGCTCGACGTTCATGAGGTACTGAACGGCAAAGATCCCAACTCTTTTGTGCTCGACGTCCACCAATACCAAATCTTCACCAAAGAAGACAAGAACCTCGATCAGGCCGGCCATATCCAGAAGGTCTGTAGGTTTGCCTCCGAGCAGCTTGCGCTCGCGAAGAGCAACGGCCTGCCTATCCACGTCGGAGAGTTCAGTGGCAACACCTTCATCTGCGTGAACCCGGATGGCACCACTATTGCCGATCCCGCAGGGACTGGCAACGCCTGCAAAGTTGATGGCTGCCAATGCGAGACCGATGGAGGCATAAAGCTCGACGAATGGGGCGACGCGCTCACACAGCAGGTCCGTCGTTACATCGAGGCGCAGCTATACGTGTATGAAGAGTATGCTGGAGGATGGTTCTTTTGGAACTTCAAAGGCCCCGGCTCCTGGGGGTTTATTGAAGGCGTTGCAAAGGTAAGGAGCTCTGTTCGAGTCGCGGACCAGGATGCGTATTGATTTGACCAAGGGCTTCATCCCTATCCCGCTCACCGAGAGGCGCTATCCGAACCCATGCTCCTAGAAACGGTCGGACTCAACTACACGGCCTGTTTGGGGCAGAACCTGTCCCGGGCAGTTCGTAGGGGTAGTTGGCTAGAGGAGCGGGGTGACAAAGTGGTCAGTGCACTCGACAACACACAAGACGATTCCATCCATTGAGACCGCCCACGGCTTCGGTCGGGGGATTATGTAAATAGAAGTAGAAATAGGCGTGTTAAAGACCATGCGATTCCGTGCTCTATACCAGGGACGTAATGTAGGCGCCCGTATCCCCTGGCAGAGGTGCGGGCTCCATCAAGCTCCACATCATGTCGGTTTACTCAGCGGTCCGCGTCCGAGGTCAAAGCGGCGGTCCGGTGAGGGGAAATGCTCGATGCGGACGGTGCATCTTCTCCTTCAACCCAGACATTGAGACGCGCAGACAATGTTTTGGCCCTAGACACAGCTGCGTATGTGGTGTCACATGCCCAAGGAAACGGATCTGAAAGAGGCAAGGGACCAGTCAGCGTAAGCTGGAGGGGCGGGACAAAATCCGCGTCGCTGCCTTCGCGGGAAGAGGCGCACGGACCCCCGATGACGGTGTCGGCCGTTGGCTTGGCACCGCGCGCACAGATAATCCGATGTTTTGGCGCTGCGCTCTCTCGGGCACATTGGAGCTTTGCTTCCACACCTAGAGCCTTGCTGAGCATCTACCTGCCACCTCGTTCGCAACCTCCGTCTGCCTCGTTGGCGCAAGCATCGTCCCTCCCCTCCACGCACCCCACCTCATACCCAAAACTCTCATCACACACAGCTATCCTACCAGCATGTCGACTGGTAACATCTCGAACCCGCCCAGCTCAGCTCCGGCCGAGTCCAAGAGCGCGCGTAAGAAGAAGGCCAAGGCTGAGGCTGCCGCCGCTGCGGCAGCTGCTGCCGCGCCTGCTACTCCGACCAAGGATGACCAGACCCCCGTTGAGGGCAGCGTCAACGGCGCCGAGGACACCGAGCACCCGTACATCAAGGAACTCCAGAAGTACGTGAAGGAGCAAACATGCCGGCCCAAGTCGCCCAATGGCAGTTGTGTACTGATTGAATCACTATAGGAGGCTTCGCAGCGTCAACAAGAAGCTCGTAAGTGACCTCACGCGACCACCTGTCAAGGTGCGACACCGGCTCGCCCAGGCTGACTTGGAACTCTGTAGAATGCCATGGAAAAGGTCAACTCCGTGATGAAGGAGAACCCCGACGTTTCCCTCGACGACCTCGTTGCCTCCAAGAAGATCAACAACGACCAGAAGGCCCAGGCGCTGAAGAAGCCCTCGCTTGAGGCCGAGCGTGAACAGCTCGGCGAGCAGCTCACCAACTTCAAGAAGGTCCAGGAGGAGCTTGCCGCCAAGCTCGCCCGCCAGAAGGAGTCGCTGGAGGCCACACACGCGAAGGAGCTGAAGGAGCTGGAGGACAAGATCCGGGCTGAAGAGAAGGCTGAGGCCGACAAGATTGTGAAGCAGCGTCTGCTCATCTTCTCTCAGTTCCTGCGTTCGGCTGCCGCCAGGCGCCAGCAGGGAGATGAGGAGACCGAGCTGTCCAAGGCTTTCGAGGGTGCCTTGCTGCACGTCTACGGTGGCAACCCGGAGGCTGTCGTGGCTGCCGAGAAGCTGATCTCCGGTTCTGAGGAGCACGTCATCTCGACTGAGGGTCTCGAGCTTACCGTGTCCTGTAAGTGAACTGGTGATCAGAGAAGGGCGCTCGTCTAACAATTGTCGCAGATGCTCAGGTTAAGCAAGCCTCTATTGAGGATGCTCCCTTCGCCGCCGAGGAAGCCTGGGTCGATCAGGTCGCCCAAGCCGACGCCGCTCCGCCTGTTGAAGAGACCACCGTCGGTACCGATCCCACCGTCGCCCATGCCGGCTTGACCGAGCTCGACGCCAATGTCGCCCCAACGAATGGCGAGGCTCCCGAGACCTCTGCCGTCCCTACTGCTAGTGTGGACGATAGTGCGGCAAACGCTGCTGGTGACAGGTGGGACACCAAGGCCCCTGGTTCTGAGGACCCGCTGGCCGAGAGCTTCGAGATGGTTCCTCGCGATCCGACCGAGGTCGAGACTGCTCCCGAGCCGGCTCCTGCTACCAGCACCCAAAGCTGGGCTGAGGAGACCCCTGCTGCCGCAACTCCTGCCGCTGCTCCTCCGGCTGCTGCCCCTCCGGCCGCCGCTGAGCCTGCTCCGGCTACTAACGGTGATGGTTTCCAAGAGGTTCCTTCTTCCCGCGGCGGCCGTGGCCGTGGAAACTTCCAGGGTGAGCGTCGTGGCGGATACCGCGGTCGTGGAGGCCCCCGTGGCGAGGGCCGTGGCCGTGGCGGTTACCGTGGTGACCGCGGCGATGGATACCGTGGCCGTGGTGGATACCGTGGCGGCCGTGGCCGCGACAACCACCAGGCTCAACCCTCGCAGTAAATTCCCGGATATTGCCACCTTCGGCCTTCTCACTCGGGCAAAGACTGTGAACCCTCGACGGATCCGGCTGCTGACGAGAAAACGAGGGAGATTCTGGTACGCTCTTCTGCCGACGATTCTTCTCCTTGATGGTTTGATGTGTGATTCGATTCTGAGCATTTGAGCGATTTGAGCCACGGAGTGCTTTATTTTCTGCGCGGATTGATTTTCTCGACCAAGAAGAGAACACAGGAAAAGGGAAAAGGAACTAAAAGACGAAAGAGGGAAAAACAAAAAGATCATTCACTATCGGTGTCATCATGAGGAGAAGAACTTGCATAGCATTGGAGCCTGGTAAAATCGGTGCAAACTTTTCTTATGGGCCTGGGGAATGGGTGGGGGTGTTGAATTTCCTACGTATTCTCTGAAAAGGGTCTCACTACTGTGGTCATGGGTTTTATTTCTGCTTTTTTATTTGCACAAGAACATGCATCGGGGTTTCGATGATTGGGCTTTCTTGCTGTTATACTTTGTTTTTCTCTTCCTTTTGACTCTCGGATGATACACTTCCCTCTAAAATTTTCTTCCAAGTCACTTGAGGAAATGGACCTTGCTGGCCAAATCTTGAGAAAATCCTCTTTGCTTCTGTTCCACGGGAATATCTGTCACAAAATGGGCTTTTGTTTGAGTGAGGTGTCCTTGTTCTGACTTTCTGGTTCTTGTTCTACACCTTTTACTAGGGGCTTGCCTTGTTTCCTCCTTTCTCAACTTGAATCTTCAAATTTTCTCCGCAGAAAAGGCCCCCTATGAGAGAAACACGCATCACAAAATGGCTGGAATGGATTTTTACTGCTCGAATCACGCTTGTTTCGTTGCTGTTGCGATTCTTTGTTTGAGGCTGATAGTATACCAGATTTGCCTGTGAGCTGGACGGGGTTTGTTACTTCACTCGTTCCGAAGGTTGTGTTTGTGCGCATGGTAGGTGGGTTTGCAGGGTCTTGTAGAAACGGAAGAATGGAAAAGGCTGACTAATGAGACTTGCGCATACCCGTAGGTTTTCTGTGGATGCTGTGATATACTGCGGGTGTTGATATGACTAGTGGATATTAAGGACTGGTGGGGTCACGAGCAACGTCACGAGAAAAGAGACACGTGAAGGTGGATTGGCCTGTAAGAATTGGAACTCGGAATTACGCGCTGATGCAAAGGGCAGAGGCGATGTCCATTCAGAGGCCAACTCACGAGTTTTGTCTGGGGTCATGCAGTAGCGCGGGGCTGTTCCATGCACGACTGCAACTCTGCCTCGCGCCATCGCTTCAGCTCGTGGCTTTGCACAGCCTCGTGTGTAACAATGCATTGCTGACATTTAAGCCTTGCTGCACACCACCTTCAGTCTCGGTGCGGATTGCTCCCTCCTTTCCACCATGGACGGGCTGTCCGGAGCGGCCAGCGTGGCTGGCATCGTGTCGTTGACTGTCCAGTTGGCGGAAAGCATACAAAAAATGTAGGTCGGACCTCTGGGTTGTTTCGGAGCTGGGAATAAACTGGACTAACGTCATACGCCAACCCTGCGTAGCTGTAAATTTCTTTCCGCATTCAAGTATGCATCTGAAGATATCGAGGACATCATCGACGATCTCGAAGTTCTTACATACGTCCTCGCGGAGATACAGCGTTGTGAAGAACTCTTTGGTCCACAGCCTGCTACGGCAAAGGCTTTACTCCGCTGCCGGAGACAAGTCCAGGCTCTGGACAACATGATCACAGGCTGGAAGGAAGACCTTGAAAAGGACAGCAGATGGCGTCGTGGCCAGGCTGCATTTAAGGCTGTCATCAAGGCCGACAAGGTAAAAGAATGGAGAGGAAAGATTAGCGAGGCGAAGGAAACGCTTTCGTTGGCGTTGCAGGCTTCCAGCAGGTTTGTCGAAGCCCATATGGGATCGGGTGGACTTTAGACTTATGTCAGGGCTTTAGTCGCGTTCAACACACTCAGCTCATAGCTATTGCCAAAGTCGACGGGCAAATGGCGGTCCTTAACGGACGAACATCTCACATTCAGACTTTGGTGGAGACGAGCTCCGTGGGCAGTTCATGTTGCTCTGCTCTAGCTCAACCTGCCGCTATCCCCGCTTCAAATGTCTCTCCCGCATTGACTTCATACACTCCAGCTAGTGAGCCGACTGCCGCGCTTTCTCGGAAAATACGCTCTCAGAAAGCACAATTCTACTATGATGATGCGTGTTTCAACAGCTGGACTAATAGTCTCCTTGGAACCATCCAGTACCAGTCACGAAGAAGACATGGTGCCACTCGAGAGGAAAAAAATGAGCTTGTGGATGTCCTTTTTCGACCATCATGGTGGCTCCAGAAACTTGGTTTCAACACCCTATTTGGAGCCCAGCTGCAGAAATTCTCCTGGTCTGGATGGCAGATGTCATTGCGGACCGAGCATGTGAGAATCTGGCATTCTACCATTTTGGTTCCGCTACTGACATCACCTTAGCTCGTGCCCTCTAAGCTGTTTAACCGCGCCGCGGGTGCCATAGTGAATGGCAACCTTCAAGGCCTCATCGACATGCTCTCGACTGGGGTGATTGGTATCCATTCAAAAAACATCCTTGGGAATAATTTGCTGAGGGTGAGCCCCTGTCAAATGTTTCACGATTTATATGCTCAACTAAATTAGCAAGCCGCACTGGAAAATCGGCCTGATATCTGCGCCTTCCTTTTGAAATCTGGTACGGACCCACTAGCAAGAACCTTTTGTCTAGAGTAAGTTCTCGGCAATACCTTCTCTCAGGCGCTGCTAATGTTTGAATAGTATTGTTGCGTTTCACGAAATTTGTCACGGCGAGCCGTCCCGCCAGCTGGAAACTATGAAAGTATTCATTGCTGCCGGTCTGGACTTGGCCGATCTCAACTTGACCAGAACGGTGGATATGTTTGCGCACTTATTACTAAAGATAAGTGGTGCAAGTACCTACTGCTGGCTACTCGACCAGCTCGTTTCCTCCCTGGAGTTCTGCGACGAACCAACGTTGGCGGAGTCATGTGCAGAAATTCTTGGAAATAAGTATGCGAGCAGCAGACCCATCGATTTCTTGAGACATGCGTTCACCCTTGTTGGCAATCCGAGTCATACGAGGCTGGGGCTACTACGACGTATGGACACGAAGATATCTAAGGAAGAAGCCGAGCTATGGATGACCGAGATGGACTCACTCCATTTTACAGAGCACACTGAGGCATTTGGTAGGGTTGGCCCACTCAGTCTGCACTCAATAGTCACACCAACACGGCAGAATAACCTTCGGAATTTTCTGGACCTTGCAGGGATCACAGTCGAGGAATTCATCAAAGGAGAGATTCCCTTGGTCAATGAGGCGTACAACGGCGGACAGGATTCCTGGACTGAAGAACGACTCTTGCATCTTTTCAATTGGGACTACGAAGGAATATTTGCGCTGGACGGGAATGAGTGCTCTGTATGTGGACTCTCATGGACCTGGAAACTAGACGGTGATGACAACCCAATGTGGACTTTGGGGGTACAGCAAATAAGATGCGGAAGATCACCGAGCGGTCCCTTCAAAGGAGAGGAAGAGAAAGAATATCGGAAATGGAGACGCTACCTTGAGCGATGCAAGTCAGAAAGAATTTGCAAGTGTTGCCAAGACAAAGAAGAAATGACGAAGTCGGAGTCGGGGCAAGAAGATGGCGTTGAAAATTTTGAGTCTTCTCCGTTTCTTTTGGATATCTAGACAAACTTTCTTTCTCATGCTTAGCTTTGTCCTGTTCATTGCTATGACACGGTACATTACTGCATGGGCGGTCGAAGCAAATACTGGGATGTAGATTGAGGTCTGAATTTGCTGAAATCCATTTTGATATTGAATTTAATGAAGCAAAGTGCTCCATCTCGAAAAGGAGGTTTCGGAGAAGTTATCTTAATTTCTCACCGGCTTTGACCTCGCTGATTCTTCGGATCTAGAAGCTTCAGCTACATATCCAATAGGAATGTTCAGTTATCTAGTGAGAACCCGTTGCTTCCCAAACAGGAGACCTACTAGCTTGCATTATCAAGGAATTTTCGTATGGCGATCTTCTAGATACAGCTGCTATCTTGGAAGTCTGTCCGCAGCGACAGGCAAGCACGCAGCTAAGCGAGATGCGCGATACCCGATATGGCAGAACAATAAGAGGAAGACCTTCATTTATTGAGCTCGCTTTTTTCCTTCCCCACACACTATCAGAGCATACACTTCGGTTGACTGAGTATGAATAAGCTCACATCCAGCAGTTACAGGGATCCTTACTCCGACTAAGTGAGCTTCCGATCCGCCGGCGGTGTTTTGAAGTGGCAAGGAAACGCATCTGATAAGAGCAATGCACTGCAAGTAACAGATGTCATTTAGAGGCTTTGTGAACTCGAGGAGCATATTGAGATACCTGTAGATGCTGATATACCCATTGTATGAATGTAGCATCGGAGGGGGCTCTGCGATGCTTCAGTGACGTATGGCGCAAAACTGCCAAGACCAATGAGCAAAATTCGACGCGTTATCGCCGGTTGCACCTGCGATGCCGAGCTCATCTCAAGTTGCTAAGTGGTGGCATGACCTGCATCCCCAGTGCTGTCTGGCGGGTTTTGCGGATATGCGGGTTGGTGACTTGAAGTGAGATTGCACCCAACCTCGGAGTCTGACGGGCAGTTTCAAACGAGCTCAACAGTGTCAAGGGGTAACAAAGGATTGTCCCGCAGGGGGCTTGAGCTCGGCTGAGCGGTATCATCGTGTGGATGAGCTGTTAGACCATCTGCAGCAGCCTCTGCACCTCAGTGCCGGGCGTGCTGTCGGTCGTCGCACGGAAGTGACGGGTCAGTGAGTGTGGCCCACGGCGGGCAGAGGGAGGTAGATCGGGGGTTACACGCGGGGGTTAATCTGAAGCGGGAGATCTGCTCGCTTCAGGGTCGGTCGTGTCAGCAACCTGGGCGGCGGAGGGGCAATGAGGGGTGGGAGGTTCGCGTCCGGCCCGCTCACGGACCAGCGGCCGGAGGAGGCACACAAGGCAGATGGGCACAAAAAGAGCCGCCTTCCCAGACACGTGGGGCCTCGACCGCGGTAGGGCTGAAAGGGATCTCCCGCCGTCACGCCTTGGCTCCCGTCCGGGACCCCGGAGTTGCGGGCGGCGCGACGCTGCACCATGCAGGAACCGCGCCCCGTATCTGGCTGACGTGATTCGTGGGCCCTTCGAGGTGGGCGGGTGCTGGGAGGGCCCTTGTCGCGCATCGTGAGGTTCGGCGATGAAGACCGCGCCGTGTAGGCCGCGGCGGTGACGTGTACGATCCCATGCTCTTGTAAATGCCCGTCCTTGTGGGTGAGGAGGCTGCAGTGATGGCGATGATGGGGGCATGCCGGGGCAACGCGGCCTGTGCGATGTCAGTCCATCAGAGTGCCCGTCTCCGCGGCGGCCGGGCAATTTCGAGATGCAAATCTTGGAGGAGTTTGCATGTCCATCCCCGCAATGATCGCCCACCCCTGCCCATGCCGCCAAACATTTATCGATGTCATCGTCGCGCACGCGCCGCGCGTGTCGCTGTTTGCACCTGTCTCAGGAATGATGAGTTTGCCGGCACCGCATGCAAGGGCGGCGCCGCGTTTCAAAGCGCGCTTTTGTTTGCGGCATAGCGCGAGCTGCGGCAGCGCGTCTCCACCGGATTGCTTGAGCAGTGCGGTGGACGCGGACAGGGCTGAAGGGCAGTGGAGGGCGCACGGGTGGTGTGAGCGGCGTACGACACGCGGAGAACAGGGTTTAGCGGATCTTGGCCCAGCCGACGCACCTCTGCACCTCTCCGCTCCTTGACCCGGCCTTTTCGACCCTCTCCCAGCGACTACCGCACGCGACCGCCCCCGCCGACGCTTGCACGACCACCGCTCCCTCCATGACCCGCCCGTAGCTGTGCTGTCCTGGCACCGGCTGCGTTGCTGCATCCCGAATCTCTCTTCGCCGCTCCTCGTTCCGACCGCGCCAGCTTCCGCCGAGCTAGGCCTGTTCGCTCGCTCGCTACTCCGATACTGCACCTCGACGTCGCGCTCCCAGCACACCCGCACCCGCCCGCCGCCCGTCCGCCCGCCCACACCCTGTGGCGCCCCGCCGTCGCCATGGAAGACGTCCCCATGCCCGACGCGCAGAATGCGCCCGCCGACGCTGCTGCGAAACAGCCGGACCAGAAAGCAGCCTTGACACCGCCCACAAGCGAGGATATGGACCGAGGCAAAAGGGAAGGCTCGTCGTCCGAGCTGTCTGAGCTCGAACTCGATGACGACGAGGATATCGGCGAGATCGAGCCTGACCATTACTGGGACGGTGGAAAGATTCCCGTCTTCAAGCCTGTATGTTGCGCACCGTTCCCCTCTGGCCGACCTCGGCGTCGCACCCCACCAAGCTGCACGGTTCAATGCCTGCTGCAGGTGCGCGGGGTCGGCGCTCGCGTAGCGTTGCGTGCAATGCGTGGCTGATTTGTTGTTGTAGACTATGGACCAATTCCGGAGTTTCAAGAAGTTCATCGATAAGATTGATAAGTACGGGATGAAATCGGGTATCGTCAAGGTCATCCCGCCCAAGGAATGGTAAGCAAGCATGTTTCATGCAACACCCACAGCACTCATAATTAACTACTAACATGACGTAACAGGCGCGATTCACTTCCGAGCCTTGACGAAGCTGTCAAGAAAATTAAAGTCAAGAATCCCATTACACAGGACTTCTCCGGTTCTCGCGGCCAATACACTCAGCAGAATGTCGAAAAGCAAAGATCATATAATCTGCCAGAGTGGAAGGCTTTAACTAATCAATGGGAACACCAACCTCCGGCAAGGCGTGGCGAACGTCGTGGTGATCAGCCTGCACCTACCAGGACAAGAGCACCCCGCAACCGCGAGTCTAGTGCGGCTGCCACACCCGCTGAACCCGGTGTTAAACGAACACGAGGGAGACCTCGAAAGAATCCTCCAAAAGAAGTGAAAAAAGAGGCCGAAGAGGACTCGTCGGTGATTGAGTCTGTTGAGCACGTGGAAACACAAAGTAGTGTTCCTCCGACTCCGTCATCACCACCGGAAGAAACGACTGCCGTGAACAAGAAAGTCGCTACTCTGCAGAAGGAGGCTGGCGATGGTTCACCAAAACCAAGAGGTCGCCAACCGAAATCAATATCTTCACGCCGGAAACACAACAGAGGAGAAACAACAGACGAAGTCGACGAGAAGGCCTTCGAGGACTTTGACTACCACCTTGAAGGCGTTGACGAGTTCACTCCCGAGCGCTGCGCCGAGCTGGAGCAAAACTATTGGAAGACCATCAATTTCGGCCAGCCTATGTATGGTGCTGACATGCCTGGGTCACTTTTCGATGAATCCACTACTAGCTGGAACGTCGCAAAGCTAGAGAACCTTCTTGACGTCCTCGGAACCAAGGTTCCTGGTGTCAACACCGCGTACCTCTACCTAGGAATGTGGAAGGCGACCTTCGCGTGGCACCTGGAGGATGTCGATCTCTACTCGATCAATTATATCCACTTTGGAGCCCCAAAGCAGTGGTACAGTATCTCGCAAGAGGATGCACGGAAGTTTGAGAATGCCATGAAAAGTAAGTGGTATATTTCTGTCGTTTTTCGTACTGCAAGCTAATATTATTTAGGCGTCTGGCCCAACGACGCGAAGAACTGCAGCCAATTCCTACGTCATAAGACATACCTCGTCTCACCTCAGCGTCTTGAGAGTGAATTTGGTATTAAGGTCAACAAACTCGTCCACTATGAGGGCGAATTTGTGTTGACCTACCCTTACGGATATCACTCCGGTTACAACATCGGGTACAACTGCGCAGAGTCCGTCAACTTCGCCACCGAAGCATGGCTCGAGTACGGCAGAATTGCGAAGAAGTGTGACTGCGAGAGTGACAGCGTCTGGGTAGATGTTGAGGAAATCGAGCGTAAGCTCCGTGGCGAACCGACTCCCGAATACATTGAAGAGACAGATGAAGAAGACGAGGAAGACGAGACCGAAGAAACCGGACACGACCTCCCCAGTCCACCTGCCAGTGTTAAGGGCAAGCCAAAGACATCTAGGAAGAGGAAGAGGGATACTGGAGACAAGGTCCCTGAAGGAAAGGTTAAACGCGTCAAGCTCCGCCTTAGAGTACCAAAGGAGGAACCCTGCGTCCTCTGCCCGAACGACGTGGCATTTGACGTCCTTTTGCCGACTGATAACGGGCAGAAGGCTCACCGTCTTTGTGCCCTATATACGCCAGAAACCTACATCGTCGAGGAAAATGGCGTCGAGCGCGTCTGCAATGTGGCCAATATCGACAAAGCTCGCCTGGAGCTCAAGTGCAACTACTGCCGCTCGAAGCGTGGTGCCTGCTTCCAGTGCGCCTCGAAGAAATGCATTCGGGCCTTCCACGCTACCTGTGCTGCCGCAGCTGGTGTGCAGATAGACGAAGGCCCTGTGCCCACATTCGATGAGGATGGCACAGAGTACTACTGTGACGGTTTCGATCTTCGGTGCCGTTTCCATCGCGCCAAGCGACCCAAGTTTACTGACGTCGATTCGTTGGAGAACAATAAGCTCATCACCGAATTCGCCAAGTCTCTTGAGCCGAAGCAGGTTATTCAGGCACAATATGTCGGCGGTGAAATCTTCGCCGGCATTGTCGTTGAGAACAAGCCTGAAGAGTTGAGCGTCATCATCGATGTGCTCCCAACCTGTTTCGAGAGGGTCGAGGTTGAATGGAAATACCTTTTGGTGCTTGACCCTGCACAGTCACTTCGCCCGAAGCCTTCTGCAACCGCGAAACCTCTCCCAGAGCATCTCAACCAGGCTTCATCTACGCTCAACGCAAAGAACCAGAAAGGTGGCCCGCCGGAGATGGACACGCCTTTCTGCGACTCGAATGCCGAGTTCAAGTGGGCGGAGTTCCACACTGCCGCAGCAGCAGAAGTCAAGAACCCCTTCCAAACCAAGATCGACCTGGCCAAACCTCTTCAGCTTTGGCATTATCTCGGAAAGACATCTACGGAAGCGAAGGCTCAGTACACCGAGGACCTGAAGAAGCGACAGCACAACCCGAAGAGCAATTTCTTGGACACTGTCAAGCCGCCCCCTCGCTCTGCGCAAGCCTACCATCCTCGGGCCATTGGACCTGCTTATGTCTCTGGGGTAAATGTCAACGCCCTAAATGGAGCAATGGCCGCACAGAGGCAATCGATGCAGCCCCATTATGGACAGAAGCCCTACGAGTACAAGCCACGGTCAGGCCCAGCGTACACTGCTCCGCAAACAGCTTATTCGCCCTACGCGTACAATGGCCAGCCAGCCAACAGGAATGGGACTCTTTCCTATACTCCACTTCCTCCTTACCCTTATTCTCCAAGCACCTATCACGATGCCCGGAGGTCGTCAGCTGGCTCAGCAAACTCGCCGCCATCGCAAACACCTCATCATCCACCAAATTACGTGCCTCCGTACCATCAGACGACATCGCATTCGCCATATTCGAGCGCATACAGTGCCAATCAACCGATCCACTACCCCAACTACCACCGACCCTCGTTTTCAACCCCTTACCAGCAGCCATTGCGCCCAGCTGCTGCCTCTCCTCCGGCTGCCGGCTCGGCTGTTTCTGCGACTTCCATGTCTCCGTCTGCACATAGCGGCTCGCCGGCAATCCGCTCGGATTCTATTTCATCGACAAGCTCGAAATCATCCGACCTTGAGTACATACAATTTTTGCAGAGGTTCCCTTACCTACTCAACGCATATCTACGCAGACCGAAGGTGTACGAGTCGCCATACCCTGGGACGAGCGGGTTCTCTGAGGCGTACAATCCTCGTAGGATTCTAGCAGAGAGACAGGCGCAGCGTCAAGCTCCCCATCCTCAGTGGGGCTATCCGGGCGCTAATGGGCATGGCGGTGGCCACCAACCTTACGGCTATCAACAGCCCTATGCCCCTGGTCATCCTCCAACACATGGCAGCCGCCCAGGGCTGATGTTCCAAAGCGCACAGGACTTTCGAGCTGATGTAAACAGAACGCAAGCAACACAGATGAGCAATATGCCCAAGTTCGACATGTTGATCAAGCAGCTTTCCCAGGCAAACGAGACGGCCGCCCGGCGCTTCGCAGCTCGAACACAGGCTCACCAGGCCCAACAACAGCAGGATACTCCGGCTCAAGCTCAAGCTCAGAGTTCGTCAACAGCTGCTGCTGCGGCGGCGGCGGCTGCGGCCGCAGCAGCGGCAGTAGCAGCATCTCAACAAGGCCAACAACCACACCAGCGGCAAGTGCCACCTACACCACCCACCGCAACACCTCTCGGTGGCTACACCGGCCCGTCTAACACTCGCGGCTACAGACCGGGCTACGGCTACGACAGCGGCGCGTTCGGACCGGACACGCAAACCAAGGTGCCATCGCCGTTCAACCACACCCCTCCTTCGCAGCGCGCCGTACCTCACGTTCCTGCTCCCGTATCCGCTCCCGCCCCAGTGACGCCGGCGAGGCGGCCGTCATCCTCGAGTGCTCGTGAGGGCAATGGTGTGGGTGGTAATGATGGCGGTGAAGCGGAGGGAAGGCGTACGCCGCAGCGCCCGGCGGTCAGTCCGCTCAGCGATGCGGGTGAGGATCGCATGGGAGCGACGACGCCACCGCCTGCAGCACCGGCTTTGGATGGGCAACAGACGGCTGCTATTCCGCCGCCGCAGAAGGAGGCGGAGGCGAACGGGGGTGCGAGTGGAAGGGAGACGTGGCGGTATACTTGAGAGTGATATTTTCTCGCCTTTTTCTTTTCTCTTAATTTCTTTTTCATGTTTTCTTCGAGCATTGTTGCGGGTGGTTTTGGGGGAGTATACTGGAAAGGGGTTGATGGACGGGCATGGAATGGAATGAATGGAGGCGTTTCTTAATCATGTGTATCACCTTTTTCCATTTTCACAGAGAGAGGGGAATGGGGCAGGCGAAATATCGTTATACCATTGGCGTTTACCTTTCATCCCGTTGCGCTGCATTACAATATATAGTGGTTGCTTTTTGGCTCATGGAGGAGTGAAGTTTCTCTACGGGATGATATTTGGATGGGTGGGTGGATGCGTGAGAAAGTCATTTTTTCCCCTCTTCTGGTTTTTCATTTCACGCCGTTCTCAATATATGGTAGCATCGATGATGGCTGGGGATGGATGGGTTGGACAGGGAACTAAAAGCATGAATGTATGCGAGTATGGACACTGAGGTTTCCATGAATTCTGCTTTCTTTCTTGAGGGGGTCGGCGGCATGGTTTTTTGTGCATACGGATGGGACGGAGCTTTAGGATGAGACGAGAAGTGATTTGGACTTGGCCTTGAGCCGGGTAGCTCGGATAAGGTTGGCATTGATGCTCAGCATATGTGTGGGGACGAGATGCATATGAGGTACGCGTGCGGCTTGGAGGGTTCCACTATGAGGGATGATGGGCTGTGTATGCACCGCAGCGGAGTCTCGACTCCGTCTTCAGAGTGTTTTAGATGACGACGACAAGGCGGAGTAGGTGCGGAGAAGGATGCATATTGGTGGCGAAGGCAAGATGCCATGGAGCTGGTAATTGGTGGTTCCTTCACAAGCCGCCAACCTATCATCATACCGTGAATGCGGTTGCCTAGACGGGTGATCGGATGTTGGACCACGCAACCACAAGCCTTCCCAAGACACTGTGCTGAGAAACGTCGTCATCACGAACTCTATCGTGCGTGAGAGAGGGTCTAAGAAGACGAGAAAGCGAGCCATGACGTCGTCGGTCTCTTGTTCTCCGCCTCTGTGGCGGAAAATGATCCAATGACCAAGAAGAGGCGAAAGAGATGATGAGCAGCGCTTTTCTGTTTGATTTGCTAGTGTGATAATCTTAGCGCGGTGCGCTTTGACAGAGCGTTGTCCTGCAATAAACGCTACACCGTCTCTTTACTACGAATTATTGGCGGCGTGAAGAGGCGTGGTGAGTGATGTTGTCGTCGAGAGAATGAGCTTACCCGTGGCGGGATTGGCCTGCGCCTCCATCGTCACCGCCGGCGAGTCACAAGGCCCATCCTGCTCCCGGTCGCACGACGGGAAGAGGGACGTGCTCTGGGGAATTATCGTGCCAGTGCGTGTGCAGTGCGCACTGCTTCATCGAGGTTGTTGCCTTTTGGCTTAATTTTGAGCCGGTACGCTTACTGCATGCGTGCGGCTGAAAGAGAAGAGCTCCCTTTCCGGCTGCGGTGCAGTTGGTAGGTAAGCTACCGACACGAGAGCGGCTGCACGTGTTGCTCAGCCACAGGCCCAATTGGCGGGCGCCGGCGAATTGCTACGGTAGCATCCGAGTCCAAAAGAGCGTGAACCAGAACAGAAGGAAGAGAGGTCCTCTTCCTTCAGCGGCAGGAGCTCAAACACGTGGTGAGGCAAGAGAGAGCAATAATGCCAGCGCACGCGCTCCGCATTGACATGAACTTGGCAACCCATGCCGAAACACGTTTCACCCGGGGCCCGACAGCCGGCCTGCGCCATCGTCAGCCAATCAAGCGAGGGGTGGCCCCGTCATCCGATGGAGGATGGAGAAGGGCGATCTTGTGGCCGTGGTACGGGCGCTTGCAGGGCGCTTCCCTGTCGCGCTGCTCCCGGTTGCGCAGGGCGAATCGACCGGCAGCGCAGCGGCGCCGCTGCGACTCAGCCCGTGACCCGCTCGCTCTCTGCACAGCCTTTTGGGGAGAACGCGTCGCGCTTGAGGCTGTTCGGCGCATCGCCCAGCGGGGTGGTGAGGAAGGCTTGCAGTGGAGCTGGGGCTATAAGCTTTGCAGCAACTACATATAGCACCCGGGCCAGCCAGGTACACCACCGGTCAAGCGCATCAACTTTGGAATTCTGCGACAAGAGAGGGAACAAGAGCAAAGCGGAAGACTGAAGGACGCTATATCTCGAGCACCCGCCGCTCCTCACCACACGCCTCACTGTTTGACCTTCGATCACTTCAGCTCGACACTGCAATCTGTAGTGTTGCTAAGTTAAGAAGGAAGGCTAGAAGCAGAAGAAGGCGCCACGCACAGGACAGGATCCACGGTTGACAGCGCACTGCTGCACTCGAATAAAATCGCCGACCGCCCATCACTCTTGGTGCGCCATCATTTAAGCTCGTCGACAGACCCTGGGTTTCGTTTTTCTCCGACATTCTCCTTCACGCTTGCTGGCTGGCCTAGCATCTCTTCTCCCCGCGACCGACTTCTTCGACACGGCCTCTGCACGACCGAAAGCCTGCTTACTCCACTCATCGGCGCGATCGAGACCCTTCCGCGAAAGATCGAGAAGAAAGCGGGCGGCGTGATCTGCAACAGCTTGACCTCAAGCCACGGCATAATTGCATAAGCCGAACGAACGAACGAGGCGCGGTGCCTTCCCTTCCTGCCCGGAAATCCTGTTTCGCGAGTGTGGCACCCTGACGCACGTCAAGACCCTGCCTACCTACATCAACTCTTTGTCCCCACCCTTCATTGTTCTCTTCTTTCTTCCATCCACCCACATCCCGCACGAGTCACGCCTACACAGCCACACAGCGCTGCTTGTCTCTCTCCTCTGATCGCCGCGCTTGATCCTTGCTGCGCTTGCGACAAATAAAAAGCCGCTCGAAAAACCCTCCGTTGATCACCACCATTTCTTGGCTCTGAGCTCCTGCTGCTTGTCGCAACAATGGCCTTCAACTTTACCCTGCCCCTGCGCATCGTGCAGGCTGTTTTCACCGTCGTCGTCCTCGGCCTCACCGCATATGGTACGTATTTTTAGAGTCTCTTTTTATTCATCCCACCTTCCGCTTTTCTTCACCGGTGGTCTATCGTTGTTGCACGAGATACGCGAAAACGAAGGAATCCTTCACAATGGCACGTAGTACCCGGAGTACTGGGTGGGGCCAGGCACCTGGAATCCTTCAGCCTCCCATCCTCCCTTCCTTCCGTCTCGTCGGCCCCCATCGTATCACCACATCTGCACGTTTCCCCAAAGCTCTCTCTCTCTCTCTTTCTCCGCTTTCAAACCCACGAGGATGAACATGCAAAAACAACCACTAACGCTCCTGGTACACTAGTTTGCGACTGGTGGACGTCGCATTGGCTGGCGCCCTCGCCCGCCGAGGTCAACTATCTGATCTTCGTCTCGGTCTGGACCATCCTGGCGCTGGCCTACCTGATCGTGGCCCCCGCCCGCTTCCCCGCCGCGGCGCACAAGTTCGCCATCCTCGGCGTCGAGGCCCTGACGATGCTGTTCTGGTTCGCCGGCTTCATCGCCCTCGCCGTGTGGCTGACGGACCGCGTGTGCTTCGGCAGCGTGTGCGCGAGCGCCAAGGCTGCGACCGTGTTTAGTGCGTTTGAGTGGTGAGTCTCCCTTTTTATTTGGTGTTTGAGAGGGACTTGGTTTGGCTGATGCATGCGGTTTTTAGGCTTGTCTTCGCTGCTACGACCGTCCTGGCTTCGCTGCACGTGTGGAAGACGCGCAACACGAACAACACGCAGGCTGCGCCCGAGATGCAGATGAATGTCTAAGCGCGGAATGTGTCTGTCTCTCTTAGTGTCAAACGTTACCCGTGTGAATAGTGTTGAGGAATGATGGTGAATAAGGAAGAAGAATACCCGGTGAAGGTCTTGGTGGAATGGGGGTTGACGAAGCTTGAGTTTTCGTGTCAATGATTTCGTATATCATGTCTATTTCTTTTGTTCATTTTCCGCTGCCGCTCTATTATGATACCCAAGTGAGGGTTGGTTTGCTGGAAATTTGAAGGGGATGTGGTTTGGAGGTAATGGGATTATACCCTTACGCGCTTTGTTGTAGTTTGCGAGCGCCTGTGAATACTCTGGAAGTTTTGGAGTGTCGGCTTGTGGTTCGTTGTCTTTGATCTCGTGTCCTGTGATGTTATTTGTTATGTACGGTTGTGTTTGAGCTGCTGTACAATGATAGTGGTAATCTTCTGGTGCTATCCACTCGGAGTTTGCTAAAGCAGGAAACTGTCCATCTCGACGCGTGATTGGCCGGGTCAGATCTAAGACGAGACAGTGATTCTAGTGGGTGCAAACATAAGGAACGGAAGTGTTGTCTCACAGCTGTCCTTTGACTGATCTACCACGTCTGCCCATACTATAGGGCAGATATAAAGCTTACCTAAACGACCAGCCATCATCACCCCCGGTCACTTTCATGCCCAAGAGTTTCACGAATAACCCACAACCTCTTCCCAGCATCCAGTTCAAAGAAGGAAAAGAATATCCAATAACGTCAACACCATGGCCTACGACGCAACAACGATCAACGACATCTCCTCCTCTCCCTTCTCCATGCCGGGGGCCTACCCGCTGCCGCCCTCGTCCACCATTTCAGTCAACACCCCTCCCTCGTCATCATCACCCTCTTCCTCCTCCGCCCTTTCCATATCCATCCCCGACCTCTACCTGCCCTCCCCTACCATCTCCATCCCAGACGACTGGCGTCTCAGTCCCACCACCGCTACTACCACCACCACCACCACCACCACCACGCCTCCGCCTTCCCCTACTGCTGCTGCATTCCTCCTGCCCATGCCAGGCGGGTGGCCATCACCACTATCATCTCCTACCACGACAGACGATGGTGACGACGATGACGACGTGGAAGAGCAAGAGGAGGACGATGAGGAGGAGGATGATGATGAGGAGGAGAGGGAACGCAGCTGGCAAACCCAAGTATCGTTGTTGTCACAAGCAGTCGCTACTGCGACGACGATGATAAGGGACAACGACTACTCCTACTACTACTTCTGCCGGCTGCGGGCCGCCCGTTTGGCGAGAGCTATCCGTGCACAGGTGCGGCAGGCGCGCGCGCAGATGAGGGAGCGGGATGAGGATTGGTTGGGTGCTGCTGGGCTCGGTGAGGATGCCGATGACGGCGGCGTGGTTCGGCTGGGTGGTGGGGGTGGTCGTGGTGGTGGGCGGGGTGTTGGGTTTGATGAGCACCAGGGTGAGGATGAGGATGGTGGTGACGATGTGATTGAGAATGGGTTTGAGGTTGGGGATGGCGATGGCTGGCAGCGGGAGGAAGAGGATGGCGACGTGGTTGAAACTGAGGTTGTAGATGAAGATGAAGACCGGGAGGGTGAGGCGGCAAGAGTGTTCGCTTACGTCTGTGAGGACGGTGAGATAGGGGAGTTTGTAGTGGTTGGAGATAGTGGAGAGGATGACTCGGAGGGGGAGAATTAGCTTGTCATTTTGAGGAAGACGGCGGCTGCTGATGTAGTGGAGAAGAGGCAGGGAAATGGAGAAGCGGTATTGAGGGCATGCAGAGGCTCACGGCAACACGAAGACAAGAAAGATCACGGCGAGCTTTGAAATTCACTGAGGAGAAAAGTTGATTGGGATTCGTCAAAGCATTATAGTAGATTACTCTGTTCCCCCAGCACTAGGTGCTGAGTCCCAGCCCACCCCGACCTTTTGGTAGTCGTCACCAAAATCCCCCAGTTTCCCACCAAAGCCTCCAGTGCCCAAGGCGAGGTCGTTCGCCAGAGATTTAGCGTCCCTCCCTCGGTTCCCAAGGCGAGGAAATGCACCAGAGACTCAACATCTCCCTTGATTCTAAAGTGAAGAGGCTCGTCAGAGACGTAGCATCTTCCTCAGTGGCCAAGGTGAGGAAATGCATCAGAGATGCAACGTCTCGCTTGGTACTCGAGTGAAGAGGCCCGATCAAAGGAACATCGCCCTTGCCACCAAAGTGAAGCCGGCCATCAGAATGGCTGACTGCAAAAAATGTGAAAAAAAAAGCCCCCAGAGGATCTGTACCCCCAGCACCAAGTGCCGAGTTTCCCACTCCACCCCAACCTTTAACGGTAGTCGGCACCGAAAGCCCCCAGAGCCCCACAAGCCCCCAGAATCCCACCAAAAGCCCCCAGAAGCCCACACTTTGAAAGCCCCCAGGACCCCATGTGAGACTGTAAGGCCAGCGCTCAGTCCATAGATGTTTCGCGGGCCATCCTTGCCCGAAGTGCCTCGAACAAGGTATCCCAAGTAAGAGCACTAGTCACTCGTTCTAAGCCAAAAAGCAAAGAGAGCGGATGAAGAGAAAAGGGCAGCTCGGTCGAAGAATGCGACAGTATTTATAGGCAGGTGGTCCGTGCGCACTGGGCGTCGCCTGTGGAGGGTATATGCAGGGTCCAAGGCGTTACCTGGGGGATATTCCCACTTGGGCAAGTAGCGGTGGTGATGGGGAGCGCATTCGCCGGGCGGAGGCAATGGATGTTGGTTGTCTTGTGGCACGTAGGTCAGGGCGAAAGCTTTCAGTGACGTTGATCTATCACTGCACTCTGGACTTCTAACCCGGCATCTCTGAAGGTCTTGTATGTACAGGAAGCTCCACTGGCCGTATGGCAACTGCATCTCCGTGCGTTTCATGCACCTGAGTCCGCATGTCCAGCTCCTGCCGCCGCTGTTCTCGTGTTTCGAGCTCCGGCTTTTGCCATGCTCCATCCACCATCTCTCGCTCGGCAGCCAGTTTCTTTGTGAGACGTGCCCTCCTCCGTCTTCTCCACCACAGCACTGCTACGATGATGAACACAAAGGCGGTAATGGAGCCTATTACAATGCCGGCTACTGCTCCACCCGATAGTTGGCCGCCGCTGCCGTCACTCGAGGCATTGGAACCACCCGTGTTAGTGGCGCTTGTTTGAGCGGAGCCCGTCAAAGTTCCATCGTCTATGTCTCTCTGGACTCTCTTCGAGAAGATGGTCGAAAGCTCGTCGGAGCCCCAGCCTGCCGCGGGCGAGGAGAGCACCGCACCTCCTGTAGAACTGAAGGGGAAAACAAACGCGTCAGCAATCATAGTCAAACTCTCAGGGAACCATAAATCACTCACTTCCCTCCTATAACAGCAGTAACAGCATCAGGAACCGAGCACTCCAACCCCGGCACGAACTGCGTCCGCCACGTGTAAGTCGAGGTGTCCAGCACCCGGACGGGCGGATACGTCTCGTTGCAAACGTCGTTCAGATGCTGGCTCGTCCCTTGACCCAGCGTAGCGAGTCCGCCCATGGCGATCATCTGCGCGTCGCGCCACATGTCGCACTTGTGCCTGTTGCGGCCGGGGGCTGGCTGGACAGCTGTGTCCGGGTTGTTGGAGTCGCTGATGCGGATCCAGTGGAAAGACGGCAGGCTCAGGACGTAGACGTCGTTGAAGGCGCGCTCGTAGAACTGGTCCCAGCCGCCCGTCACGGTGATCTGGAAGCCGCTCGAGTCGTCGGACGCCGACGAGACGCCCACGCAGAACTCGCTGCGCATGGCGGGGATGTCGCCGGTGGCTGTTTGGTGGTACCTGTCAAATATGTCGTCCATCAGTGAATTGCTACGAACCGGAATAAGGCGCACTTACCAGGTGTTGGAGAAGATGTCGTAGAGGTAGATGCTGCTGAAGTTCCGCTGGTCCCAGTCCCAGCCCTGCGCGAACTGGCTCCCCTCGTACGCCGTGTTGTACCCGCCGAACGCAACCAGCACGCCCGCCTGGCCCGCCCTCACGTACACCATGGCTCCCTTGACTATGCTCGGCCCTTGCTCGCCGTGCTGCGCCGTCATGAAGCTCCACTGCGGATCGCCCGTGCCGCTATTATCCGACTCAAACTTCACTGTACCATTATTCGAGCCATTGAACGCCATCTCCCACCCACCCGTGTAAAACGACGTCCCGGTCCGCGCGTCCGTCGCGTGCACGCCCTCACTATTATTACCAAACGCGATGCGCCCACCCGCCACCGGCACCAGCCTCCACTCGTCCGTCGTCGTGTTGAACGCCCATAGCTGGTTATCGACGCCGCCGTTGGCTTCGGGCCCCACCATGCCCGCGTACGCGTACAGCATCGTGTGGTCGTAGAAGAAGGTGCCCGCCGCGCCGCCCGACATGGGGCTCGTGCCGCCGGTGAGGGCGTCGCTGGGCAAGGCGACGCTGCCGACGAGCGACATGTCGATGGGCCCGTGGACGTTGATGGTGTCGTTCAGCCGTAGCCAGTAGAGCGAGGATGTGTTGGACCATGAGGAGATGTCGTCGTCGAAGGTGTAGTTGCCGCTGGACCAGAAGAGGCGGTCGCCGACGATGGCGGCTGGGTGCGGGGGGTCAGTGGACGGTTCTCTCTCTTCGCACGAGAGATGGCTGGGCATACATACTTCTTTGATCCAGGATTCCGCAGATGGAGCGGGCGGTGGTGATGGCGAGCAGTGTCGACCATATCAGCCAATCAGAGGCCTTCATCGCATAGCTAGCGCCGAGAGCCATAACTCCAGAGAGCGGCTCGACATCAAAGAAAGATAGATGGTGGAAATCGCTGCGAAAAGGCGGAAATAGTAGAAGAGGCATCAAGCCTTGCGCTCATCCAGCATTAATCTATCATTGCGTTCGGGGGCTACGGTTTAGCCGCCCGACTCTGCTGCGCCGCAAGGGACAGGGAGTTTCGGCCTCGCTAACTAACCGCCATCTCTCTTAGTGGCTACCTATAGCTTGAAGGTCCAATTGGACTTATAGCCAAGCCTTAAGCGCTACGCTACCGAAGTTTCGCATCATTCGGCACTCAAACTCTAAGCTCTCCCAAATTCCGCAGGAATTCGTCGCTGGAATTGGACCCCTCGATGAGCATAAGTTGGAAAAGCACTTATAAGGACTTAAATCTGGCGTGACTCAGCAGTGATTGTATGGAACATTGAGTTTGCTTGTTATTGCTGCTTGTTTTCTTGCAGAAATTTTGCGCAAAGCGTGTACAATCGAACGGGGAGTTGAACGAATAAGTTCGGAAATGCAAGCGGCCTGCTCACTTGATCTGGTGCTTGCCCGAAAGAATTCCAGCCTTCCGCCACAGAAAAAATTAAAATGCTTGATAAGATGAGTAAGCAAAGAGCTAAATAATCAATTCTTATGTATCATTGACAAAAAGTGAAGTTGAGGTGCGAGAGTAGCTGCTCAAGAGTAAATTCTGTTTGACCAGTGATATGCAGCTGTGAATCGTCCGATTGACGTTAGAAGGCCTCAGCCCTATGACACTGAGCGCAATGCTTCTACACCGTTGGGTCGTATAAGCATGCTGGTAAATACCGCCATAGCCTCGTATCTGCCCCATCTATGCATGCAGCACGTAAGCTTCCAGATCCAATGGCCCTCATCACTATGAGTCATGACAGGACCCAAGTACACGGGAACACTGCAGATTTGCGGCGATCTCTCGGCCCTCAATAAGCTTTTCTTAGCTACAATGGGGTGCCTTATCTGACATCCCGTCCGTTGCGTGCCTGGGGTTTGATCTTGTGATCCGAGGATCTGCCAAGATCCGCATCACTCTGTTACCCGTTTTGAATTCCGAGTTCGGACTCCCATTCACCGCTTGTAAATTCCTGCCGTCAGAAAAAGATTTTGTTCTGTTTCTTTACCAGTTGGTGTTGAGTGTGCTTGTTGTTGTCCTCAGCCGTAAATTTGAGCCCAGACCAACGCCGTCGAGCTAAACACGCCCACCACGCCACAACTCAAGCCGCCGGCAAGTATCTGCTGCTCATGTGCCCACGTGGCATTCTGGCCGATTGGGACGCCAATTGGAAAATGAAATGTGGCATATTTCCACTACATCACCCAGGCTCTCTCTCTCGCACAAAAAATACTATTCATCTCCTTTCCAGCAGCTTCGAACGACAGGCGGCCGGCTCCGGCGGACGAGAGAAGAGGTCAGCTGCACACATCCTTGAGGCCGGAGTGCAGCTGACCAGCCTTTACACTTTGTATAAAACGGTCAACGGCAGCTGCGCGGACAGGCGCAGGCACAAAAAGAAATAAACAGAAGTCTCTCGCCACCGGTCGAAGCCGCGTACGTAATGGGACATTAGTAAGTAACGGCGAGGCCGCTGACTGGAAGGATGAAGAAAGCCCGTACGTCACAGGGCTTGAACTGAAAGCTGAAAAAACGGGCTTTGATCGAGCGTCGCGTATCTAGACCGCAGCTAAAGGCCCGTTCCCGCCCGGTGTGGCTTGAGATCTCGTGATGTGGCGGGATCCGGCTACACAAGGAAGCGAGAGCATCTGGCCACAACGGCCGTTACCCAAATGGCGCCTAGGCCAGGAGGCCATTTTTGCAACGCTCATGCATATGAGAAGGAGCTTGGGACGCTTCCCGGCGCCAAGATGCGACGGAAAAGGGAATTTCTGGGAATGTGGAGTGCAGCAAACCCCAGACGGCCTGATCGACCCCCGGCCGTGGCTCAGCTAAGGCTAAGCGAATACACCGGCCGCTCGAACGGTTCACTCATGGCTCACAGGGTCCTGCCGATATAGGTAGCGCCCGGGCTGGCCATAAAAAAAGGTTCATCTCATGGCCCTACTTCTCACGCGACGGTTGCGTGCACCACCGGGTCCTATGACCTGGGGTGATTTGCCCAGGGTGTGGCTGTGCGATCGTCTCGCGACCCAATGAGGTTTTATGCAGTATACGGGAGAATGGGGAATATCAGCTTTGGGCCGCTCCCAAGCGCCTTCCTTCCCCCCGAATGGCGATTACTCATTAGCGAAAACACCCAAACCATAATGGACCCCAATCCAAACCCCACCGACGACGACGACCATTGGTTCCCCGAAGACTGGCATCACACCTCTTTCCCGGCGCTTCCCCTGTCCAACACCCACGGCTTCGACATTGACTTTCGCTGGGGAAGTACATGGCTCGATGAACAAGGTACCCCAGGGGTGGATGCTGAGCATGCGTCTTCAGATGTTCCAATGACCAATTGGCAGAGTCTGCAAGAGGTACGCCTGCTGCGTTGATGGCGAGTCAATTTGCTGATGTTCTGGTGTGGAAGAGAAACTCTCGAATCGATGCTGAAATTGCTTCGACCGCAATCAACCCGCATCCTCACGACCACCCCCAACCCCAGCACCAACCACCCCAGCCAAGCCCCACTACCACCACCGAGCACCCATCGAACAAGAGGAGGAGCCAACGCCAGCGCCCTGCTGCGATAGAGACTACTGCTACTGCGCATCAAGTACCACAACCCAAGAAGAGCGGCAAGCAAACCACCGCCCGCTCCGACCGCCGCCGCAGCACCACCACGCAGCAGCCCAGCTCCGCCGCGACCAGCTCCTCGACGACGCCCTCGACGAGCCAGCACCCCTACCACCGCCCGGCACACAGCTCGCGTCACTACCAGAGCAGCCGCAGCAGCCTCTCGGACGCCGTGCCAGCCTCGTCGACCACCACCACCACCGCCGGCAGCACCCCCACCTTTCTCCACCACCACCATCACCAACCGGAAAGACAACCCGATGGCACACCAGGCCTGGGTGGTGGTGGTGGCAGTGGGGCACCTCCCGCCGTCGAGGTGAAGCTGGACTCGCCGTCGGCGCGCGTGCCGCACAAGGCTGTCGAGAAGAAGTACCGCGAGGGCATCAAGGTCATGTTCCGGCGCCTCAGTGCCGCTATTCCAGGCCTGCCCAACACGCCGCACTACGGCGACAACGGCGGCAACGACTCGGACAACCCGAGCATGCCCGCCTTCCTCCAGCACGACGGCGTCGGCGGCAGCGAGGCCGTCGGCCGCCCCCCGCAGCGGCCCACCAAGGCCGGCATCATCTCGCGCGCCATCGAGTACATCCATCAGCTGGAGCGCGACGCCGCCGACGAGCGCCGCCGCCGCGAGAGTGCCGAGGCCGAGAACGAGCGCCTGCGCGCCGAGGTGCGCGAGCTGCGCAGGGAGTTGGGCATGTGGCGCGTCGGCTCGGGCATGTTTTCGTATGGGCAGGGCGCGGGTGAGGGCCTGGGATGACTATCCGTTTGTTTTCGGGGGTGAGTGATGAATTTCGTCCCTTGTTATTCGTTTCATCTGTTTCCGTCTTTGCTTTCTCTGCTTGCAAGGGACCTGGCTTTGCTTGTCCCTTCCCCCTTTCTGTCTCCGCTAAACACACGCAGGAACCTTACCCCGAGGACTAACGATAAATTGATGCTCTTACGTATCGAGTTGTCTTTCCTGTCGAAAGGGTTTGGGTGGCTTCAGCCTTCTGCTGAGTTATATTCATACAGGTTGATAAGAGGCGGGCACCTGGGACAAGGGGGACAGCTGCTGCGAATGTCCGATAGCCGACTTCTGCGTCTGCGAGATCTGTGCTACGCATTCGATGCAGACAGCTGTGGCAGGTGAAACAAGACTGTCGAAAGGAGATGCTCGCAGGGAGTTTTGGGTACATTACACGAATGCGGTGATCGATGCTCTGGGCCTGAGAACTATGAGACGTCAGCATTCGTTATTGCGGTTTCCTTTCTACGGCATCATTATAGACTCGTGTCTCACAAGAACGACGGACATACAATAGATATTATGCTGACGGGCTTGCTTCAATCTTTGATCCTTCGAGACAGTTCACCATGGCTTCGGATGAAAGAAGCTGAGCAGTACAAGACAACGTCGATGGGGGTCGTCGGACTCTGGTAAGCTAAAGAATAGTTTACATAGGAGTTTATAGGGACACAGAGAAGCCCGTCGATTGAGCCTTCCTGTGCCATTTTCCGATCCCTTGCGTCACGAGTCCTTGATTTCAATGCTGTGTTAGCAGGTTCGACCTGGTGAGTGTCGAAATGCGCGCTTAAGAAACCATTCAGCCAGCCAGCGGACCGCAACTGAAGGAGATGTGTTGACATGTAACCAGGAGCCTGCATTTCTCTAATAATTTTACATAAGCGATGCACTGTGTCCGTAGATCTGCTTCTTGCGCAGGTGGACCGGCGTCTCGCCCTTGGGCGTGTCAGGAATCGTCTTCTCCAGCTTCTGCAGGCTCTGTCAGTAACCGTTCTCGGGTGTTGCCGGGTAGTGCAGTCGAATCCGAGCCAGAGCCGGGATGAGCGTAGATGGAGAAAACACACCAAGTTGTCAAAGACACACTTGTTCAGCGAGCGCTCGGGCCTGCGGCATTGCCAAAGCTGCTGGTTGTTGTCCTCGAGGCACTGCCAGTGGTAGCGGAACTCGTTGAGGCAGTGCTTGTTGATGTCGTCCAGCCTAACACACGATGCTCGTCAGCCCCCGGTCGCCCAGCCAGCCGTCCAGAAGAGCCCTGAGATTCGTTTTTCGTTCGGCTCGGATCGCTTACACGCTGGTGGCGCATCTGGTCACCTTCCGGCCCTCCTTCATGCAGTCGAGCTCGCCGGTGCCGTGGGCCTCGGTCTTGCACATCATGTAGTCGTCATTGTAGGGCTTGCAGCGGGCGCCGATGAAGAAGGAGGCCGACAGAAGCGGGGCGGAACTGGCACCGATCTCCTTGACCTTGGGGATGTGGTCGGGCAGCGGGGTGGTGTCGACCAGCACCTGCTGGTTGAATCTGCGGAGCGCGAGGTCAGCGCGGCTGCTGGAGGCCAATGGGCCGCGGACGGAACGGCCTGGGCGACAGCGACGCGGATTCGGGCCCAGCTCACCTGGCTTCGCGGGCGGCCATGTTGGCGGAGGGGTGGGTATCTGGGTAATGCGGAATGGAGTTCAGGTTATTGGAGCGGACGTCGACCTGAGCTTTCGGCGCGACCCCGGCATTTGCCGACCCGCGCGACAAGCTTGAGCAACACGCGAACCTTCAAGCCTGAGGTCAACATCAGCCGCAAAGCCATGAACAACCACCGCTAAACCCCTCCACACCCGCCGACTCGTCCCGCGCTGCGTCGCCGCTCCCATCGACCTTCGCCCTTGTCCTTCACACGCCTGCGACACCTTTATCTTCTGTCTGAGCACCCGCGCGCAGCTCACGCCGCCCTTCACCCACACTTTATCCTCCATTGTCTGGCCGTCGCGCGATTTTCTCTTCAAAACCTCGTAGCAATGTCGTCGTTGTTCGGGAGTTCCACGCCCAACGCCAATCCCTTTGGCTTTGGCAGCAGCACACAGAATAAGCCCTCCTTGTTTGGGTCAAGCACCCAAAACAACCAGCCGGTAAACAATCTAATTCAAATCCCAAAACATCTTGTCTAACATACCACACAGGCTCTGGGAAGTAGCCTTTTTGGCAACAGCACCGCCAACCAGCAACAGCAACAGCAGCCCCAGCAGCAACAGCAAAACACTGGCTTCTTCGGCGCAAGCCTGAACAAGCCTGCCACCACTGGCGCATTCGGAGTCCAACCCTCGGGGCAGTCGGTCAACAACAACTTCTACGGCGGCTCCACCGTCTTCGGCAACCCTCTTCCCCCAGCCCAGAACCCGGCCCTGGGCGCCTCGACAAACAATGTCTGGACCCCGCCGCCTCCAGCCCGTAAGTTCTTCCTGCGTTGCCTCCCCCCTTCAATCGCTTCTGTCCGAGGATGCTCCTGATTGCTAAAATGCAAGACCTCGGCGTCTACATCCCGCTAGACCAAAAGTCGATCCCCGAGCAGATGGCCGACCTGATCGCCAAGTGGCTGCCGGAGCAGCGCAACACGGTCTTCCAGCATTACTTCTACAACCAGGTGGACCCGCGGACGGTGCCGTACTACGTGGCGCCGGCGGACGAGGACGCGAAGGCGTGGGAGGAGGCGCTGTCGAAGAAGCCCAACGAGGGCGCAATCCCCGTGCTGGGCCGCGGCTTCCACTCGGTCGCAGGCCGCCTGGAGACGCAGGCCAGGGCCGTCGAGGCGCTGCAGGCCCGTCTGCACGAGATGAACAACAGCCTCACCGAGATGCTGGCCAAGCACGACCTGGAGATCACCGTCCGCACTACCGAGGCCAAGCGCAAGCACATCGCCCTCACCAAGCGCTGCCTCGCTCTCGCGACGAAGGCGCAGATCTTGAGGAACAGGGGCTACGCCATGGACCCGCGCGAGGAGGAGCTGCGGAAGAAGTTGATGGAGCTCGAGAAGAAGGCGTTCGATCCCATGCTCAATGGCCGCCAGGAGGAGATTTGGGCTAGGATGAGCGCCGTGAGGGCGCGCGCGAGGTTGCTGCAGGAGGAGCTGGAGAAGCTTGGTAAGAACGCGGGCAAGCCCGATGGCGAACAGCTGGATGAGGAGCACGTCAAGGCGATTAGGAAGGTCAGTCTGCCAAGTTCTCTGTTTGGAGGACTTCGTCCCGGCTCACATTTCTACTACAGGTTCTCGGCGATTTCGACAAGCAGCTCGCCCATTTGCGCGAGGAGCTCACCCGCGTCACGAAGGAGTGGAAGGAGTGGCAGGAAACGAACAAGCCCATCTCGGGTGGCGGCAGATGAGTTGCGAGAAGTTGAGATGCTCGTGCAGGAGCTCGCATTGGAGAGTGGTTCGGCATCTTGGATTGGGGACTCAAAAGGCTTCTTTTGCACGAGATACCACGCGAGTGTATTTCTACGGTGGGAAACATGGTGCTATACAAAAAGACCGGGGTGCGGCATGGCGTTTTCTCAGGCGCGCATTAGCTTCGTAACCCAGGCGGCTCTTCTCGAATAATACACAGGCCGCGCTTTATTCCGAGCCCCATTGAGGAAATGTACAAGTATTTTGAGATAGTCCCTCTCTTAACGCCAATGCCGCAAGTGACGCCCGTGCAGACAGACTATCCCGCCCAGTCTAGCGTCTCATTGTTCTGTTGTGTACATGACGTAGTGTGTAAGGCCTTTTGTCTAGAAAAAGCGGCCAACGTACTCGGCAGCGAAGGGAGCTGTGATAGTTTGCAAATCAGTATCATGCGATTGAGACCAACGAGTTTTAGAGCTTACAGATGTAGAGGAGAGCGCAGGTGAAGACGCCGCTGGCGAGGGTAGCCTTGGCAATCAGCTCTTGCTCACGCAGTTCTTGCTTGCTGGGCGGCGGGGGCGGTCCTGCACGATCCAGTCAGATGTATTTCTTGACGCGACAGCGCTGAGGGAGAACGAACCTCCGAACATGTTGGCGGTATTAAGTAGGTATGCTGGGGTGGGTGGATGGGTGGTTGGTGATGATGTCGGAGCTTGCGGCGAAAGCTGATTGAAATCTCTCGCCGGGGCCAGCAGTCTTGGCGCGACTGGCGTCGCCGCCCTTCCTTTGACCTCAACCTGCGCGTCCCCCATCCAAACATATAAAAACGGACCATTTCCAACGCACCAGCACCAACAAACTCCGTTCCGTCAACGTCGCTCGGTCGGAAGCTCGCGTCTGCGGCCGTTTACGTCACCCGGACGCTGTCCATCTCCCTACCGCGGGACCGCGCAACAACAAAAGACACGCGAACGAGCAGCAGGAGCGGCCCACGACATCAACCATATCCTCGACAATGGAGGACCCGGAGATCACGAACTCGCCGCCCGACCCGAGCACGCTGCCGGAGGCGGGCAACGACCCGGGCGAGCCCGTGCGGCCAGACGTGGACGAGGAGAACTCGACGCCAAACCCGCCGGGGGCGGCGCCGACGCAGGACATGGAGCTGACGGAGGCGGGCCAAGGGCTGGGTGAGGGCGACGCGGAGGACAAGGGCGACAACGACGATCTCCCTCTCTCGGACAACGAGTCGGTCCTGTCAGACGTCGACGAGGCGCAGTTCGAGGACTTCGACCCCAATGCCATCGCCATCGAGGACCGTCCGGCCATCGCCGTCGACGAAAGCAACGTCGGCCTGATCGGCGTGCACAAGCGCAAGCGCGCCGACGGCGAGGCCGGCGGCGACAAGAAGAAGAAGCGCGAGGGCCGCCGCGACAAGCCGAAGAAGAGTCGGAAGAGGAGGGGCGAGGATGGCGACGCCGGCATGAGCGGCGGTGAGGAGAGCGGCGGTGCGGTCCTCGGCGAGCGGAGATCGAGGAGGGCGCCGCGCGCCAGGCCCGAGCCGTTGGAGGAGGACTGGTCGAGCTTGACGCCCGAGGAGAGGCGGAGGAAGGCGCTGGACGCGAAGATGGACGAGGCGCTGAAGGGCGGCAAGAAGAAGTCGCGCAAGCAGCAGGGAATTGTGAGTTTGTTGTTTTCAATGTCGGAGTGTTTTGCAAAAACTAACTTCTTGGAAAGGATCTTGAGGCGCAGGCCGACGCAGAGATTGAGGACATGCGCCGCCGCATGACCGAAGCTGCACAAGCTGACAACGAAGGTCGTGAGCGTGGCGAGCCTGCCATCCACAAGCTGAAGCTGCTTCCCGAAGTCGTGGCTCTCCTCAACCGCAATAACCTCCAGAACAACCTCGTTGATCCTGATATCAATCTCTTGCAAGCCGTGCGGTTCTTCCTCGAACCCCTAAATGACGGAAGCATGCCGGCATACAATATTCAGCGTGAACTCTTCACAGTGCTGGGCAAGCTACCTATCACGAAAGACTCGCTGGTCGCCAGCGGTATCGGCAAAGTCATCAACTTCTACACCAAGAGCCCCAGGGCCGAGAGCACCATTAAGAGGCAAGCAGAAAAGCTTATCGGAGAGTGGACGCGTCCGATCCTCAAGCGTACGGATGACTACCGCAAGAAGGAGGTTGCCGAAGCCCACTACGATCCAATGTATGTTTGTCCCAGGGAGAAAGCTCCCTCACCGGTGAAAGAACCAAGACAACTGACCTACTCTCTGCAGGCGCCTTCCCGACCGCACCGCTTCCAAGGCGGCCTCGCAGCAGGCGGCGGCCGAACGCCGCGCCAAGGCGCTGGCACCGCCGAGCTTCATGAACCGCGCCCGGCAGGAGGGCCAGCTGCGCACCTACACGGTCGCGCCCAAGAGCAACGTCGTCGCCAACGCCGCACCGGTCAAGAGCGTCGGCCAGACCGAGGCCGCGCGCCGCCTCAAGCTGGGGCGTGCAGGTGGCAAGCGCGGCTGAGCGGCGGTTCAGCTTCCAACCGTTTTTTCCCACGTTTATTTTTGCTGCAGCTCGACGGAGGGTTATCGGGGATTGCGTACGCAGAATTGCAACTTCATGCGGGCTGGGGAGTTTCTTTCCTTCTGGAGCATATCTCCGTGGAGCACGGCCATGGCGTCTTCGATTCTTCTTCTTGCAGGGCCTCAAGTTTTTGCTGCATCTTTTGGTGGCGGGGGGAGGAGTGAAGTCGGGAGACGGGGGTTTTGCGTATGTCTCGGGAAAAGCGGTCGATCGAAGTCCGGTGGATGATGATCAATGGTGGGTGGGTGGGTGAGCGTGGATGTGGCGTCCCATCTCTTTTTCGAACATCTTCCCGTTTCTGGAGCGCCCTCTCATTCTCGCGCCCTCCACCCCCAGATTTCATTGGCGTTGTCGTTTCCCACCTCCCGACCATTCGCCGAAAAGAAGAAACAAGGACTCAAAGAGATTGAATGGCGAAAAAAAGAAGAAAAATCGATACCTTGTAATATATCATACTTTGGATGGCTTTTCCCTGGCTGGATTCACTGGCGAAGGGGGAAAGATACAATGACGAACCCAAAGTGGTTTTGGGTTTGTTGGTAGGCATACAATCGAGATGCTGCCGACGAGATGATCAGTTTGCTTTTCCGCATGCTTGTTTTTGCTCTTACATGCGTCTGCATAACGCGCACGCGAGCTTCTCTTCTCCTCCTCCCCCCGTTGCTTACCGAGGGAGGCGCTTTGTGGCTTGCATTTCTCTTCTCTTTTTCTTGCCACGCGGCTGCACCGTACCTGCCGGGATCTTGTGTGGCCGCCCCATCTCGGCTTTCGGGAATCGTGGAAGAAAAAAAAGAAAAAGTAAGCTCGGGAATGGCAGCCACGCGGTCGAAGGGGAAAAAAGCAAAGAAGAACCAACCAACAAAAGGAATGGGGTAGGTGCATGATTTCATGTATGCAGGGGCGGGATTGCGTGGATGTTTGGGGTCCCCTTCCCGAAGATTTGATGGTCTGCATTAAGGTTTATCCCGTTGGTTTCTTCTTTGGTGTCTTACTTCTGCTCGGCGTTGAGTGATTCTTTTGGGAGTGAGACACCTACAGAGGGGTGCTGCAGTCGATGGCTAGCTCGAAGAATGGCTGAGCCTTGGAACATAGCGTAAGTATGCCTCAGCTCTTCTTTTTTTTTTTTCACTACGAAAAAGAACATGTATGGGTAGTTGAAGCTATCGTCCGGACGTGAATGTATAATTATCAATTCCACATTCACATCTCTATGATAGCTTCAACTACCCATGGTATGAGAGAAAAAATAAATTCACACTAGCCGTCGGCTGCAATACCCTCCTGTACTTGCGATAATGCGTGGAATGGAATGCAACGGTCAGGCGTTCGGACTTCAGGGATGCAAACGGAGGCAGCTAGTGAATGCTTTTTGCGGGATGATAAAGAGAGGCGCTTGCAGCGGACGACCGTTGTCTTCTGGACTAAAAGTGAATCAGCGCGTATATATTGTGACGTCACCCGACGTCTGAAAGATTCCGATTTGTTGCATTGAACGCAAACGCGTTTGGCCTCATCTTTGTGTGTGGTTGACAATGCCAGTGTTCTACTCGTTGTATGGACCAGTCGTTGGTTGGATCAGCTACAACGCCTTTTCTGTACAATTGATCATGGGACAGACAGGCATGGGGCAGCAGAATTACACAAGCGTATTCATCACCTGCCAATTGGTGGATAATGCCGGTGAGAACTGAAGGTGGAGGGCAGTTCTGTTGCCTGCGCGTCTCCGGCAAATCAGGGGCGTGAGGAATGTGTAACGGTAGACCTCTTGTACTTCACCCATGTCAGCCGTGAAAGTGCAGAGCCATTCTCATTCACGAGACGCACGTATGCCACAAGAAGCTGCTGTCTTCGATCCAGAGTGGCATGCTCACTGCGTATGCAAGCGAGAGACACCTCAATGAAACCACGTAGGTGTACGTTCAGACTAGACGTCCGAGCCTCGGGCTTGTCGTTGTCAACTAGACCGGTGCTTTTCATATCCGCTCTCGTACTTAGACGTCCAGATCATGTCTCGGAGTGAAACAAAGGCCGTGCGAAGCTCAGACAACAGCTCAGTCCACGTGCAGTCATATAAGTTTCTCGAGTTCATTCCACCCAAGATGCTACATTCCTAGCAGCACAAATGGTTCATGACTACGTGGATACATTCCTATACAAGTCTGCATAGGAAAGAGTGCAATTGGCTTCAGCGGAACATGCATGGGAACGGTAGAGTGTTATGTAACCGCAGGACACAAGCTCCAATGACACGGCCGAAAAACAAAAAGCGACGAATGGATGATAACCTCGCCATCTGCACATAAAAGTTCCCCGATGTTACATCCTCACCGGTCTAGGACCCCTGTTCTCGACTGTTGCACGTTTTGTTTCAAACCTTCTCCCCACCTGCCAACACAGCGCAATTTCCGGGTAATTCGAGCGTGTACTTGATTAAAGGAGCGGGCGGACGAAGCACGGGGACCAAAAAGCAAATGACACATTTGCAAGGTATTATCTGGCCGACGGGGCCGGAATCGGTGCGGTCCGTCGGAAGTGCACAGCCACAACAGGGATGACCGAACGGTGTCGGGCAGAAAGGATGATAGCGGGCTGAAAGGGTGGGGAATGATGACTGTTGGGGGTGTATGAGGCAGCAGCCAACATAAGCCATTGATTGGGCGGATTGATCCGGCTGTTGACTGGCTTGCTCCTGAATGACCGAGCGGGGCTGTACCTTTTGTTGGAGCCTGCGATCCTCCAAGGCTCTTCTCGACGGAGGCGAGGAGCAAGCAAGCATGGCCGTGGAACAGGCGAACAAGGCAGCCGCCAAGCGGGCGATGGCAAAAGGGCAAAAAAAAGCCTTGCGATAGTAGCAGGTTCGTCAGAGGGGGCATCTGGTCGGACACAAATAGAACGGGATCTGCAAATGCCAAATCCAGGCCTTACTTTCTGACATGGATGTGGGCCTTCGACCAGGGCAAAGAAGCAAGCCAGACAGGAAACTTTTACCCCCCAGTTCCCTTGGAAGCTTACCAACCCTTCACAAATGAGTAAGCATCATCGTCTACCATCGAGAGCAAAGAAAACCTGCTTCGTGCAGTCCGCCTCCTCAAGCCACTCTCACCGTATTCTTTGCCCCGACGTCAGAGGATCATATGTACGTTAGTACGTACAATACATACTTCCAACGCGCGTGCACTGCAAGCAAGTGTGCACATCTATAAGCACGGTAAGACAGGGGGAAGCGGCAGGGTAGCGCACAGCATATGCAGGCCCGCACCCACACACACACACTTCTCAAACTGCTGCTTTGGTGGACGGTGGGTATGCACTGTTTGTGTCATCCCCACCCGAACCGCAACCGCGGTGCCTGGCTAAGGGGGAGGAGGGGCGACACTTGGGAGACCTAGACCTAGAACCCGCGGCTGCATGCACATCCGTCCAAGTGTATGCATGTGCGCGCGCCATGGATGGGGGGTTGGAAGAAGGGGGGGATGAACGGCTACACGGACGCTGCTTGCTGCGGTGCGACACTGCGCTTGCTCGTTTAAACTCACGCCGTGCATCGGGCGCCCGTTGCGGACTGATTGTTTGTGGTTCAGGGCGGAGACGGTGTCTTTGAATGCTGGGATGCATTTTGAGGGCGGAAGGCTGGCGATTAATTGGGTGTCAAGTTCGCGTGAGGGGTGGAAGTTTGGACGGCGAACGTGTCCGACTGGGCCGGACTGCGCAAACATATGTTCTTCTTGATCCAGATGAGGGAATTCACAAAGGGTCAGGAGCGCAGGGAACAAAGTTTCGACCTGCATTTTGCGATCTGTCGGGTGCATCTAGGCAAAGTCAATCTGGCACTTATCTCGATCTGATATGCAGTGTGCCGCAGTCAAAAAGTGCAGATGGAAAGGAGAGGCGGTCATCTGCGCATCGCATGCAGGTAGCCGCAGGTAAGCAATGGAATCCGGGTTCTGTTAGAGCTGGTAATGAGATGAAGATCAATGAGTGGTCAGTAGCGGCGACTGCCGCGGGGTTGGTCCATGAAGCAGAGCAACGGCAGCAGACGACCATTTGTCTGAGACAAGCAGCAGAAAATGGCTTGCCCGCTTAAGCGAAGACCATGGGGCGTTGAGACCTTTTTCTTTACCACATGCAGGCAGCCGGCGAACATTGCGGGGTTGCGGAAATGACCGTTGGAGAAACATGTGTAGGCATTCACGACCAAGAGAGGTCCCTCTTGTGCATCAATGGATCAACCTGCTTGCAGCCACCGTCTCCCCACCATCATCAAGCACCGCCTCGCACTAGACGAAGGCGCAAGGAGTACAAAACCCGACAACCCGGTCAGCGGGAGACGGATGACTGAAAAGGGCTTTTGCCGCTGCAAGAGGCTGGGGGATTACGTTGCTCGAAGGCAAAGCTGCGCAGATGACCGGATAGCAGATAGGGTTTGCAGCGGGCCGGAGTCTCATGCAGGACGGGAGAAGCCATAGGTGTGGTGGAACACAGCTTGTGTGAACCACCGCAGGACACTCATTAACGGCCTGCAGAGGCAATACGGGCTCACTGAGCTGCCGGGAGGCCTGGACGACCCATGGTCCGGTGGCTTAAGTCCGGAGGAAGAGGATGGTAGACGGTAGAAAAAACCATTACTCACCGTGAAAATTTTTTCACTGAATCATCAGAGCCCAGTGCGAGACTAAGTGCGGTCCAGGCAGCAGTTTACGGACCGCGGAAGAGCCCAGCACCCTTGGGAAGACGTTGACGACGTCTGTGCCGGCCCGGTGGCGATTGGCAGTCACAGATCGGCATGCGGACGGCACTGGAGGCTAAAGGCTGTTCCCTGAGGCTGCAGCGGGAGAGCAGCGGGAGCGCATCGATAGCGCAGAACCACGCCGGCGGCCCCACAATGCGCCAAACTCAGGCCTCCTGTCGCTTAAGCCTCCTCGCGCCCGCTGCGAATCTTATTATGACGTGCATGGTGTGGTGTCGATGCCGCTGCAGGCCAACGCCTGGTGTTGAGTGTTCAACCACCTCGACCTGGAGGCTGCACAAGCGATCACCTGAAAGAAATCTGCGGCCGTCCGCGACCGACGGACTTGCAAGGAGGCCCGGGAAAGCGCACCTTGGAGTCGGCGGCCCGTACGATAAGTGATGAAACAAAATGTCTTGAAGGGCATCGGGGACGGCCCAATGGCACGGCGCACCGTGATCCAGAACTCCAGATCGAGGTCGCAGCAACGGCCGACCGTGTTGAGTCCAGTGGTTCTCCGCAGAGAATCTGCAGGTGGCCGGCCGGGAAGACGCGTAGACGCACGATGTGGCTGCAGACATCACGAGCCGCGCTATGTGCTCCCCAGCCGCCGAACGGCCGGGCGCGCCGCACATCCAGGTCGCAACACGAAGACAGTCTGAAACCAGCGGAGGGATGGAGCGAGTGGACGGAAGTTTTGAGACACGACTCGGACAGAAACGGCAGCGAAGAAAGGGCGGGTTGGAGCCGACGCAGCCGCGCACATGGAATTGACGAACAGGAGGAATGGACATTGATACCCGACCTTGATCATCTGCACGAACGCCGGCTGATGGAGAAGGTGCTGAGCGACCCCGCCTAATAAGCCGCAGCACGCGCAGAGTGAGCATGCAGGGTCCCATGGACCCCATGGATCGTCTCTGCAGGGCCCTCTGGGTGACAAGATAAAGGTAGCGCGGCCGGCCAGGTTAGGCTGCGGGGCCTATCACCGGCGCTTATCCGCCCACCCAAAGGATCGGCTGCCTCTCTGGGCGTGGTGGCTTTTCGCGCTGGGCCAGATGGGATGCGACGGCGGGTCGATCGATTGCGTGCATGGCGGCCGCCCAAGCCGCCCGTCGCGCAGCAATGGCAGGGCAGAGGCGCGGCGTGACTGCCTGTAGTGGAGTGGGATGGTGCGGAGGAGGCAGGCGGATGGCAGGGATTGCGGGCTGATGAGCGGTGTGGGGGAGCGGGCGGGTAGATGACCTCTCGAGATAGAGCCGGGTGCCGGTAGCGCTGGTGGGCTCTGATCATGCGCGCGCGAGCGGTGTGTTGGAGTGGGTTTCCCTCTGGAGAGCTGGAGCTGTCGCTCGATGGGGAGCTGGAGGGAGAGAGCGCGCTGCTGCGGCTGTCGGGGGGAGGAAGGGGCGCGCTGACCTCAGGCTGATGATGCTGGTGAGGGGCTGTCAGCCAGGGCCCTGTGCGCTTGCGCTCCACACGGCTGCGCGGGCTAGGCTGGCCGTATCGATAGAGCAGATAGCGATAAGGATGGCATTTGCCCACCACCACCATTGCGGCGCGAGGGTGTGCGCGGGCTGTCAGGTGCGGGCGGCTGTCTCAGACGCTTTCACATGCGCGCCCCGGTGTCCACGAGGAGCGCTGGCCGGCCCCCCCCAGTTGCGGAGCGGTCTGGCTAGCGACCGTCAGATGGCAGCCTTCGCGCCGCCTATGATGCAATTGACCAAGCAGCCTCGAGCGGCCAGGGACGCGCCAGGCCCAAGGCCCCAGCCCGCCGCGTGGCTGGTGGCGGCGCCGGACGGGGATGCAGGAGGGCAGCGTGTCACCAGATCAGCCATTGGGACGCTGGAGATTGGAGATAGCGGTGCCGGCCGCAGCGGGCGGAGTTATGACAGCCCACCGCTGGTCGGGCGTGCTAGACATTGCGCGATGTGGGCTCGTCAATGGCTGCCCTGCGGCGCGATATCCGACGCAAAGCGGGTGCAGCAGGCATTGACGTTGCGCGCGGCGGACTGAGCGCGGCGGGCGCCGTGTCGCCGGCAGCTTGCTTGCTTGCTTTGTCCTGCGACACGTGTACGCAGAGTCAATGCCAGCGCCGGACAATGGGCGTCTCGTCGAAAATAGCTGCGTCACCGCGGCCAACAATGGCTGGCCCCCCACCTGCGCGCGCAAATGCGAGCGCTGCCAGCAGCACGCAGGCGCGATATGCGTCCGCGCTTGGCCGCGATAGGCATGGCGCCGAACCCTGGGCCTGACTCATTCGCGCTCACTGCGAACCTCCCATCACCTGCTCCAAACGCCGCCCGCAAGAGCACGCCAGGTATCCAGACCTGCGCGGCGCAGAAGCCGCCAGCAGCATGTCCCAGCACCAGGGCCGCCCTATCAGCGCCGGCGCAGAGCCCAACGCACTGCCACACCTCCGGCCCTTCTCTCCTGTTCGCCCGCCTTCCTGTATCATGCTGACGAATAGCCAGCCCGCTCACCTCAGGCCGCTGAGAAGCGCGCGAGTGTGCCTGATGATACTCGGAGCTAACCAGCCCTGCCAGCAACTGACACCTGCGATCTGCCGCCTTGTCGCAGCCCGCCCTTGCGGCGCCAGGCTCTTTGTCCCATTGTGCGAGCCCACGCTCCGCCTGATTAGAAACCAGTCATCTGCCCTCTCCAGTCACTCACACAGCCCTCTTTGGTCGTGGTTCATAAAGCACGCCTTTGTCCGCGCCCCACGGCGCTCCCAGAGGTCCCCCCATTTCCGAACCACGGTTCCTGCCCGGCAGTCCCAAGCTGCCCTCACACTGCGCGCCCGACTGCCCCCAGGCAATAAATTCCCAGTTCTGCCTGCTCTGCCAATCTGACCGGCGCAGCGCCCCCCGGTGCACCGCCATTGGCTGCTCCGCGCTTGTTACGTCTTACGCTCAGACTCGCATCTATTCATAAAGCAGCCTATTGTCCGCCTCGCCACCCTAGCCCGACCGCCGCCAGACAACGCAACACTCTCGACACCTCAGCGCAACCCTTCCAGCACCTTCCCCTGCAGCCTAGGCTGCCTCCAAAACCGGCGAACGCCCCCAATTCTCAGCCTCGCCTCCCAATCCCACTCCTGCACGCGACAATGGCTTCGCATCACCCGACAGCAACCCCCTCCAAGCCCGACGCACGCTTCTCCGTCTCTTCCCTGCTCTCGCCTCCCGAGATGAAGCGCTCGGAGAGCTTTTCCAAGTCGCCCGCCGACCGCGCAATGGATGCGACGCCTCCCGTCAACCGCCTTACCGTCAACTCTCTAGGCAGCAACATCCGGAGTTCCGCAAAGGGGCTGCCTCCCTCCCCGCCTGTTTCGCCCTTCGACAATCTCCACAAGGAGGACTCTCAGTGCTCGGTGGAGGAGGATACGAGCAGGGACCCGCCTCTGTTCCCGGCGTGGAGCGGTGACAAGATCGGCGCGACAACCGCGCCCCTGTTCCCTAGCGTTGGAACGACTCCTGAGCACGATGCCCTCATCTCCAAGCACATTGCTGAATCCAATGTCTACGACCGACCGACCCGCGAGGAGTACCAATTGGCAATCGTCTGCAAGTCAATTGCCGTCAGCCAGTGGCAGAAGAACCCGGTCGCGTGGATGCGCAACGAGCGCGCGACCTGGAGTATGTACGGCCCCAAGAAGTCGACCCAGCGCTCGCACTTGCGGGCGTTGGCCCCCGCTCCCGCCGGCGTGCGCAAGACCAAGCCTGCCGCCCCCAGACTGCCGCGCGCGCCCCGAGTTACGAAGCGCACTCCCAAGGCTGCACTGCTCGAGTCATTCGACGCAAAGCCCCCGACGCCCAAGGCTCCCCGGGTTCCGGCGTCGCGAGATGACGTCGACTTCCACAAGATCCCGAACTATGCGCCGCCCCTGGAGACGCTTCCCGAAGATGGCAGGAAAGCTTTGAAGGCGGAATGGAAGGGTCAGCCCCTTGACCTGTCCGCCGATCCCGACCGGGGTGAACTCCACCCCTCAGAGCTTAATGTCGCTTCCACACTCCGACTCACCTGTGCGACCTACCTCTACAACAAGCGACGCATCTTCCAGGCTCGCGTCCGCGCCCTTCTTAGGGGCGAAGACTTCAACAAGACCAAGGCCCAGCAGGCCTGCAAGATCGATGTCAACAAGGCCAGCAAGCTGTGGGCCGCCTACGAGAAGATTGGCTGGTTCAAGCCTGCCTATTTCCAGCAGCACCTCGACAACTTTAACGACTGGGAGAACTAGACGCACCGCTTCGATGCTTGCGTCGATTCGCAGGTGCTGATCATGTGAAACACTTGGTCATTCAGCCTCATCGCCCCCAGCTCTTGTCGCGGAGCCAGGTCCGCCTCGCGACTTGCACGCTTGCACTTTCCATCTCTTGCGCAATGTTTCGTTGTTTCATCTCTCGCCATTTCCTATCGTCCCGTACACATCTTGCATCGTGATCCCCCAGATTGGGTCTCTCGGTTACATGGGCATTGACCGGCGGATTTGGCGTTACTTTCGGTTCTACAGATTATGGCTCCATCCCTTGTTGATGTGAAGCCGGAGCGATCCCCCGCATTCACATATCTGGGTCACGAACACAGCATCTCACGACATCGGCGTTTTTTTCGGAGTAGGAGTTTTGGTTTCGGGTATCGCTCAATGTCGCCCTCGCCGCCGAACACACAAGGTGGGCTTGAGGTGCGGCTGTTCTCTCCCTTTGTTTGGTCATCTGTTCTGTGTTTTCGGTTCCCCGGCGCACTCCATCATCGTCATCGGCACTTACACTCTGATACCCCCACCACTCATATGGTAGCAGCACCCAGCATGTAGCTCGTCTTGTTTCATTGATTCCGGCCTCAACACAGCGTTCGGGATGGGTTAGCGAAGATTGATTGGGGGTCATCAAAGACAGCACTTTGAAGCCCATAGGCGGCAGTAGGAAATCGATCTTAGACATTCACACTTTCGCCATTCTGAACACCGTGATCTGCCTAATTTTCGTCATAATCAAAGACAGCAAGACCCTGCCCAGACAGCCTTTTAGGTCGACGGTTTGGGATATGTGTCGGAAAGACCAGTTATCTAGCGTTGCTTCTTCATGCCCACCTAGCTGGTAAGCAGTCTCTGGAATTATTCTTTATCGTGTATATGGGATCGGCTCGATCGATTCATCGTTGTAATCATCACACTGTACAAGAAGCAATGTCACTCACGAATGCACACCGCGTCGCCGCGGCCACATCAGAATCCGTATCTTGCGGATCGTACGCCCAGAAGCAACAAGTTCATCGACAGAGGCTGGCACCTCTCCAGCACCCTTCACTCAAGCCTCCAGTCACTACGAAGAAGCTTGAAGCAGCTACGCTCTGCTCTACCGAGCAGCAACCACCATCCACGCCTCACTCTTCCAATTACCAGCCGCAGACACAGTCGTCGTCTACATCGTCAACGTCAAATGCGGTAGCCGCAGCAACATCCGGAGGAGCGACGCCTGTCACGACGGCTCCTCCTCCTCCTAATAAGCCTAGCTCATCGTCGTTGTCGTCGACACAGCCGCAATCGCCACCGGTGCCACCAACACCGCCTCCACCCCCAATACGAACGCGCGCCAACGCTATGGCTGCCGCTTTCGCTGCCACCGTTCCGGAACTTTCTCCTCCGCCATCTCCCGATACCACGGTGACGGCAGCAGCGGCGGCGGCGAAGGCGGCGGCGGCGGCAACGACAACAGCCAAATCGGCGGTAGCAACGACAACAGCAACAACACAGCCGCCACCTCATTCGGCGCTAGTCCCGCTACAACCCTCTCCTCCCCTCTCCCCTCCTCGTACTCCTTCTTCTTCTCCGCCCTCCTCCTCCGCCACCACCGGCCTTCCCGGAAAGACCGCCGGAAGAGGCGGAACGACGACGGGGGGGCTGGGTGACGGGGGGCGGGGTGACCGACACTTCGACCACCACGACTCACCGCCAGCGTCACCGCCGCGGCCGGATGGAATCTACCACCGACACCGCGCGTCGTCGGAGTCGGGGTCGGGGTCGGAGTCAGAGTCCAGCGATGGCAGCACCAGCACCGTCAGGGCGCTAAAAGGACAGCAGCAGCAGCAGCAGCAGCTGTCATCAGTATCATCCGACTGGGGGTTATTGGACTTTCTGGATGGGCCGAGAGCGGGCACCGCGGCCCCTCCTCCTACTCCGGTGACGATGACGACGTTGGCGAGGACGATGGCTGTTACTGCTTCTGCTTCCGCTCCTACCACTCCTATCTCTCACCCTGCTGCGGGCGAGGGACGGGAGTATATGGGGGATAGTGGTGGTCAAGGGAGCGGCGGCGCGGCGCTGGTGCGGAGGAACGCGTCGCTGGTCGTGGCCGGGCGACGGCAGATGCCACCGGGAGCGGCGGCCATGGTGATGGCGGCGCTGCAGAGGCGGCGGAGCAACAACGCGACGTACAAGGTGCAGTGCGCGGCGTGCGGCAGGTGCAAGCCCGAGAGGAGCCGGTACTGCTGCAGCTGGCCGCCGGTGCATCTGGTTTTGTTTGGGGCGACGGGTGGTGGGGGGTGGAGGGAGAGGAGGAGGCTGAAGGACGACTAGAGAGAGACTCGGTGCTGGGTGGGGGGTATGGAGACTGACGGAGGCATAGATTGAAGATGGGAAAGTGTGAGCAACATAGGGGTGATGCATCAGAGGGAGCAATAAGCGCAGGTGCATTTGCGGGATTTTAAAAACACATGGGGCATTCAGAGGGGTGTTAACTTGTTTTGATTGTGGATGAGGATGGAGGCGGTACATATGAAAGGGAAGTATTTTGGACGTAGCTTTGCTGTTGTTTTGAACTTTGAACGTTCAAGTACACAGCGTTGAACGTAATACATTTGTTTAGCAGCTCAAGTGAGAAATATACCACACCTTCTCTCTCACATCTTAGCAGCCATCATGGCTATGAGGCATAATTGAGCTTTGTTAGCTGTGCGGATAGACTTGAGATTGAATTGTATCGTTGATTGACAGGTGGGTCTCTCCTGCCCAGGCGGGCCTGAGACGAAAATGGAGACGGGGTCTTGGCGGCGGTGTCCGTCGTGTTCACGAGCTCTCGATGGTGGTACAGACACAATTCGATGATGGGAATTGTTTGGGGGCAGCATTGGGGCGGGTAGTTGGCGCGAATGGTTGTTGGCGCGTCGCGGTGCAACTGCTGCGGCGACGATCGGAGGTCGCGGATCCTGGGGGGCTGAGGCTGAGGCGTCAGGCGCGCCAAGGACTCCTAGAATAGCGACCGACTGCCATCAACGCCCGCGCCTCTCCATAACGGTTTCAACAAACACTTCCCCGCCCAGCGACCAACTATCTGCGCCCATCGGATGCTCCTGTCTGGACAGGAGTCCTCGCGCGCACCATGTCGCAGACCGAAATGCAACACACCGACTCGCTGAGCAGCAACGACAACGGTGCCGAAGACACCAAGAAGACGAAGAGCAAGAGACCCGCCAGTACGATAACCACGCCATGCCTGCTGTCCTCACGCCATGACTAACTGCCTGCGCAGACACCGCCTTCCGCCAGCAGCGTCTCAAAGCCTGGCAGTACGTTGCTCCCGCCCGCTGCCGCAATCCACTGCGCCGCTGACGCTGACTGCCCGCAGACCCATCCTCACCCCCAAGACCGTCCTCCCCCTCTTCTTCGCCGTCGGCGTTATATTCGCGCCAATCGGTGGCTTGTTGATATGGGCGAGCGCTGAGGTTCGTGTCCTCGCAAAGGGAGCCTTGTCGCTGCCCAGGTGCTGACGACGACGTTGCGCAGGTCGAGGAAATCTCCATCGATTACACAGACTGCCTGAACAAGTCGCCCGTCGACTCGTCCAATTCCACTTTCCCGCCGTCGGCCCGTACCTTTGAAGATGTTCCGACGGATCGCGTGTCGAGCTATTTTAAGGCCAGCAACCCGAGCGCGCTGGCTCCCTCGTGGGCGCACAGCTTCCAAAACATTACCTTTGATACGAACCAGGAGGAACCGTACAATGCGACCATTTGCTCCATCCAGTTCGAAATCGAGAATGAGATCGGCCCGCCCGTCCTCCTGTACTACCGCCTCACCAACTTCTACCAGAACCACCGTCGCTACGTGAAGTCCGAGGACCCCTCGCAGCTCCAGGGCACGTTCCGCAGCAACTCTTCGATCTCAGGCAGCGACTGCGATCCGTTGAAACTGGACAGCAATGGAAAGGCGTACTACCCGTGCGGCCTGATTGCGAACTCGGTCTTCAACGATACCTTCTCGCAGCTGACTCGGCTTAACCCGGCAAGTGGACAGAGCGACTACTACAATATGACGAAAAAGGGCATTGCTTGGGACAGTGACAAGGATCTCTTCAAAAAGACGGCCTACACCAACGATCAGGTCTCGCCGCCGCCCAACTGGAAGACTCGTTATCCGCTAGGCTACACGGAGGAGAACCCTATTCCCGATATTTCCCAGGACGAGGGTTTCATGGTCTGGATGCGGACGGCCGGGCTTCCCACCTTCAGCAAGTTGGCTATGAGGAACGACAACGAGAGCATGACTGTGGCTAGGTACCAGATCGACATTCAAGACAGTGAGTTTGACCCCCGATACCGCGTGATCTCGGGCGCTAATGTTCGGCAGACTTCAATGTCACGGCATACGGCGGCACCAAGTCGATCCTTATCTCAACGCGCACCGTCATGGGCGGTAAGAATCCTTTCCTGGGCATTGCTTATGTCGTGGTTGGTGGCATTTGCATCGTCCTTGGAACCCTCTTTACGGCGACGCACCTGATCAAGCCGAGGTAAGATACGGCTCTCGGAACAAAGCTCTGGGTGGGCTTGCTGACATGGATCTGCAGGAAACTTGGCGATCACACGTACCTTACCTGGAATAACGAAGGACCCAACACGGCAACCGCGACCGGCCGAAGCATGAGACCCGGTGAAGCTTGATGACTTCGATCAGGATGTTTTTTTCCGCGTAATTCTTTGATTGTTTGCGATGGTGGGCCGGCGTTTGGGCATAGGGATCGTGTATACCGCGTAGGCGATCTTGGTTTTTTTCTTCTAGAAGTCTCAAGTTTTCTCAATGATGAACCAAATATTTCTTCTCGACCACCCTCTGCCGAAGGTGAAGAAGATCTAGACATAAGCTCACGGGCCCTAGGTTTCACCCGCGCTGAACTAGACGGCTCCCTCCACGCGACGACGACATGCGGCGGCTTTGTCACAGAGTGACACGCTCACGGCATACCGTTTGCATCAAAGTGGAAAGGCTCCAGAGTGCGCCACAGCCGCGTTCTAGAGAAGCAGTCATCATATCCGCCAGAAGATGTGCACATGGCAGGAGATCCAGAACTTGGTGAGAAAGAGGATAAATATCGCGATCATGGAGTCCCAGAGTGCCGGCATCAGCACTCAGCTACGCAGAGCTCCTCCCAGCAATCCGCACTCTCACCGGCTTCTTATAACTGGCATTCGCCCTCATCTGCAACTCGAATCAGGCACACGGCACCTCACTTGTTCAAGATGTTCAAGCGGCTCCTCATCTTCTTCTCTCTGAGTGCTCTGGCACTCGGAGAGATCAAGCACTTCAACTGCTCATCAACGGCACACGACGAGATCATCAAGGCGCACGCCGACATGGCGTCAGGGGCACGCATCGGGTCGGCGGCGGCGCGGGCGTTCCTGGAGGCGCGGCAGAACTCGCCCATCGCCGTCGACACATACTTCCATGTGGTGACGACGAACGCGAACAAGGGCAAGTACTCGAACTGGCAGAAGATGGCGCAGGACCAGGTGGGGGTGATGAACAAGGCGTACAACTCGCACGGCATCAGCTTCTCGCTGAAAGGGTCGGAGCTGACGGTCAACGACAAGTGGGCCGTCGGGGCTGACGGCGACATGGACGCCATGAAGAAGGCGCTGCGGAAGGGCTCGTACCGCTCGCTCAACATCTACTTCCACTCGGACCTGCAGGGCGGCATCCTCGGCGTCTGCACCATGCCAAGCTCCATCGGCAGCAACCCGACGCCCGCCACGTACCAGAAGGACGGCTGCAACGTCCAGGCCGGCACTATGCCGGGCGGCAGCACTCTGGGGTACAACCAGGGCATGACGGCGGTGCACGAGACGGGTCACTGGATGGGCTTGCTGCACACGTTCGAGGGCAACTCGTGCTCTGGTGATGGCGACTTCATTGCTGATACCCGCGCCGAGAAGCAGCAGACGGACGGCTGCCCCATCGGCAAGAACACCTGCCCCGGCGTCGCCGGCGTCGACCCCATCCACAACTACATGGACTACAGCATCGACGCGTGCTACGAGGACTTCACCGCCGGCCAGGAGGCGCGGATGAAGCAGCTCTGGGCTCAGTTCAGGGACGGGAAATGAGCGAACAGAACTTGTCTGGTAATTATGAAGCCGAAAAAGAGATCGGGATTAGATGGGGTTGGGAGGCTTTCTGGTGCTGATTGCTGCTCTCGCGTTTCCTTTTTGCTTTTCGGTGCCCGTTTGCCTTTTTGGAATAAGAAATACTGCTTGGGACGGTCGCTCATCTCGATAGTCTTTGATCCTGTTTATACAAGCAGTGTAGCTCCAACAATGTCAACTCTCTCCAGCCACACCCACATCCTTCCCGCTTTGCATGATTACCTCATTGGGAATTAAACTTGGTACGTACTTCGCCACCTCTACCGGTCGAGCTTTCGGTCCGACCGGCAGATCGAACCACACCTCACCACCGACACTTTCTTCGTCTTCGCCACCCGCGGCACCGTCTGTTTCCTGTTCCCTCGGCTCTCCGAATTTCTTGACTAAACGAAGCTAAACATGGCAATCGACACCCGGGCGCCGCCTTTCCCACATTTCTCATCCCATCGAACCACGGTACGCACGTATCCACCTGGGTGGAAACTGTCAGTGCCCGTACCCGGCCCGTCATTCGGGTTTCGTTTTCGCCCATCTCCGAACGGTTGCCGTTCCCATTTTTTTTTAAAGTTCCCACTACGATCCCTGCTGCTGCTCCCCACATGGACCCTGATTCCTTATCCTTCCCCTGCGCTGCAGGGAAAAAATTTAAAGATGGAGCCTTGACGGAAGAGTAACATGAGGGTCAGTCGACATAAGGACATCGTCTAAAATTTTCTCAACCCTGGACTTGGGTCAATGCTTGATGCCATTAGCTAACCGTTAAGCCGCGTTTTTTCCCTTCCATTCCCTCCCGTGTTATTCACCGAGCTCCAGAAATTGAGCTATCTCGGATAGATACACGTCTATGCTCGAAGGGGGTGGCCCGAGAGGGGGGCCGTTCTCTCTTTCCCCCTTGGCCTAAGCATGAGCATGAGCCCGGACAACCCTTATCGCTCGCTAGTGAGGGGGACGGGCAATCGGTTCCCCGTTGCTTCCAACGTCGACACTGCCGCTGTCCGATGGTGACGGGAGCTTCGATAGCGCTTCAATGAAAGCTTCCCGCTGTGGCGGCTTGAACGATGAAGAAGGCGTTCTCGGCGGCCTCCTTGATCGACGATGTGGAGAGAATAGTAGTTTGACGCTATCGCTACACTACTGCTGTACGTCTGGATCGGGAAGGTAGGCTATAGGTGTTGAGCACTGCAGGAGGATCTGATCTAGCCTGGTCCGGCCCTCTCTTCTCTAGCAACCGTCATGTCCTCTCCACACGCGACAAGTACAGGCAGGACCCAGCATTATGGTAGAAAGAGAGTAAGCCACTCTGCCCGCAAGCAACCTTCTCCTTCTTTGGCAGGAAGATGACAGCTCATCTGGCGCTTCGTCGGCGTCGGAGGCAGAAAAAAGTAGCAGCAAAACATGAGTATGAGATGCAGAAGGAATGCTCAAACAAAAGAAGTATCACAACATTTGCCGGCACCGCTTTGATGTTGTTTTGCTCGGCTCCCCTGCTCTGTGTAGCGCTATTCGTCTCTATGTCATGGACCTTTTCTTCACGGTTGTCTCGCCTTAAAGTGTCTCACCCAAGGAAAAAGGCTCGCCATGTCTCACACAGTCTCCCCCACCTTCTCGGCTCTGTACATTCCCTGACTTTGGCATCTGATTAGCGCCGGGGTGCTTCTGCCCTCCGCAACAAAGAAAAAAGCGTAGACCCCACCCCATCAGTGTTAACGCCGCCTTGTCACACCTTGAAACAGGCTCCAATCCAACATCCTAAGCTTATCTGTTAGACAGTATTTCCTACTGTCTGTAATGAGATGCTGTTCCTCATCTTAATTCGACAAAGCGCTCAGGCTTTTGCGCGGAAGTTCGTGCCGCCGCCGCAGCAGCAACCACACGCTCGATCAAGTATTTGAGACATCGACATCGTACACTCGACCGCCGCACTTGCTTTCTTTATCCCGAGGAACATGAGACAGGGGAACGATCTGGATCTCTCCTACAGGGCCAGATTTCTTCAGGGGTCTGGAACTTCTGGGCCCTTCTGGGACGTTTCGGGTTCTGGACTTTCGGCTGCTCGGAAAAGGGTCTGGAGCTAGAGTGTGGCACGTACATCTAGAGCTATGCGTCCCGAGAGAGCGGGTGCTTGAGAGAAGAATACGTGATTTGTTTAAGGCAAGGGATTGCAACTGTCGTTTGCGGAAGTGAGGGGTGGATGGGTGGGGAGGTGGGGAGGTGATGATGAAGGTGAGGTTCTTCTGCACGGAGGGAAGGAGATGATGCAGAGATGAGGGGTAGCTGTAATGGTGTTTCGCTGCAAACGGCTGATCGCCGCGAGGTGGTGATGAACATCGCCGGTCAGGTGCTGAGGTTGATCTTCTGGCTGCTCACAACACCGACCAAGTCAGCTATCCGGGTCTCTCATCTTCCAAGAGCCTGCTGATGTTGTTTTTTATGGATGTTGTCACATGGTAACAGGATATTTGACAGGTGAAAATCCAGTCTCGTGCGGCACAGAAGCAAATATCTGCGATTCGTAATTTAACGCTACAGTCTCTCGCTCCCCAAGTTGCGCCATGAATCTTTTCAGATCAGACTGATGTCTTCAAATCCTTCAGACAATCGTGGAAGATGCTGCCGTGTTGCGTCTTCCAAAGTCGGACTCTCCGTCGCTTTCCCGGCGGCCACCAGTCCCACTCAACTGAGTCGGTGATTTGCCGCTTGCCATCAGTATATAAGTCTGAATTAGCTCATCATTTCTTGGCGCTCGTGAGCATCATGTCCAGATGTTAATGATGATCATAAAAACTTGATGTATCATCGCCGTGAGACCGAAGAGGACTTATGTAACTCCCGGAAGTTCGAAGTCGTCTCCACAAAGAATACCGGGGCACAAACAAAGTGGACAACTTGGCTCTCTCGATGGAGTCGAGAACTCCAGCGCAGAACCTCAGTTTCTCAAAGCACGAAAGAGGCGCGCCTCAGTTGTTGGATTTAAAGACCAGCTGCCACGCACTCACTACGTCATTTCGAAGGCAGTCAGCTGCAACTAATAGTCAAGCACAGACGCATGTGAAGTGTATCAGGCTGACGTTTTAGTGGGGGCCAATCTTCCACATAAAAGCAGAAGCTCATGCGTATCACCTCAGTTTACCAGACATATCTTCCACTTTGAGAACAAAGGAGATAGAAAAGTGCTTTGACTTCTTGCTCGTCTTGAGAATCTCTATATGGCAGTTGGCACTTCGTCTCCCATATGCTAAGGTCTATGGTATGGAATACTAATTAGCTCCTTGCCTTGCCCGCGTTACGCAAGATGAAGCAGTGACGATACGCTGTATTGGTCTGGTAAAATGCTGCGGTCCACCGTGTTATCATGAGTAGAACAAAATGCATAATTGTGTCTTTTTGACACTGCTGAGGCTGATATAGAGATTTCAAGCTTATAGTTTTATGTCAAGTCCAATATTAGAGATAAAATTACAGCAACGTACCTAAATATTCAACCCTTATTAGCATTACGCTTTTGCTTACTTGGCCTGTAACTGAAGTGTATAATTAAAGCAAGTATGACCCGAAACCGAGACTTCCGCTCTCATCATTGTAAAGGCTTATACTACTCCCGGAACATTAGGTTTGGCATCTTATTCTCACTCTAGACTACAGATGTATTTCAGCATCTTGTAATATTCGTGAGCCCCATCATATAGAAGGTCTATTAGGCTGGCTTTCTTTGTACGGGATGTATATGGCTTCCGAGAAGCGCGCCGCGAGTACCGGAGCCTTGTCTACTCTGTAAGGATTTCATTGAAGAGCTCGGAGCTGTAAATGCAATAGTATACATCTGGAGTGGCTTCAATATTTATGCGAAATCTAAATATTGAGTGCCAAAGCGCCTAACTGTCGGCACTGAGGGGCTAACATATGCCTGAATCCCATCACGTCCAAACGGGGTTAATATTTAACGTGCTAGCATCCCTTCGAGTTCAAGAACGTAGCCACTTAAAGCCCCCTCTGAGGAAACAATAAGAGCATACTAGACCTACTCACTGGCCTTTCCTTCTGCGCCCCCATAATGCCGTTTCATTTATTGAGAAAGCGAATATCTCTATTCGTTAGCGGAAGGAACAAGCACTGGCATTGTCGCATAAACGAGATTCTACTCCGCAACATGCAACAAGTTTGAGCTTCAGCAGCGTGGACTGATGGTGGAATGACACGTCCATACTTCGGAATTGAAATATGCGTGACCGGGAACTCTTGAAAGGGATGGACCACGGATTCCGCGTTGGATTCTTTGATGGCTATGTCGGTGTCGATGGCGATATGAGCCAGTATCTTAGTTCCATTTTATGATGAGTGTTACTTTCTATGCAATTCTCTTTGGCTTCAGATGCAAGCACGTGTACACACTACTTCCACGAGACGCCGTAACGATGACCCGTGGATTCAATGGCAACAACACATGACTTATGCAGCGGTTCCATGTTGATCACGTCATGTGAAAGGCTACTCGAGGTAAACGAAAACATATTCTTAAGACGATCTCAAATTGGTACAGCGAGTTCTGCGCAGGAGTACCCATGTGCGGTGCGGAAGACTACATCTATGTAGCCGCCGTCGCCGCCGCCGCACTGGGCCTTCGGTGAGTGGAGGAACATCATACTTTCCGCAATGCTTACTTTCGGAGGTAACCAACTTTCGGATTTTTCATCATCATGGCATACCGAAGGAGTGGCAAGAATCGTCATTCAAAGTAAAATAGCTGCATCATCTCCTATGAATAATGAGACCCGCTCATCACATACCAAAGGCTCATAATGAGTAATCGTCTTGGAGAAAACGAAAAGTATCAGTAAGTGTTGTTGGTAAACTTGATCAGTTAGCCAGCGTGTATGTACTTCCCGAAAAATTATGAGCTCCTCGGCCCATCCTGATATCCCAATACCACATCGACCCGTTACTCCTCTGATTTAAGTAGCGCGAAGATGAGGTGTTGCATGAGGCCTCAAGACCTGTAACTTGGGTCATCACATGGCTAAAGGCTGCACCATATGCCTGTGATCATGCAAGATGCTCCATCACCCGGCAAGCGCAGACCACAGTTGAAGTGTTGACTACACTGGCGCACCCGCACCTGCGCCGCCCTACGCGTGTGCTTTTCCAACACGTGCCGGTCAATCTACCGCTCTCTCAGCCACCGCCCACTTGACTTGCTACCTTCTCGATGGTGAGCATAAACTACATAAATATTTGAGTGTGGGTAGCCCATCTTATCACTATCAACTGTGAAGACTGGGAGACCCCAACGGGATTTGAACAGCACTCTTACTGAGCATGTCATCCACCCGCTATAGCGAAGTATGACACTCCCGGTTCTCGTGCGCCCGTGTCTCCCCATCTACGCTTCCTTTCTTCGACCTCCCTGCGCCGATTTCCTACCCAGCACCTTCCCATTAAACACATGAACCCCAACATCGAGCCCTCTTGCCGCTCCTCACCATCTTCTCAACTTGATAAACACCCCCTTGTTCCACCCTCAGCCCAGCTCCGCAAACATGCGAGATGGACGGATGGACTCAGGTCAAACAGAACCGTACAAAAACCGAGTTCTTATTGGTTTCGTGTTGGCACGAAAAGAGAGAAAGTAGTGACGGGCTGATTTGCTGAGAAGGCCACAAGAGACCCCAGCTGTGCAGTGAACTAGAAAAATTATGGACTGGGTGATGTCTATGTGTATTTTTATCGTGGTTGGCGAGATGGAGACGGAGGGCAGCTGTCATGAAGAGAAGCGAAGGGATGCAGCTCGTAAACGGCTAGCCATAGCAAGGCGGCAGATGAGGCAAGAGCGCGTGATCGTCTCGGTCGCTGGATCAGCTCAGCCCAGGGCTCGTTCCAAAAGGTAGCTCTTTCCACATGTTGCGCCCACTTGTCCATCATCGTCCTCAGGGGCGCAAAGAGCGGATAGACCACAATGACACGATATCATGACATGCACATTTCACTTTGAAAGTCTCATCAGGAAAAGTTTTATAGAAATTGATAGACAAACACTCTTCGCATACTGAAGTTCTTCTTTTCTACTGATCTAATCTCTATCTTCTTGTTCCTTCAACGTCTATCTTTAAAGAGCCCTACTTTCGTCAAGGGAACAAGAAACAACGCCACTTTCCCGTGCTCGTCTTTACCTACTTGCGCAGCAGAGGAAATAGAATGAAGGGACTCCGCGCAACAGCTGAGCGATCAAGCGAGCAGTCATCAAACCAATAGTAGGAAGAAGAGTCAGATCTGAAGGAAGAACCGAGCAGTAAAAGAGAGCAACCGAGAAGAAGCAACGACAAGACAAAGATACCGAATCAGACGAGAAAAGAAGGAAACGAGATATCCTCTCCACAACAGAACTGAGAATGACAGCAGGGCAAGACAGACAACGGACAACACCGACAGAAGGAATGGTCACGCAAATTCAGAGCAATCTCGTTTTTCTGGTCATCGCTCTGCTCAAAGACTTTCCACCAAAGTCCGGTCCGGTCCGTACTGAATCACTAACACCATCACCGCCCCCCGTTTCGTAACAACCGAGAAGGAAGACACAGAAACCGAAGACCGCTCCTACACACAACACCCACCACCATCCGAGAGCGAGAAGAGAGGATAGTTTGTACGTTTCTTCATATCACCGCACTGAAATATCAGAGTACAATATCCGCCAGCGCCATTGCTTCAGGAAAAGTAGAAAAAGACTACGAAGTGTAGCATGAAAACCCACAAAACAAGGAAACGCCCCACCGATGCCACGAACCACCAGAACACACACGAAGAAAAGCCCGGGCGTCACCCGTTTGCAAGGGTACAGATAAACGAAAGAAGACGAGATATGGGAGTGTGAGCCGCACGGGTCGCAGCTGGAGATATCAAAACGGCCCGTAAGAGATGAGGGAACTCTGAGAGGTCCGAGAGGGTAAGAAAAGAAAAAGAGACAGAAAAATTGAGGAGAGGTTCAACTCCATTGATCGAGCAAGGTCAGTCTAGCGATAAGCCGTTCTTTTTTCCTTTGAAGAGCGCTCGGAGGACGTAAAAATCCGATAAAGAAAAAAAAAATTGACAGAAGCATGAGAGAGAACGCCTTGGTATGCAAACAAGTCGAGAAGTAGAGACGCACGGTGGTACCAAGCCAGCCGCCGAAAGATAAAAAGCAATGGGTTAACCGATTGCGCGCAGTAGCAAAAACGACAACAGCGAATTGAATGCGAAGTCCAAGTCAAGATTGACCGGCAGACTTCGCTTTTTTTTAGTGAGAATCCTCAGGTGCAGGGCTGGGCTTGTAGTCGGGCAAGTGGTCGAACCAGTCAGTGGACGGGTTGAACTGGTACGCCTTGAACTCGACACCGTACGGCTTGGGCTCGAGCATGTACAACATGCCCAGCGGGCAGTCGATGTCAGCGACCATCTTGCGATCCAGACCAAGGAAGTAGGCGAGCAGGACGCGCGCGACGCTGCGATGAGTGACCAGAAGACAGTGGTCCGTCATGCGCTCAAGCTCGACAATGACCGGGCGGATTCGGTTGATGATGTCGAGATAGCCCTCGCCACCAGGACCAGGGTAGCGGTAATGCAGCTTATTCTTCTTGCGCAGGGCAAACTCATCCGCGTGCTTGTCCTTGATCTCCTGGTACGTCATGCCTTCCATGAAGCCAGCGTTGAGCTCGTCTAGCATGCGCATTTGCTTGAGATCGAATTCCTCCTCGTCAAAGTACTGGGCCGTCTGAATGGAGCGCTTCAACATCGACGTCCAGACGCAGAAGCTCTTCTGCGGAACATCATTGTGCGTCAAGAAGTAAGGGTTCGGCGGCGACATGTCTCCGGGGAGAGGCGGGAAGTGCGAGTTGAGAACCTTCTCACGCTGATGCTGCTCCCAAATCTCGCGGTGGTAGTTGATGAACCTGGTAACAGCCTTTCCGTAACGATGGCCGTTCGGGCTAAGATCCGAGTCACCGCCGATCTTGCCCGCGACGTTGTCCATGGATTCTCCATGTCTCGTGATCCAGATCATGCGAGGGGCCAGGTTGAAGTTAAGGAGGTAGTACACGGCTTGCGCGGCAATAAAGCCTCGAATTTGATGCGAAATTACCTTTCGGCCAACGTCGATCATCTGCACGTAAGCCGTGTTGTTTCTCTCCTCATAATCTCCGAGTGGGACGTAGGCCTTTTCGTAAATCGCCACGCGCTTCTTGAAATCCTCCAGAGAAGCGATGGGGTCCTTGTTCTTGTAGTCAGGACCGGAGAGCTTCAGGCGCATGTTGGACTCAAGGAGGCGCTCGTCCTTGCAGAGCGACTCCACGAACATGACGTTGAGCTCGTCGCCACACCTGTCACGGACGCGGCGGATGATGGCTGCGCGGCGTTCCAGAGTGCTGTTGGTAGCGTCCATAATGGCAACCGAACCTGAACCGTCAATGAGATAATCCATGGCCTCGTCGAGAGTTTCCATAGCGCACTGCTCACGCAGAAGCGCAGCCTTCCGGTTACTGGGGTCGAAGAAATTCGCACTCTGATCCATCTTTTCGGTATCAGGCAACTCCTCGGGTGTTGAGGCCTTGGTCAGTTCAGGGAAAGCCGCTTCCAAGAACCTCTTGTCCTTCTCTTCCTTGGAGGGCTCCTTGATCTCGGCCGGCTTATCCGGCTGAGTCACAGCTTCGCCGTTGACAAAAATTTTCGCGGCCAAGTTTGGCGGGTCCAGAAGCTGCTTCTGCTCGATCGCACCCTGCGGCGCAGTCGTTGTAATACTCTGTCTGCGCACAGAGTCCTGCGGGCGCTTCTCAATACCGGGCGACGGCGCCGGGTTGTGGGTACCTCCGCCTCCCGCAGCAATACGGCGGCGCTCTCCGACGTTGAAGATACGGGCCTCGTGCTGCAGCCAATTCAAGTAGCGCGCCATCTTCTTTGTAATGTAGCTCTTGCCACGGGCGGGCAAGCCGACCATGACAATGAGCAGCTTCGCGCCCAGGTCGCGCTGAGCGATGCGGCCATCTGGAGAGACTTTGGACTTTGTCAGGCCGGGGATGTCGAGGGTGGTGGGGCGAATGCGCGGGGTAG